>JASPKZ010007830.1:662500-1257500 GCA_030220185.1 Diploptera punctata
AATGCTATGATTGCAATGAAGGACCTGCCTTCGGGCGGAATTACTATGGATGGATGGATGTACGGAAAGATAGCGTTATAATTCCAAGGTCAATTAATCTGGTTCGGATTTTCGTATTTTTCTCAGTTGTCAAGATAAATGGTGATTTGGAATTTTATTGCTGTAAATAGAAATACATAACTTACTTTTGTAACGTCATTAAATATTAAATTTAATTAACATTAAATAGAAGTACCATACATTACAATAGACTCACACAGCCTACTCCCAAGATATTGAAGCGTCTTAAAATAAGTATAATTATAATTTTTTACAATTTAATGTATATGTGCATTAATTTTATATCGGATATCAAATGAAGAGTTTATTCTGTTTTAACTTGAGGAAGATGTTTTTAAAACAGGGTGTTGTGCACGTTCCCGCTCTGCACGGTAGCCGGCGAGATGGTGTTTTAGAAATCCAACATGGCCGCCGCTACTGCTCCATCGCAAGTTGTCGCTTTTACGTGTTTTGCAGAACACAATTCCATTTCATATTATATTTCCTCCGATACTCCTGTTCATGTATCGTAAATAGACTTTCTCTCTTTCTTTGCAAAGACTTTTCATGTTTTATTTCTTTTCTGTTACTTTCTTTCTGTAACAGATTTTATATTTTCTTTCACTTCCATTTTTTTTATTGTTTCTTAATTTTTTTCTTTATTTCTATTGTACATTTATCTATTTATTTCTCTCATTTTACTTATTTTTCTTTCTTTCTTTCTTTTTTCTGTTTTATACATTTTAATTGATTTCTTTATTCATTCCCTCTATTTTTGTATTTTTCTCTTTCATTGTTTAATATCTATTTTTTTCTATTGTTCTTTTGCAATTTTTTCTTCATTTGTATTATTTTCTTTTTTGTCGCGCACCATAGCCGAGGGGTTTAAGACGTGCCTTGGTTAACAGCTATGGAACATGGCGCTGTTTCAAGTCCTCATGGGGGAAGAGATTTTATTGTGGAATTTCGGCAAGTATGGGACCCGGTGCCTTTCAAGCATCGTGGGATACTACTTTGGGTAGCTACAATGAGTAGCGGCCCCAGGTTGAAAAAACCAGCTATAACGGTTAGGGGATCCGACATGCTGAACACATATCACACCAATACACGCTATATGATTGTCGACCTCGGTGATTAACACATGTGGATGTGAGACCAGCAGCCGCCTTGTAGGACAAGGGCCTTCTATGCCTATAGCACCATGCACTATATGTATTATTTCCTTTATTTTTGCTGTGTTTTTCTTGTCTTTTCCTCTTTGATATATCTTCCTTCCTTTCCATTTAATGTCTTTATTCTCCTCTCTTTCTTTTGCTGTTTCTCCTTTTCTTGTTCTTCATTCTACATTTGTTCTTTCTCTCTTTCTTAAACATTTACTTTGTTTCATATGTTCCCGTTTTCGTTTATTTTCATGTCTATATTTTTTCAATAGGGGCCAATTAATTGCCTTTTTTTTTTTCTTAAAATTTTTCTTTGGATAGTATCTGTAACGTGGACCAATCAGCATCATTAGGACTACTAAGTACAATAAATACAAAAACTGAAAGAGACATACATATGAAACTGTCGAAATTCCAAATGAAATGCGGAACTATATATAAAACATTAAAGAATAAAACAAGAAAAGATACTATAGATTGAAGTTTTATAAAACATTGGCAGTTCCTGCATTACTTTATGGGAGCGAAACTTGGGCAATGACCAAAAAAATTTCAAAGTAGAATACAAAGCGCAGAAATGAACTTCCTTAGAAGAACAAAATGCTGCACAAGATTGGATCGGATAAGGAATGAATATATAAGAACAGAGTTAAATATATATCCATTGAATGAGAAAATCAGAGAATATAGAGAGAAATGGCTTACACATGTGGAAAGAATTAAGGTAGCAAGATTACCAAAAGCAGCATTCAACTACAAGCCAAGAGGTTCAAGGAACGTAGGAAGGCCAGTGAAAAGATGGACAGAACAACTGTGAGGCGGAAGAGGCAATTTATGCCTAGCCCGTGAAGTGAAGAAGAAGAAGAAGAAGAAGAAGAAGAAGAAGAGTACCTAAGTAACTCACTAGCACTATCAAGGATACTCTTCGTATGTCCTCATCCATTGTTAATTTTTTCCAATCACTCCCCACATAATCGATGTCATTCTCCCGCCTCATTCTTGGCCTATCTTCATGGTCCTTTCCTTCTTGATGTCCTATATAAAATCTCAATGACTCTCTTTCATTTCCCGTTCGTCTTACATAGCCTGTCCATAACAATCTAGGATACTTGTATATTCTCGTTTCCCATAAAGATTGTGGTGTTCTCTCTTATTTATTTATTTTTTCTTTCTCTTCAGTCAATCACTTCTTCCTCAAATACTCGTATTATATTTTGTTCTATTAAAGTAAGACATCACATTTGGCTCCATATAACAAATTTGCAAGAATCGCCTTTATATACAGGTATATATAAGTTAGTAGTTAATATCCGGCGTGCGCTGCTGCTCCTAAATAAATGCTAATGTGTTTTACCACGAGCCTTGAGCTACTATGCTTGCCCGGGAATCAACTTATCCCGATCTTCTTGGAATCAATGAAAGACAAAAATGGTTATTGTGAGTTATCCGTAAAAGATAAACATATGCTGCCGCAGATTTTGCAGAGTTTTTTGAGATATTCAATTCTGGGTACATTAATTTGGTATATTTGTTATGGTTTAGGCAGCGTAAGGCATTTAAGCGTCAAAATAGGGACTTTATTTCACGTTTTTCGCTACAAATGGTGATTTTTAGGGGTGAAGGGGTTGAGTATTGCAACTCCCTTATAGCCTATGTCCATCCCGGGAATCTCCTGAACATTTTGCACAAAACCCCATCAGAATCGGTTCAACGGTATGGCCGCGCATAGAATACGAACAAACAAATAAACAAACATTAGATTTCTTATTCTTAAGAAGGCGCTACAACTTTAATTGTAAAATGATTTTTAGGGGAATTGGGATAAGAAGAGTCCCTGGTATAACAATAGCAGGCCAAGGCCTGTGTAAGAGTCCCTGGTATAACAATAGCAGGCCAAGGCCTGTGTAAGAGTCCCTGGTATAACAATAGCAGGCCAAGACCTGTGTAAGAGTCCCTGGTATAACAATAGCAGGCCAAGGCCTGTGTAAGAGTCCCTGGTATAACAATAGCAGGCCAAGACCTGTGTAAGAGTCCCTGGTATAATAATAGCAGGCCAAGGCCTGTGTAAGAGTCCCTGGTATAACAATAGCAGGCCAAGACCTGTGTAAGAGTCCCTGGTATAATAATAGCAGGCCAAGGCCTGTGTAAGAGTCCCTGGTATAACAATAGCAGGCCAAGACCTGTGTAAGAGTCCCTGGTATAATAATAGCAGGCCAAGGCCTGTGTAAGAGTCCCTGGTATAACAATAGCAGGCCAAGACCTGTGTAAGAGTCCCTGGTATAATAATAGCAGGCCAAGGCCTGTGTAAGAGTCCCTGGTATAACAATAGCAGGCCAAGACCTGTGTAAGAGTCCCTGGTATAACAATAGCAGGCCAAGACCTGTGTAAGAGTCCCTGGTATAACAATAGCAGGCCAAGGCCTGTGTAAGAGTCCCTGGTATAACAATAGCAGGCCAAGACCTGTGTAAGAGTCCCTGGTATAATAATAGCAGGCCAAGGCCTGTGTAAGAGTCCCTGGTATAACAATAGCAGGCCAAGACCTGTGTAAGAGTCCCTGGTATAATAATAGCAGGCCAAGGCCTGTGTAAGAGTCCCTGGTATAATAATAGCAGGCCAAGGCCTGTGTAAGAGTCCCTGGTATAACAATAGCAGGCCAAGGGCTGTGTAAGAGTCCCTGGTATAACAATAGCAGGCCAAGGCCTGTGTAAGAGTCCCTGGTATAACAATAGCAGGCCAAGGCCTGTGTAAGAGTCCCTGGTATAACAATAGCAGGCCAAGGCCTATGTAAGAGTCCCTGGTATAACAATAGCAGGCCAAGGCCTGTGTAAGAGTCCCTGGTATAACAATAGCAGGCCAAGGCCTGTGTAAGAGTCCCTGGTATAACAATAGCAGGCCAAGGCCTGTGTAAGAGTCCCTGGTATAACAATAGCAGGCCAAGGCCTGTGTAAGAGTCCCTGGTATAACAATAGCAGGCCAAGGCCTGTGTAAGAGTCCCTGGTATAACAATAGCAGGCCAAGGCCTATGTTTAATTTCGTGCTAATCTAATTCCCGTTCGTAACTTTTATTCCCTCAATGATAAAGTGTCCACTCTTATTTAATACGTGGTGAATCATAAATATGGCTATACGTTTGATCGCGTTGTGCGATGAAAATATTACCATTACAGGAAATATGAAATTACCGTTGTAAAGGCAAATATTCAAATTACAACAATGGAATAAAACAAAACAATGAAGAACTTACGTCATTAGTCAAAATGGCGTTGAATATGCAACAGCAAATTACAATTGCTGCATGGGCAATAACGTATTGCTAATGATCGTGAGGCCGCAAGACGGGCAAGACGTGAGTTTAACGTAGCATTGCAGCCGTCGACTGTGGGGAAGTGGAGAAAAACGACTGCTGGAAACGGGAAGGATGCAGAAAACTATACTTCCTGGAAGGCCTCGCATTAACACGGATGCAGAAACAACGAAGAGAATTGTGGAGGCGTTCGACGCTAGCCCACAAAAATCAACCCTCCAAGCTGCACGTGAGCAGTGATTGGTTTTGTTTTATTCTATTGTTGTAATTTGAAGGATTTCCTTTGTAGTGATAACATCATATTTCCTTTAATAATAATATTTTTGTCACAAAATTCGATCAAGCGTATAGCCATATTTCTGAATCACTCTGTACATCTGGCGTTACCATATATTTGTTATAGATATTGACTTCTAGCTCTATTTTCTTAATATTCTTTAACAGAATATATTTGCCAGCTTTTAGCATTTCCTCAGTATCGCCTAATAATGATATGTGATGAGTATTATATACCAACAACTAACTAATGTCATTCAGTTGTACCTTCCGCTTTTTCATCTAGCTATAGATTTTATTGTTTCCTCTAGCACAAAATTGAATAGCAGAGGAGATAATGCACCTCCTTCTTTTAACCATTTTGAATTTCAGAAGAATTTATAAGGCTTCTTCGCCTTGCTGATGAGGACCAGAACAAATTATCGATTGTGAGAACGATAAACTGGCAAACATTATCGAAGCCCATGTTGTGCATCAAACTGATAAACATTGCAGACCCGTCGGTCATCGCCCAAACGCAGAATTTGCAATTTCGAGCTTTGTGCGGGTTTAGTGTTTGACAAAGGTTTTTCATTCGAGTTCTGAAAGATTGCAAAAAAACTTGTAAGAATTTGATTTTGTCTAATTATTTGTTGTTACTTTTAAAATTCGTGACGAAACACCGTTGAGGTTACTTTGTAACATTTTACGTTTACCGATTTACAAGCTGAAGATGAAGCATATGCCTCGAAACTACTTCACATCTAAAGTTGAGGAAGCTGAGATCTCAGTATTCTGTTTTCTTATTGTAAATATAATTCTATGTTGTTCAATCTCTGTTTCAGCTGGGAGTTTGCGACTGACAGTATTGTCGGTGCTGCCCTAGGACAGAGTAGAGTTCCATAAACCATTCCATTCCATAGTAATTCTGCCCAAAGGCAGGTCCTTCACTGCAATCATAGCATTTTCATTCTATGCTTGCAGCTTTACTAGGGAATTGTGTAGGTATGGTAGCTTCCCGTTGCTTTCCACACCGGTGAAGGATGATGATAATGATAATGGTAAGGATGATAATCATAAGGATGATGGCCATATGATTTCGGGGACCGTTTGGGCCTTAAAGTTTTCCTGACATTTGTCTTACAGGTGAGGAAAAACCCCGATAAAAACCTCACCCAGAAAAACTGTCCCGACCGGGGATCGAACCCGGGCCCGCTGCGTGACAAGCTTGCACGCTACCTCGAGACCACAGCGGTGGACTATAAGCTCTTTAAAAACTATATGCCAACCCGCACCTTACTCCTTGTGCCATTAAACAGATTCCAACTTATTATGAATTCTGATTTATAATTAATACCAAATGATGTCTCCCACTTATCATTATAACTTTTTGAAATCGTGTAATTCTAAAATATTCCAATATTTACTCTAGAATACATACCAAACATTTTGATCTGTTGTAGATCTGTTTTGCCTAAATCCATATTGGTGATCACTATTACGTCATCAGTATAAGTAATAAGTCTCGATACTAACATATTTGTTAGAATTTTGTAAGAAGATAAAAGTTATCGAATGCCCCTTTGGTTGTCCAATCACTTTATCTTCTTTCTTATAGATTTATACGATAATAGAGTTTTTTTTTTTTTCCATTTATTTGTAAGAGGCCATCATTCCGGAATCAAACTAAGCAAGCGAGTTTCTTGTCCATAAACTTTTCTAACCTACTTGATCAACTAATTCGGCCCAAAAGTTCATGCCTGCGCGGTCATACAGCAGAGTAATCTTCACGTTAACCATATCACCACCTATACTGTTATATGCAGTCAATGTTCGTTCTCTGGAACTCTTGCTCCACGCATTTATTTCATTATCATTTTTAGCGACATTGATTCAAATTAACTTTTAATTTTGAACAGTATTAGGCGTGCAATTTCCAAAATATATTTTTTTTCAAATGCCCCAGGTTTGTCTGTCGACATTCCTGGTTTCTCTCCTGGCATGGCGTACATGTAACCCACTTCTGAGGTTGGGGCGCCTGGAAGGCTGGGTTACGTTGCCCGATGATATGATGAGTGATGATGATGATAATGGTGTGCCAGGAGAGTCCCTAATCCTAAGCTTAACCTAAGATGAATATGAATTATGATGATTGCGATGGCCATATGATTTCGGGGACCGTTTTGGCCTTAAAGTTTTCCTGACATTTGTTTTACAGGTGAGGAAAAACGCCGATAAAAACCTTACCCAGAAAAACTGTCCCGACCGGGGATCGAACCCGGGCCCGCTGCGTGACAAGGCAGCACGCTACCCCGAGACCACAGCGGTGGACATATTTCTAAAATCTTGAACACTGAATTATCTACATCTACGATGGCGTAACAGCCTAACGTTGAGCTTAACCTCTCCTTTGTTAGGAGTTACTAGACCCAGTTATTTTAGTTACGCTTATTTGCCAACAGATGTCATGAATGGTATGTGGTCAACACACCAAAGCAATGAGACGTCTGGCGGACAACTAAGGTATTACTAGGATGTTGTGGTCGGTACACTTTACTTACTCAGGCACGAGGATTGTTTATCAGCCTCAAAAATCTTGAATATCGTTACCCACGAATTAAAGCTCCTCCCGGACGATTTGTTCCTTGCATTTTACAATACTAAAAAAAATCCATCGACCCCGGCCGGGTTTGAACCCGCGACTCGCGGACCAGAAGCAAGAAACATAAGCTCTAGTCCACCGGACCTATGAATACTAAAATATAGACCGTAAAAATATAGTATTGTTAAAAAATAAATACAAATGCGATGATATGGTTCTGAATATCGGAATTTTCTATGAAATTTTATTTGAATTGCAGAAAGTAAATATGTTTTCTCTACGTCTAATATCACAAATGATCTACTTCTAACGTCTATTTTATTTTATATCATAGTTGAGTTTTGTAGTTCAAAACTATTACATTTTGTTTAAGCTAGATTTGCAGACAATTTACGCATTTTTACAGATTCTTAAAATCGTATTTCGGGCTGAATGGCCATGGCCCAGAGCTATTAGTAGTAAAGCCAAATAATTTGTTCACATTATAAACGCACTATTGTCCAAACATACCTCTTCTCTCTTTCTTTTCCTCCTCTTCTTTACAGTGTCAATGATATTCTCACATGTAGAGTTACATTTGTTCTCACAGTATTTCTCTATCCTGTCATCCGACTCCCACCTGTCAGTTGAACTTAAACGCCATTAAACCTTGCCCGTTCGCACATATCGGGGACAAATTATTTAGCTATACCTCTACGACTCAACATTTCGTCTATTGCTGCAGTAGACATCATCAAGAAAACTTTCCTGCCCTCTGTGAACTCCTCAGCAGACGGCTGAAGACTCGGGGAGTTCTCAGAGGGCAAGTAAGATCCCTGAGGATGACTATCACAGCAGTAGATGGAAGGTCGAGTCGTATAGGTAAAGCCAAATAAATCATCTGGATCGCAGAGACGAGTTTTCGTCCACACACACCTCCTCTCTATGTCTTTCCGTCCTCGGCGCGATAGCGTCAATGATATTCCCACATCTTGGGTTGGATTTGTCGCGTCCCCACCTATGGTCTCCCCTATCCAGTCTCCCACCTGTCAGCAGATCTTGTACGTCACTAAACCGGGCCCATTTGCGCATATCGCGGACAATTTATTTAGCTATGCTTCTAATAGTTCTGGACCACGCCATTCAGCTGTAAAAGCCTACAGAGTTATATTGTCGGTATAGTGTTTATCTTGTCCGCCGGCCGCCCTGATGGATTCCCGCCAGGATACTGGATTTCAAATCACCAATTTGGCTCTGATTCCTGATTATATCCACAGAAATGTTTCTTTCGATGTAAACTACACGCAGCTCTGACTACCTACTTGACAAGAGATTAGTGAAGTTCAGTTAACGTAACTGAAACTAAGATTGACAGACTGTATAACAGCCTTCCTCTATCCAGTTGTAGCGATCTTGACACTTTGGTCTATTACAAATTTCGGAAATGTTAAATCTAATACATTTTTATAATCGGCCGCGGTGGGCTAGTAGTTTTGCTCCTTACCTCAGGTCCCGAGGGTCGGGAATTCAAACCCGGCCGGGATCGATGGATTTTTTTTTTTAGGATGGAAAAATCCAATAAGCAAGTCCTCCGGGAGGGACTTTAAGCCGTGGGTTCCGAGTTTGAAAATGTTCAGGCTCGTAAAAGATCCTTAAGCCTGAATAAAAAGGTCTCTAAACAAAGTTTACCGACTTTATCTTCTTCTTCCTTCCAAGTATTATGCCAAGGCCTGTTACCATCCTATAGAAAATTTTCCCTCCAGCGTTTCATAGGACGGCCCAACGATCTTCGTCCTCTTGGTATATAATTATAAACAGCTTTGGGGATCCGATTTGAACTCATTCTTTCAAGATGGTATTTCCAATTTAGTTGGTATTGTTTAATATATTCAAAAATTGGCGTAGTCTTCAATTCTTTTGAGATATATTTTATTTTATTTTCTTCTCCAGAAAAGCCTGACCAGAGGCTATAAGATGGCAGCCATATCACTGGTCTTGCCTTCCTTTGGCCAGCAACCAATCGAAGGGACTATTATTATGCTTTCAAGTCTTGTATCGACTTTATCATCCTAGTAATACCTTAGTTACCAGCTAGGTGTCTCATTGGGTTGGTATTTTGACCGCACACCATTCATAACATCTATAGGCAAATAAGAGTAACTAAATTAACTTGGTGTGGTGACACCTAACAGAGGAGAGGCATTGAGTTGCGACATTGTAGATGTACAACGACATAAAATAAAATATATTAAATAAAACTTACATAATTTCAGGTGACGGGCCGCCATCAAAACGAGATACTGACCTCTGCAACTATAGGTAAGTTTTGATTACAATATTTTCAAAATTCATACAGAACGGAAACATAGCTGATCTCCGAAAAATCTTTGAAACCCCACTTCATACACGAAGTAACATAATATTAAAAAAATTAGAATCACACCTTCACATAGTATTGTATTGAACATCTCTGTCTTATCCCTATAGGCTACCTACCTCATTCCTAGTCAGCCATTACGAACTTGTATAGACCACTCACATACAGCACACACGCATGCACAGTACATTTGTGATAAGGTCTGTCCATAAGTCCCTAAAACGATAATTACAGCGTCTATTTAACTCATGCCCAAAATGGAGGTCAATAACTAATCACGTTTCAATGAATTTTGTTTTACAACCAATGACAGTCGTGTTTCACCTCGCTTTTTATATATCTCTCTTTACCAGCTTCTGTTTTTGTGATAAAGAGAGCTCCTTTTTAATATTCTGAACAGCTCAGAGCATTATTTTTCTCCAACAATTACATTGAATATACCAATTAATGAACAGATTCCTTGATTTTACTGAATTGTTGACTAAAATAAATATTAAATTATTGTATTGTCACGGGTCCTCTACAAGTATACAAAGTTTCAGGTCGATCCAATGATTTTAAGTGGGTGAAAATCGCGTTGAAAGATTCCGTTACATAGATAGTATAGATAGATAGATAGATAGATAGATAGATAGATAGATAGATAGATAGATAGATAGATAGATAGATAGATAGATAGATAGATAGATAGATAGATAGATAGATAGATAGATAGATAGATAGATAGATAGATAGATAGATAGATAGATAGATAGATAGATAGATAGATAGATAGATAGATAGATAGATAGATAGATAGATAGATAGATAGATAGATAGATAGATAGATAGTAGATAGATAGATAGATAGATAGATAGATAGATAGATAGATAGATAGATAGATAGATAGATAGATAGATAGATACAGGTCAAGCTAGTATAAAGCGTGTAAAAATAAATTAATAACCTATAATGTTAATTATGTCCATCGCTGTGGTCTCGTGGTAACGTGCTGCCTTGTCACGCAGCGGGCCCGGGTTCGATTCCCAGTCGAGTCAACCTCCTGGGTGAGATTTTTTCGGGGTTTTTCCTCACCTGTAAGACAAATGTCACGAAGCTTAGGGCCCAACTGTCCCAGAAAATCATCCGGCCATCATCATCATCATCATCGTTATCTTTATCATCGTCATCCTTCACCGGTGTGGATAGCAACGGGAAGCTACCACACCTATAATTCCCTAGTAAAGCTGCAAAGCATAGCATGAAAATGTTATGATTGCAGTGAAACACCTGACCTTGGGCAGAATTACTTTGGATGGATGTTAATTATAATATACAGTTTCATGTGTTTCACTATTTCTCCACTAGGCTGCGTTCTTACAATGTTGTTATCCTATTTGGCAATGAATAATATGATAAGTTACAGTCAATATACATAACGTCACATTTCTGATTTGTTTTCAAACATCGCCATTTACATTAAATATTTTATACTATAATATATAATACTATAATATTTTAAAATGCCTAAAACTATATTTAAATAATGCCTTTTGAGTAAACAGCTTAATTTTATTCGTTAACCCTTAAATTCGAAATGTATCCTTTTGGATACATCAGTTAGTTCAATTAATTTAATATTTTAAATAAATCAAAAGAATACGAACAAAAATAAACCACTTAAACATGTGTCTAATTATACAATATACCCAATAATAACAGTTACACAAGATTCCGTTTTCACTGCGGTCCGCCACATTCAAATATCTAACAAAATAAATTTGTGTTTTGCCAATTTAAGAGTTAAACAGTCTTAACAAATGCCACTCTTGATTTCCAAATCCTCTAGATAAATTGGAAATCACTCGTGGCATTACTTATGATAAATTGCCACTCTGTACACATGCACACACCATTGTCTTACTGTTTTATTATGTATTTAATTTGTGTTTGTAGACCTACTAAATATATGGCCACACATAGAAGTACATTATATAATGACAAATGAGGGAAGTAATTTTGGCTGAACTTAAATATCTAGGAAAGTAATTACAAATAGGAATCAGATGCACAAAGACGTTAAACATATGTTCATTTCTGGTTATGCATTACAGGGACTCGAAAAACGTTAAACTAAAAATTTATAAAACTCTTATTCTCCCAGTTCTATTCTATGCACATGAAATATTGACTCTTACTTTAAGACAGGAGAAAAGACTACAAGTACGTGAGAATGAAGTTTTAGGAAAATATTTGGACCACAGAGAAATGAACAAACAAGTGAATGGAGAAGACTTGATAACAGTGAGCTGCATGACCTTTATAGGAAACCAGATATAATAAGAACAGTTCTCGTAGACTGCGATGGGCAGGGCATGTGGCACGAATTGAGAATGAAGGGGGAGCATGAAGATTTCTTGCACGTATACTAGAGAGAAAGTAGCTAGTTGTTAGATCAAGAATGAGGTGGGAGAATAACATTAACCATTATTTTAGGGAAGTAGATTATACAGGGGATGATTGGAACATATTTGCTCAGGATAGGGATGTATGGAGAGCTTATGTCTACACGGCCATTAACCTACGGGTTTGATAGTGCCAGTGAGTTAGTTAGTTAAAAAAAGTAAAGTGATCCCACAACAGACCCGGAGGCCCTTGGGGTAGTAGAAGGTTAGGGCTCCCACTTTTTCTAGACAATCGGCACTTTATGTCAGCCCTGCGTGACGGCCGCCTTTACCCCCAGAACAAGTGTCTGGTACTCATTTATGTTAGAGGCTGAGTCGACCCCAGGGCCATAGTACCGCCAGAGGGTTTGGATCAGTTTAAAAATCCTGACCCCAACGGGACCCTCGACCCTCTGGCTTGTAGCTCAGTGCCTTAACCACTACGCTACGGCGTGCCCCAGTTAGTTAGTTAGACCCTTTAATATAGCATTAATGGAATTGTCCACCGCTGTGGTCTCGAGGTAGCGTGCTGCTTGTCACACAGCGGGACCGGGCTCGATTCCCGGTCGGGACAGGATCCTGCGTGAGGTTTTTCGGGGTTTTCACTCATCTGTAAGACAAATGTCAGGAAGCTTGGGGCCAACGCTCCCCGAAAATCATGCGGCCATCATCATCATCCTTATCATTATCATCACCATCCTTCACCGGTGTGGAAAGCAACGGGAAGCTACCACATCTATAATTCCCTAGTAAAGCTACAAAACATAGCATGAAAATGCTATGAGTGGAAGAAGGACCTGCCATCGGGCAGAATTACAATGGATAATGGAATAGCAGGTCTACAATCTTTAGTTGTGTCCAATAGGTCTTGGTTGTGTATTTTGTTACGTTTGTCTTTTATTTTGTGTATTCCGCTAATTTTTTTTTAATGATAGGCTGTCATTACATACCGGGTGAGTGCAATGAAAGTGTCCTAGGTAATGAATTTCTAGGTGAACTAGTAGCTTCTGTTATGGTTCTGAGGTCAGCGGGTTCAAACTACATCTCAATCGATTGACTTCCACGGACGTAAAAGTCTTGCGTGTGCCTTCCTTCGAATGGGAAATAAGCCGTTGATTCCTTGTCGTATGTTTAAGGTTTTGAATCCTACCGATGTTGGGACAAGTCCCGAAAGCGCTACAGTTAAATGATTACTTAAGTTGAGGAGACGGACCTTTCAGGTGAATATTCCATAATTTTATATTAATTATTTAAGACTTGCAAAAAAAAGTACAATTATATAAAACAATGGATTATCTTTTGTTGTTGTATGGAAGTGAAAATTGGACAATGAAATCAAGGGATAAAAGCAGGATACAGACTGCGGAAATGCTATTTTTACGTAATGTGAAAGGATGCACAAGAGCGGATAGAATAAGGAATGAAACTATACGAGAAGAATTAAATATATATAAAATTGAAGATAAAATCAGCGAAAATAATAAGAAATGGACAGAACACTTAATGAGAATGAACAACGAAAGAATACCAAAAAGAACCTTCCTGTATAATCCCAGAGGAGCAAGAGATGTTGGCCGACCACGTAGAAGAAGGACTCCACTTTTAACTTCGCCGGAACAGGCTGCATAGCCTAAACCTTGTAGTAGAAGAAGAAGAAGATAAAAGGTACAACTATTCACCACGAGGAAGAAGAAGTTTGGGAAGACCAAGGAAAAGATGGAAAGAGCAGCAATTTGGAGCCGGAACAGGTTAGTAAACCAGCCTTAAACCGTGAAGAAAAAGAAGAAGAAGAAGAAGAAGAAGAAGTAAAAAAACTTAAACTAAGAGGCCACTGAACAAAATGTATAATCAATTTCACACTATATTTGATTTGTGACCTGGGATGTTAAAGAGCGCAATTAAATACTATACAGTAAAACCTATCTTAGCCGGAACCTTTGTAAGAAGGAAACCTGTAGAGACGGAAAGAAATCTCCAGAACGGAACGATTTCATATACAAAATCTTCCTGTTAAGCTGGAAACATTCATAACGCGGAAACGGAAATAGTTTTTAAAGTGCCAATAGTTAATTTTTACCTCACTAAGACGAAATATTATTCTTAAGCACGTTCTAATTACAGTATTAATGACCACACATGAAAATTCTGCATATGACGCTTTCTCCATTATATCGTTTTACATTCTTGTGTTGCCATTGTATTGAGGAGATACCCTTGTTATGTGTGACAGCGGAGAATCCCTCACTTTTCCTTGCCTGCTTACGTAACCTGCGAGGGAGGTGGGAAACTCCTAAGTCCTCCTGTAGTTGAGCTCCTTCTCGTTTTTGTGAAATAAAGTTGTTTTGTATTGCCGTGAAAACTGTGCTGTGTTACATACACTATTTTGTCTGTATTTCAGTTCAATACGTTATATCTTTAAAGCGTGCATGTAAAACCCTTACACTGCGTGAGAAAATTCAAGCTTGTAATTTGGAACCATTTATAAGAAGGAAAACTGCCAAGACGGAAATATATTTAAGGATCCGCCACGTCCCTCCATAGACAGGTTTTACTGTAATACTTTTTTGCACGATAGTGCGTTCTGACGTACATACAGCAATGGCGACCATGATACAAAGTACAGTTTCCTACATTTCGGGGTTGCCAACCTAAATAACTATAAGTTACTGTAATATTACTTATTACAAACCTCGTGCGGGAAGTAAAACCACTGCCCTTTATGCATACTACGTACAATGTGAATACAAAAATATATTATCCAAAAGATAGTGTTAATATACATTATACGAAACAAATCACTGCATTTTAAATAAACTGAACTTTATTTGAAACAACATAAATAAATTCGTACTTGCCGCTATTTTATGCTGGTGTCACGGCCTGCAGTAGTCTCTACTAATAAACATTTGACACACTGTTAACGTTAGTCAGTTGTTTATAATGAACGCAAATATTTCCAACAAAGATGTTATTATTTTACTATTATTTATTATTTTGAAAACACCATCGCGCAAAAATAATGTACAACGAATGTTTGTGAAGTGTTTTACAGAGTCTTGGAAATTGAAACCTCGCTTCTATAAAAAAAAAAACCACTTCCCAGCCTCCCATTTTAATGTACTATTTTATATTTAATTCCATTAACTTACTTAATATCACATCTTATAGGTAGGCCTACTTTTTATACTAGCCACACGCAGTAAGGGCCTTACGGTGGCACGGCCTGTCGGGAGAGGGATTTTAAACTATGGGTCACACACATACTTCTTTGACCACACAAGGACTCGAATGAATGATCAGCTCGATGTCGGGACCTCCTCCGAGACAACACAATATTAAGACGAAATAAACCATTCACACATACACATTCATACTGCACATGGCGAATATGATGATGATGATGATGGTTGTGATGGCCAGACGATGTTCGGAGACAGTTTTGTCTTACAGGTAAGGAAAAATCCGAAATAAACTATTATCCTGGAAATCGATGTGGGGATCGAACTCGGGTGCGCTGTTTATGAGGCAGTGACGCTACCCCGAGACCACAGCTGTGGACTAAATATAATACTAGTTAATGAAATTTCAATCCAGTTTAACTAACTAACTAACTAACTAGGGCAAAGAATGAGATGGGAGAATAACATTTGCCACCATTTGAGTGGAATAGATTACGCAGGGGATCATGGGAAAACATTAACTCAGGAAATATATATATATATATATATATATATATATATATATGGAGAGATTATGTCAGTGTGGTCATGAACCAAGTGGTTCCAAAGTGTCATTGAGTTAATTACAATGCTGGAATTTTCTTCTTCTTCTTCTTCTTCTTGCATGGATTAAACATTTTTGGTTCGTTCCGGCTCCAAGTATTATAGCTGCTGTGTCAATCTTTTTCGTGGGCGTCCCCGATCTCTGTTTCCTCCTCTTTTATTGATAGTTCAGACTTTTCCCAGGCAATCTGTTGGTATCGATTCTGCAGATATGTTCATACCATTTTCTCCTATACTCTTGTATTTTATCTGTCAGACTGAATATTTGTAGTTCTATATGGATATCTTCACTCCGTTTTTTATCCATTAATGTAGGGCCTATATCCTGCCACAAATCGTAAATATTTCATTTCTGCTGCTTCTATCCTTTCAATTGTCCGTTTATTCTTACTTACTTACTCACTGGCACTATCGAACTCGTAGGTTCATGGCCGCGCGGACATAAGCTCTCCATACATCCCTATCCTGAGCTAATGTCAAATCATAGTTAATGTTATTCAAAGTCCTAACATTCCGTGTTCCTATGAACATGTCCCTGTGTTTGAGCCTTTGGCATGGGTTCCCTGAAGTAGTCCCCGCCCGGAGATCCGAATGGGGGACTATTTGACCTCCGGATAATTTTACCCCAGTTGAACCCATGTCCGCATTTCTTGACGGTTGTATTTTTACGGTGAAAGATCGTCACTCTTTCGCCCAAGGTACTTTTTTCGTCTGGCTTATCACCTTCGACCAGTCCAGCATGGGTAACCCTATCGGCAGCAATGCTACCGCTGGCATAGCTCTCAGGATCATTTAAGCACGCAAGCCACTCCACCACGACAAGGTAAAGATACCATGACAGGGATCGTCCGTTTATTCAAGAGTCCATGTTTCTGATCCATACAATATTGCAGGTACAGCCAATACTTTATAAAATTTTAAATGTTTCTTTTCTTACTTTCTTTCCCAGTGTACTTTTTAGGGTGCCACATAAATATTGAAATATTTGTAATTTATTATTTATGTCTTTTTCTCTATTAAAAACTAAAGCTACACCTAGATAACTGAAATCTTTCACTTGTTTTAGCGTTTTGTTATTTAGTATTATTTTTGTTCTTTCCATTTCTTTACCACACTGGACCATTACTTTAGTTTTTGTTAAAGAAGTTTCTGGGTTGTAATCTTGTGCAATATTATTTAATTTAAAAGTTGTTCTTTGTAAGTCATTCTCTGAAGAAGCCATTACAGCCTGATAATCAGCAAATGTGAGTGTGTCAACACTGGCCCTATTTTGATTATTTGGTCATCCAGAAGTTTACATTTTAATTCTGCCTGGATTTGGGATGATTTCTCATATTATTTGTCATGAAATAAGTAAAAAGGAAGCCTTTGGCAATGTAGGTATAATTTTTGCTACACTAGCTATTGGCCTATTAGAACTTGTTGTTTTATCGTTAGAATTTGAAGTTATTGTTATTGTATTAGTAGACATTCAGTTATATTCTTTATTCCAGAATTGTTAGAATTTTACTGCTGTCAAAAATGACTTTACACCATTGTAAGTTTAATCTGTACTTAGCAGTATTTATTGCAGTTAAGGTGCTACAACTTGGATATTTGTGAGCTTGCAGTCACCCCGGATTGTACGAACCCCCTGTTAATCCGCATCATGGACGCATAACCACGTTCCTCTTTTCAGTTTAATTGAAACTTTACAAATGTAGAGCACTTCTTGAATACAATCTCTCCCTTTTCTTTCTCAACTGAACAGTTATAACGATCAAGTTGCAAAAAATCCTTTTTCTATTTCTTAATCTCATTTGGTATGTTACAAATTTCGAGAAAAATAATTGTAATAGCCCAAGGCAAGTTTTCTTGTTGCAAAACTATGGGACTTGCCCTAGTTTTAATTCCCCTTGGGAGAAGACAATATTTCTCATGGATTTTCTGCTAGTATGGGATTAGTGCCCACCTGGCATCGTAAAGAACTTGGCTAAGTTTTATTAGTGGGGTCCCATGTTGAGAAAATCAGATAAAAACGGCTGGCGGAGCAGACGTACTGACCACATGTCACCCATACAGTGAGTGAATGCCGTCCACTTCTGTAAAAGACACATATAGATGTGAGGCCAGCAATCGGCTGGAACGCCAAGTGCCTTTTGAGACCTCTGCACGATGTAATATAGTTTTCTACATAGGAAAATTTCTTACGATATAAACTTTTGTGAGATATGAAAGTGAGAATTGGACTCTTAACCGTTCAGACAGAAGAAAAATGTAAACTGCAGAAATGAAGTTCTTACGTTCAGTGGCAGGTGTGACAATTTTGGACAGAAAAATAAATGAAGATATTAGAAAATATATAAATATTTTTAATTTAACAAAATATAGAATTGACATAATGAGAAACAACTGGTATGAACATGTTAAAAGAATGCCTACAAATAGAATCCCTCATCTGTTATTAAAGTACAAACCAATAGGACATAGAAGTGTTGGACGCCCATTTACTAGATGGGAAGATTCATTAAATCACACTTGATTTGAAAACAGATCAAAATACCTAATTTCATGAAGTATAAAAAGAAGAAGATAAACTTTTTTCTATCGCCGTCTCTATGGTGTTGTTTTACAATGTTTGAATGCTATCCCAGGGGTCTAGTGCCATATAAAATTTCTTTCCGGTATAGACTCTTGTGCCGGAGCTATTCAACCTCGTAAGAAAACGACGTGTGTACTTAATACAAACAGCGAAATCCGGTTAAGAAAACTGAAAATAAGTTTGAGAAATTACTTCACGCTAATCATCATGTGACTGCTAGCACAACCATTGTAGTCTGCCTAAGATCTCTAGAACTGTCATAACAAGGATTTTTTAAGCTTATTTTATAGTAAACCTCCACTTAACCACACTTCATGTAACTGATAGCTACAGGCTCTACTAATCCAAATTCCTTGAGAAATGCTTTTCACCTAAGGGGCACGAACCAGCGCTTTCCGTAGCCGTGCACCAAGACGTGATGTCTTACACCTCTCAGCCATTGTGTGGGACAATTCACATTTATTAATAAAAATAACATGTGAAATTCTATTCAATTTTACCGTAATTGTTGATTACTAACTTACCAATTTAAATTGCGCACAAAATAGTATCAGCCTATTATTATTATTATTATTATTATTATTATTATTATTATTATTATTATTATTATTCTGTAGAAAGCAACGGGAAGCTACCACACCTACAATTCCCTAGTAAAGCTGCAAGCATAGCATGAAAATTCGACGATTGCAGTGAAGGACCTGCCTTCGGGCAGAATTACTATGGATGGATTATTATTATTATTGTTATTATTATCGTCATTATTATTATTATCATTATTATTATTATTATTATTATTATTATTATTATTATTATTATTATTATTATTATTATTATTATTATTATTATTATTATACGAAATAAACAAATAAGGGAAATTATGAGTGTACAAGAGGAGCCGGACATCACAGACATTATAGAGAAGAAAATATTACAGTGGTATGGCCATGTCAAAAGAATGCCAGAGCAAAGGTTGCGTAAAATTGTTATGGAATGGATCCCAATGGAAAGGATGAAGAGAGGAAGACCGAAGAAAACATGGATAGTAGGGACACAAACAGCTATGAATATCAGATGATTGGAGGAAGATCAATGGATAGACAGAGAGGAATGGCGTTTGGCTTCCGGAAGACGGCAGCAGCTGCCATGATACCGGATGATAATAATAATAATAATAATAATAATAATAATAATAATAATAATAATAATTATTATTATTATTATTATTATTATTATTATTATTATTATTATTATTATTGATTTTGTTATCCCACTTGATGTGAAAACAGGTCAAAAGGCCTAATTTCATGAAGCAGAAGAAGAAGAAGATTATTGATTTTGTTGTATTTAATATGTGGTTTTAGCATTAAATCCAATCCAACAGTTAAAAATAATAAATAGGCCTACAACTATAAAATGAAGCAACCATAGATATTTTTCTATGCTTATCTTTTAAGAATAGAGCCTAACAATATGGTGTCAATATAAATGGACCATTCTATAGATTTAACAATTAGTTTGTTAACTCACAAGCACGTGATCTATACTGACTGCAGTTAAAACATATTTTCCCAGGATGCGTAACGTTTCACATTAATTACATAACTTATATATGAAATATAAATCAAGTTCACCTATTAAATAAGAAATAATTATGAAATATTTGAAGCTTTTCAGTGAAACAGCCATTTTGAATTAATATTGCTGAATGGAAGGAAGGTTTTGAATACAACCGTAAACACTATTATTTTGAGATGAGGAAATTGTAACAATATGAAATACGTAAGACAATGTAATATCGGAATAGTTTTGTAGTGAGATAAGATAAACAAATGAAAGTGTATAGGGTAAAAACAGGAATCTCTTGTTTTTTCAAGGCCGGAATGTGCTGCCGCAGGCGGCCAAAAACAGGCGCTAATTCACGTATTCACTTGTTTTCTGTAATCTCTTTGTTGGGCTTCTTTCTACAAATGTTACCACTAATTTCTCATATTGCTTTGGCGACCGAAAAATTACATAACTTACATCTCCAAGTCGTTCAAGTTCTCTTTCACTCACAAACGTGCAGGGTACAGATCGCTCTGTCCAAAATTTAGAAAAAGCGACATTTTCCCTTACAACCTATATTATTATTTTAATATCCATTATACTTTCACATATTGTATTTAAAAAACCCGCTAATCCATTAAACAGGACAATATCTTGAAAATCAGGTTGCATTAAAAAGTAAAATTAATTCTAGGAATAAATTGGATTTATGATTACCTTATTAATATTATTATTATTACAAAAGGTTTAAGGCAAGGTTGCAGTTTATCTCCAACTCTATTTAAAATTTATCTCGAAAGAGTACTAAGAGACTGGAGGAAAAAATGTCAAAAAATGGGCAAACCTATCCAAAATACACATGTATATTCATTAAACTTTGCAGATGACCAGGTATTAATAGCACAGGACCACGATGACGTAGAATATATGGCTAAAAAACTAAAAGAAAAATATGAAAAATGGGGACTTTATATAAACATTGAGAAAACTAAATATCTGTGTATAGGAGAAGAAATGGAAAATTTCAACAATGGAGTAGAACTAAAACCTAGTATTGAATGCACTTATTTAGGAACAAAATTAGACCATTCAGGCGATAACACAGTGGAAATTAAAAATAGAATCGCACAAACAAAACAAGCGATAAATGCTTTAAACTCTGTTTGGTGGAGCAAAAATATTACAAAAAATAGAAAATTACAAATATATTAAACCATAATTAAGAGCATTTTAACATATGGTGCTGAAATCTGGCAAATTCCTACCAGGGAAATGAAAAGAATTTTAAGTACAGAAATGGATGTTTTAAGAAGATCAGCTGGAAAATCTAGAATGGATAGAATACAAAATAAAGAAATAAGGGAAATTATGGGTGTACAAGAGGAGCCGGACATCATAGATATGATAGAAAAGAAAAGATTGCAGTGGGATGGTCATGTCAAACGAATGCCAGAGCAAAGATTGCCAAAAATTGTTATGGAATGGATCCCAATGGAAAGGAGGAAGAGAGGAAGACCGAAGAAAACTTGGATAGAAGGGGTACAAGCAGCTATGAATATCAGAGGAAAGGAGGAAGATCAATGGATGGATAGAGAGGAATGGCGTTTGGTTTCCGGAAGACGGCGGCAGCTGCCATGATACCGGATGATGATGATGATTGATATTAATGACAAAATAAATAAATTAAATCTAATGTGTGGCGCTATTAAAAGAACCCTTAAAAACACAAGAAAAGAAACAAAAATGTAGTTTTATAAAGTAATGGTTGTTCCTGTATTGATGCATGAATCAGAATGTTGGACGATCACTAAAAGACAAGAACAAAGATTGGAAGCAGCTGAGATGAGATTTTTAAGAAATATAGCAGGATATACTCTGCTGGATAAGAAAAGAAATGAAGATATAAGAAAGGAACTAAATAATTTCAAACTTACAGACCGAAAAATTAAATATAGTAACACCTGGAAAGAACATGTTGATAGAATGTCAGAAGAAAGATTTCCAAAATTATTGTTAAATTATAAACCACACGGAAGGAGAAATATTGAACGCTCACACAGAAGATGGACTGAATAATCTTAACAATTCTAGCTTTCATGAAACAGGAACGAGCCAACAGGCTTAATCCCTGGTTGATGATGTATAATGAATGCTTCTGTACGTGGGTATGTCACTGAACTCCTCCTAAACGACTGTGTTTGTATTTACGTGGGTCACTGGATAGTTTATATTCACAATTGGACCCTCTAAAACCATTCGGTGTAGGAGTTCACCTGAAGTGAAAATTGAAAAATCGCCCTAGCAGTCACAATTTTCGATGTTTCACAGCGAAACTCAATATACTTACTTACTTACTCACTGGCACTATCGAACCCGTAGGTTCATGGCCGCGCGGACATAAGCTCTCCATACATCCTTATCCAGAGCTAATGTTTTCCAATCATTCCCTGTATAATCTACTTCCCTCAAATCATAGTTAATGTTGTTCTCCCAGCTCATTCTTGGTCTACCAACTGGGCGTTTTCCTTCTGGCTTTCCTACAAGAAGTTTCCATGCACGTCTTTCATTCCCCATGCGCAACATGTCCTGCCCATCGCAGTCTATGAGACTTAACTATTCTTATTATATCTGGCTTCCTATAAAGACCATGTAGTTCATTGTTATGTAGTCTTCTCCATTCACCTGTCTGTTCATCTCTCTTTGGTCCAAAAATTTTCCTAAGAACTTTATTCTCAAATACTCGTAATCTCATTTCCTCCCTTAAAGTAAGAGTCCATGTTTCGCACCCATATAATATAACTGGTAGAATAACAGTTTTATATATTTTCAGCTTAACGTTTTTTGAAAGGAGTTGGGACATCAAAAGTCTCTGCAATGCATAATAGCACGCATTTCCAGAATTGAGCCTATGTTTAATTTCTTTGTGCATCTCATTCCTATTTGTGATTATTGTCCCTAGGTATTTGAATTCAGCCACTTCCTCAAAATTTCCCTCATTTGTCGTTAGCTGTCCATTTCCATTATATACTGAATTTCTACGTGTGACCATATATTTAGTTTTACTGATATTTACTTCCAGTCCTAATTTCTTAGTGTTACTCAATAGTGTGTGCGTGTTGGCCTTTAGTATCTCCTCGCTATCGGCCATCAATACTACATCATCAACATAAACTAACAGCTTATTAATACCATTCAATATGTCCTATTAAAATAAACCGAGGTAGGTACTATCCAAATGCGACAATTAGATGTGGAGGTTTACTTGAAACCCGAAATTAAAAACTGCTTTAACGACTGGACTGATTTTGATGAAATTTTTTGTGTATATGAGTGGATCCCTGGATGGTTTAGATCCACAATTGGACTCTCTAAAACCATTCGGTGTAGGAGTTCACCTGAAGTGAAAATTGAAAAATCGCTCTAGCAGTTAGATTTTAGGTGTTTTAGAACGAAACTTGGTATATAGTATTAAAATAAACCGAGGTAGGTACTATCCAAAAGTGAGCGAAATCCGACAAGTGGAGCTTACCCTAAATTCGAAATTTAAAAAATGACCACCAACTGCCATGTTTGGTTCGTCTCAGCGTATACCATACGGTTTCGTTAACCTTTAATATTTAATTTATTTAGGCGTATGCACGCCGGGTATTAGCTGTAAGTTATAATAATCAGTTCATAGGGTCCCGGGGTCACGGTCAGACCATAATTTATTTTCTTAAAGGGTATTATTCTTATGGTCGCCAATGATCTGGGATTAGTGGTTAAAGCAAGATGCCTTGGCGCAGAGCTACTGGACTTGCGCTAGTTCGGGTTTCCGTAGGGGAAGAAGATTTCTATTCGAATTTCGGCCAGTATGAGACTGGTGTATTATGTAGGGGCCCTAGGTTGAGAAAACCAGCTATAATGGCTGGGAGACCCGACATGCTGATCACTTTTCAAGCATACTGGTTGGATGATTGTCTACCTCTGTGATTAATACATGTGGATGGGAGGTCAGCAACCGGCTGGAAGGCCAAGGGCCTTCTAGTCCTGTCGTGCCATGGAGTTTGTTACGAGCAAGGAAAACATGGATGGACGACATTGAAAAGAACATTGCAAATTTGTGATTGAAGAATTGGAAAATAAAAGCGAATTTTGTACTGCAATAAAATAATAATAATAATAATAATAATAATAATAATAATAATAATAATAATAATTTATTTACATACAGCATTTTAATGTTTACACTTCCTTCTGTGCTTAAGTTTTATTTTTCTTCTCCATTCGTCTCTATCCATCCATTCAATGTCCTCCAGTCCTCTTGTTCTCATTCCAGTTCTTATTTCTTGCATCCACGATTTTCGAGGTCTTCCTTTCCTTCTTCTTCCAGATGGCTACCATTCCAATGTTTTCCTGGGTAACCTTTCTTCTTGCATTCGTCGTACGTGTCCACACCAATTTAATTTATATCTTATATAATCTACTATTGAATAACTCATATTCATTTTTTCTCGTATAACAGTATTTCTTATTTTTTTCTAATTTTGAACAACTTGCTGCTCTCCTCAAGAAATCCATTTCCATTGCCGTACGTTTTTGTTCTACGTTTTTGTTTAATTTCCAACCTTCAGCTCCATATGTAACAGTACTTCTCACTATTGAATTATATATTTGTAACTTATTTGTTCTGGTTATATGTCTGTTCCGTAAGACTCCATTCACCATTGCTGTTATTGCTCTACCTTTATTTATTCTGTTGTTATTACCCGTTTAAGGAGTAAGCGCAGTTGTTGACGGAGGGTACTGCTGTCGTGTTTATGCAGGAATAGAACACGTGACACTGCTATCTATGAGCGCAGAGGGGAATGAGACGTGGGACGCTGGCAGTGTACACTGCCTTATATGACGTCACGTGTAGCAACAAACAGGGCTTCCTAATTCTTCCGCCTGCAGAGATATTTCATATGACTAATAATATAACTTTCTTGTTTATCCGGTTGATCTACTTTTACTCCCAGATACTCAAATTCTTCACATCCTCAAATATACCCCTTTTGATCTTCTAATATTACCTTCGGTTTCTGCTCCGCATTCCATATAAAATGTTTTTTTTTTTCTAAATTTATTTTCAAACCCCAGCTATCGTATTCGTCCAAAAAATTCTGAACATAAACTCCATGTCTTCATATTCTTGAGCAATAATTTATTTTCTGGTCACCTGCAAATAACAGTGTATATATTATGATGATCTTGTAGAAGATTTCCGGGCTGTTGGCCGTGGTCTTGAGGCTTGTAGTTCCCCGACGTTTCGCCAGAGACTGCGTCCGGCATCCTCAAGGGTTGTTCTGAGACTCAATTGATGAGAACAGTCGTGCCTTTTTCTTGCACAATTTCTCAAATCGTCGAATGTATCTGTAGATTTCCTCCCCGTAGAGGCGACTAATATATTGACTTAAGCTTTCACGGCCGGAGTTATTATGATGATCTTGTGGAAGATTTCCGGACTGTTGGTCGTGGTCTCGAGGCTTGTAGTTCCCCTACGTTTTGCTCAAGACAACTCTTGAGGATGCCGGACGCAGTCTCTGGCGAAACGTCGGGGAACTACAAGCCTCAAGACCACGGTCAAACAGCCCGGACATCTTCTACAAGATCATCATAGTAACTCCAGCCTTGAAAGCTAAAGTCAATACATTAGTGTATCTGTTGATCCATCTCCAATTGGTACTCAAATTCCTGAACATTTTTAGCTCCAGGTTGACAGTGCTTTATGTATAAATATGTTATATAATGTAAGTGATATGCTACAACCTTGACGAAGGCCTTTTGTTACTTTAATTTCTTCTTATACACATTTTCCAAGTTTAATTTTAGATACTGTGCACCATTACTTCCACCGCTTTTATGCTATAACTTACCATCAAGCATAAATTTGACGATGCGTGCAAATTACCCAGAGAATACTTAAATATCGTCGGCTTATAATTCAATTTCATGAATGTAACCAACAGAACCTAACGCTACTCTCGAAACAACCCACAAGTTACCACGCAGTCTGCGGCTGGGCCCAAAATACAGACTTAATTCATCTTTCCAATAGTGAAGTACCTCTAGTGTTTTAATCATCATAATACAGTTGAATGCTAATCATATTTAACTTTAATTACAATATCCTTTACGGCAATCATGAGAGGACAAAAGGGGATCGATATTAGTAGAAAACTTGTGTTCAAGTCAACACCGTAACACCTAAGCAAGAGACAAGGTAATGTAAGCTTTAACTAAATTTAATTTAATATAAATAGGTCAGAAATAATAAACATATACTTAGCTGTTTTGAATAATTTAATTATAAACATAGTGAACAAAACGAACAGTCGTCAATATACATTAATAATACAGAACTTGTCCATTCATACTCAGTTTTCAGTCACTCCCAAAATAAAGTACAATATTCTTCTAACAGCTTTTGATGTTGATAAACGGACAGTCGCAGGCAAGGGATCGCTTGTTCGATCCCTGCCAACTTGACACAACGAAAAGTTGACTCCGACTGTTAACAATGAAAGGTCTCGTGTCACGGACATAGCACACATCGCGCACAAAATCCGCGCCGATGACGTGATAAGGAAGAGGTAACCAGGAGGAGATCGAGCACAGAACACAAACACGACACGGCACGTAGTCTACTATATCCTACATCACGGGCAGTCAGTTTTACGTCAACACGGTTCAGTTGAATTTTTATGCACATTTTTTATTGGATTAATAATTGTATCGTTTATGGCCATATCTTCTAATGCTTCCCACAACTTTTGTAAAGGTACGGTGACATATGCCTTTTCTAAATCCACAAATGTGAAATGAACTTTTGGTTGTTATTATTAGTCTTTTCAGTCAATTTGTTTTACCACAAATATGTAATCAATTGCAAATCTTTCAATAATAATAATAATAATAATAATAATAATAATAATAATAATAATAATAATAATAATACTTACTTACTCACTGGCACTATCGAACCCGTAGGTTCATGGCCGCACGGACATAAGCTCTCCATACATCCCTATCCTGAGCTAATGTTTTCCAATCATTCCCTGTATAATCTACTTCCCTCAAATGATAGTTAACGTTATTCTCCCACCTCATTCTTGCTCCACCAACTGGGCGTTTTCCCTCTGGCTTTCCCATAATAATAATAATAATCATCATCATCATCATCACTCCAGGGATTAGGCAATTGCCCGTTCCGACTTCATAATGCATCAGCCCAACGTCTTCTAGGTCTTCCAACATCACGCCTTCCTCTTGCTTGATAATTTCTGGCTAACAATGGATATCTCTCCTTGCTCATTCCATCCATGTGATCAATCCATTTCTGTCTGTAATTCGTGACTTTATCCAATAAAGGCTGTACTTTCAATTCTTCTCTTATATCCTCATTTCTTATTCTATCAAGTCTTGTACATCCTTTTACTTGTCTTAGGAACCGCATCTCTGCCGTCTGTATTCTATCCTTCTGTCTTTTCACTGGAGCCCAAGTTTCACATCCATACAATATTGTGGGAACCGCCATAACATTATACATTTTTATCTTGGTTTCTTTTCTAATTTTATTTTTGAATGTTCTCTGTATTGTTCCACACACCGTCTGAAATTTATTTATTTTGGAGTCAATATCTCTTTCCACATTGTAGCCAATATCACAGCCCAAATATTTGAAACTAGACACCTGTTCTATACTTTGATTTTCTAAAATAATTTTGGTTCTCACTGGATCTCTTCCTCTAAAAAGCCATGGTCTTCGTTTTCCTTACAGAAATTTTTAGATCGTATAATTTACATATTTCATTTAATGCATGCATTGATTTCTGTAAGTCGTCTTCATTTTTCTGTATTATGATTACATCGTCAGCAAATAAAAGATTATTTATGCACATTTTATTATCCATTCTTATTCCTGGATTTACTAAAACTTTCCATTTATTAAAAATATCGTCTATATATATATTAAACAAAGTGGGTGATAAACTACATCCTTGTCGTAATCCAGTATTTGTTTTGATTGCATCTGTTCCTTTGAATCCGGTATCTATAATTATATTTGTGTCTTCATATAATGTCTTTATTGTTTCAACAAGGCACAGCGGGTATCCTTTCATTCGTAATATTTCCCATAATTTTTGTCTGTTTACTCGATCGAAGGCCTTATCCAAATCTATAAATCCTATGTGAGTTTCTAAGTTATGTTCTCTTCTCTTTTCTATGAGTTGTTTCAGTGTAAAGACATTGTCTATACATGACCTTCCCTTTCTGAATCCACTTTGATTTTCACTTATTATTACTTCTGTTATGTTTCTCAATCTATTATTTATTATTTTCGTATATATTTTGTAGCCAGTATTCATTAAGCTAATCCCTCTGTAATTCTCGCAATTTCTCCGGTCTCCTCTTTTGAATATATTCTTGACAATTGCTGTTTTCCAAGTGGTTGGAATCTCATAGGTCTGCCAACATATATTAATTAGATGAAGTATTCGTAGTTTACACAATATTCCACTATATTTGATTAATTCCATATTTATATTATCTAATCCTGTTGCTTTCCTATTCTTAGTGGTTTTCAAAGCCATTTCTAATTCATTTATGTCTATTACATCAATATTTTCCACTTTATTTCTTCCTCATTGTTCTCTTTTCCTTCAATTTCCTCCTTTTTCCAAAGTTTTTCATAATGTTGGATCCATTCTTGTTCTGGGATTATATTCAATCTGGCAGAATCTTTCTCAGTCTGATTTAGATGTTTCACTAATTTATAACCTATTTCTTGTCTTCCATACATATCATGTTCTACTGAGCTTATAAATTTATCCCATGACTCCTGATGGGATTTTCTTATAATGCTTTTAGCAATTCTCCTTTTCATTTTATATTCTTCATAAGATTCTTCTGTTTTCAGTCGTAAGTATGTATGATATGCTTTTTGTTTTTCATTCACTGCATTTTGTATATTCGCATTCCAAGTTCTCAAGCCCTTCCTATTCCTTATTCTATTTTTCTTTCCTAATATCTCATTTGCTGTTTTATGTATTACATTTGATATATTTTCCCATTCAATATTTATATCTTCTGACGTCGCTATCTCTGATAATAATAGCTTCATGGAAATCAGCCGGATTGTCATAATAATAATAATAATAATATAATAATAATCATCATCACTCCAGGGATTAGGCAATTGCCCGTTCCGACTTCATAATGCATCAGCCCAACGTCTTCTAGGTCTTCCAACATCACGTCTTCCTCTTGCTTGATAATTTCTTGCTAACAATGGATATCTCTCCTTACTCATTCCATCCATATGATAATAATCATAATAACATTAATAATAATAATAATAATAATAATAATAATAATAATAATAATAATAATAATAATAATAATAATAATAATAATAATAGAAGAAGAAGAATAAAAATTAGTTATATAGTTAGTAGGACTATTTTATTAAATAAAAAAATTTAATGCCTGAAGTCAATAGTGTCCCAATTCTAATCTGTACGTTAAAGGTCCAAGAAATTTTCTCAAACACATTTTAATTAAGGTTCATTTAAGTGACGTAAACCCGTGACTCGCGGATTTACTTTCCTTTTTTAGGAAGCTGTACTCAGTCTTTTTATTTTTTTCTTTCTCTTTCTTTTTTCTCAGTTTAACCTCTCACCTTGTAGGCACTTTTTACATAGCACATGACGCTGAATAAAAATCGGTTGACCCCCGAGTCGGTTTAAACCTGCGGTTCTTAAATCTAAAGATAAGCGCGTTAACTGCTGAAACCCCCAACAACGACGAGACGTTTGATCCAAGTTTATATGTGACGTCACATTTATTACTCAACTCAGAAGGGAGTAAATTACAACTTCTACTGTAATTTCGCAAACTATCAAAAGTGCGTCACGCAGGAATTGCATATCTAAGCGAATTTCTCTTCAATTCGAATTTATGTACAATTCTGCTGGCTTATAGAATATTTAATTGTTTTATTAAACTGGAAAAACTATTTTCTTTTTATAAGGCAACGATGCGAGTCAGTCCGCCGGTTCTAAGGTACCTGTACATCTTGACAGATAAATTTTGTCTTGCTAAACTGTAAGGGGTTTTACTGCTAACCCTTGCCTACACTGTATGTAGGTGAGAAATTAAAATACGATAACGCAGATTGATATACTGGAAGTGTGTTTATCCACTGAAAAGGGGCATCGTAAAACTCGTGGTGATGAGCCTAAAACCAATCAACAACACGGAATGAGCCTCGCAAATTGCAACATGCCACTATTCAGGCAGTTCCGGTGAAGTACGATACCATTACTTACTTAATACTTAATACAGGCTTTCCACTTTACAGCAGTTTGCCCTTGATTCCTACTTTCCAGAGACTCCTATCTTCCCTTTGACCATCTTCCATACCCCTCTTCATCATGGCATCATATATTCCCTCATACCATGCTCTTCTACTTCTCCCCCTCTTCCTTCTGCCTGGTACCATCCAATCCAACACCTGTTTAGGCCACTGGTCTACCGACATCCGTTGTACATGTCCATACCACTGTAGAGCTCTCTTTGTTATCCTATCGATAACAGTTTCTTATACATCCATTTCCTGTCTGATATATGTATTTCGAATATGTTGTACCATTACTAATAATAAAAAAAATATTTGGATGAGTAGCACTGTGTAGGGCTGATGCCATACATTGCGCAGTAACTCGTTTGAAGGGCGCACTACTCGAGCGGTGAAGGTGAAACTAAATGTATGATGCCAGCTTATTTAAGTCTCGGACCGCATTGAAAACAAATCAATCTTTAATTCGGGTTTCAGGTAAATCCCAAATTCCAATGGTCGGATTTCGCTGATTTTTGGAAAATACCTTCCTCATAATTTAATAGCATTTACTGAGTTTCATTGCAAGACTTAGAAAATTGCTACCCGTAGGGCGTTTTTTAATTTGTCGTTTCAATTGAACTCCTATACCTAATAGCCCGATTTTCCGATTCTGCTGGTTAACTAACTTGAACTTATTTTTTTTATTCCTCTATGCCAAGTTTGATTTTGATAAAACAAGTATTGCTGCCGCTTAAGCGTTAACACACACACACACACACACACACACACGCATATATATATATATATATATATATATATCAAATTATTAATGCTATTCTTCCACCTCATTTATAACATACCTGCTGAGCGCTTATCCGCCCAGGCATTTATTTTTCTTATCATAGCATATTAAGCTTGCATTGCTCAATGTTAAACATTTAATTATAATATATATATATATATATATATATATATATACAGGGTGAGGCATAAGTCAGTTAACCACTGCACATGGTTGGAAACTTGATATAATGGTGGCCACTTTCTGGAACAAGGTATCTTAAAACCTAACCGACTGGAATTCTATCTAATAACTTAAGCTAGACAAAAGGGATAAATATAAGGTTAGAATGAGTCAATTTTGTTAGCATTTCGGTTAACTAACTTATGCTATATCCTGTGTATATATATATATATATATATATATACATACATAGTAATTCTGCCCAAGGGCAGGTCTTTCACTGCAATCATAGCAATTTCATGCTATGCTTGCATCTTTACTAGGGAATTTAGGTGTAGTAGCTTCCCGTTGCTTTCCACACCGATGAAGAATGATGATGATGATGATGATAATGATAAGGATGATGATGATGGCCATATGATTTCCGGGACCGTTTGATCCTTAAAGTTTCCCTGACTTTTGTCTTACAGGTGAGGAAAAACCCCGAATATATATATATATAAAGGTATATAATTTTGCAAATGGTCATTTTCGGTCTACTAGATACGTTCGTTAAAGATCTGCATTTTTTAAAATCTTGATGAGAACAACTTCCTTAAAATGCGGAAAGCAATTATAAGATGTTGTGTATGTAAAACATAGGCTGATGGTTACGTAAGGACAGAACTCAACTTTATATCCACTGAGTGTTTGATCTCATGTAGTGACCTTCTGGCGGGAAGACCTGTCGCATATCGACTTTATCATTAAGGCGAGGACATTTTTCTCTCCTTCGATAAATAAGAATTATTAAAACGAGATATCTCTGTTAGCTGGACGGAAATTTCATTTCTTAGGATTGTCCAAACTATCTTGTCTGATTTTTTAATGAAATGTATTATTAAATATTACTGTTATTAATGTGGGTTCGAGTCCTGGTGGGGTCAGAATTTTTAAACTGACCCAAACCTTCTGGCAGCATTACCTCCCTGGTATTGACTCAGCCTCTAACTGAAACGAGTAGCTTGTTCTGGGGGTAAAGGTGTCCATCACGCAGGGCTGACACCCCGGCTGACATCAAGTGTCGATGTCTAGAAACGTGGGAGCGTTAAATCTTCCTACTACCCCAAGGGCCTCCAAAGACCTGTAGTGGGATCAGTTTATCTTTATTATTATTAATGGTAAAAGGTAAAGTGTCCCCTCTACAGGCCTGAGGAAGGCCTTGGGGTAGTAGGAGATAAGACTCCCATTTTTTCTAGGCGAGTTGTCAGCCCTGCGTGACGACAGCTTTACCCCAGCGTCCGGTACTCATTTTCGTTAAAGGCTGAGTCGACCCCAGAATCATAGTGCCACCAGAAGATTTGGGTCAGTTTAAAAATCCTGACCCCACCGGGATTCGGACCATAGACCTTCCGGTTTGTAGCGCACTGCCTTAATCAACTACGTACGGCGTGCCCCCAGGTCAGGTCGGTGGACTAGTGATTATGCTTTCTGCCTCTGGTCCCGAGAGTCACGGCTTCAAACTCGGCCGGAGTCGATTGATTTTTTTAGGTTGGAAAAATTCTAGGCAATTTAATCATGGGTCCGAAATATGAAGATTTTCAGACCCGTAAATGAACCACAAGCCTGAATAAAAAGGCCTCCGTGCAAACTTTACCGACATTCTTCTTTCTATTAATATCTTAGTTGCCTAATAAATGTCTCATTGGGTCAGTATGTTGACCGCATACCATTAATGACATCTCTAGGAAAATAAGCGTAGATAAAATAAAATAATTTGTTCTGGTAACACCTACAAACGAGGGGCTAAGACAAACATTGAGCTGTTATGTCATTGCAGATTGTAAATTTTGAACACAATTCAATATATTTAGCAGCTGGCTGCTGACATCACATCCACATGTGTTATTCACAGAGGTAGTCGATTACCCAGCTGTACAGGGTTGACATTTAGTCAGCATACTGGGTTCTCCAGCCTTGATTGATGGTTTTCTCAACTGGAGCCGCTATTTATTGTAACTACCGAACATCCTCATCATGCTGGGTGGGCAGCGGTCCCGTACTGGCCGAAATTCTATGAGAAAATTTGTTCCAACTATAGGGATTCGAACCAGCGTATGTCCCGTAGTTCTATATCAAGGCATGATGCCTTAAACGGCGCGGGACAAGGTGAATACCATCTCAGAGTTCATATCAGAGTGACGATGTTCAAAGATCGATGACAAGAAACTTACGTATTAAAAAATGTCAGAATATAGAAATATGGCGACTGGGGACGGAATTGTGACAACCCGTGATGAAGAGAAAAATCCGCATGTCTTTCTTTGAACAGAAAGTAAAGCGATGGGCATTGTATTAGATTTAGGAAACGTAAAAAAACCTTCTTCTTCTTCTTCGGCTTTCCCCCACTTATAGGTTTGCCGTCTTCAGTTTCCATTTATCTCTATCATTCCAATCTCCCTCTTCCAAATTCCGATCATCCATTATAGTTCTGACGTAGGTTTTCCGTTTCCGTCTTGGTCTACCACGTTTATTTCTTCCAGGGGGTGACCATTGCTATATATTTTTTGGCCATCTTTCATTTTCCATTCTTTGTACATGGCCATACCCCAAAAAAAACCCAGGTCCTCCGTGTCTGGGGGTTAGGCGTCAGGCTGGCAACCTGGCCCTGGAAAAAAGTATATCGCTACGTACTTCAGTAAAAGAACCTCAAGCTTGAAATACGAGTCCCCTGGACAACATTTTTGTCACTTTCATGCCCAAGTTTAAATTATTTTGTTAACAAACCTGAGTTTTTAATGAAGTTCCACAACTACCTTGGCCTACCAGCTGGAAGTTGACCTAACAAATGTCGTAATCACAGAGTAGAATGTGGGTGACATGCGGTCAGCATATCAGATCTCCAATTGTACCTGGTTTTTTCAACCCGGAGCCGCTATTTATTGTAGATATCCAAATTCCTCACTATACAGGATGCGGACTGGTCCCATAGATAAGGAGATCCCACTATAGGCCTTAGAGGGCCTTGAGGTAGTAGAAGGTTAAAGTTACCACTTTATCTAGATAATCGGCACTTGATGTCAACGGGGTTGATAGCCCTGCGTGACGGCCGGCTTTACCCCAAAATTAGCATCTGGTACTCATTTCCATTAGAGGCTAAGTCGACCACAGGGCCATAGTGCCTCCAGAATGTTTGGTTCAGTATAAAAGCACCGATCTTACGGTGTTCGGAATTCCGTGAGAAAATTTGTTCTCCCATGGACATGTGTAATGTGGATACGGAAGCGTTGGTTGGTTGAAAACGATAAATATGTACAAGTTAATTCTATAGATTGAAAGATTAAATACGGTGTGATAGGTAAATATGATGATTATGGTTACGTTGAAATCTCGAAGTATTGAAGAATTAAAAGATGAAGTTGTTACAGAAACAAAGTGTAGTTTTATTCTCTCCTGGACACACATAAAAATACAAAAGCCATGATTTTTCCCAAAGACGGTACATATGTACTTGCCTACTCAAGTCAACGCCCCTTCACAAAACTTAGGAGAAGTTCTAATTGTTTTCTACCGGCATTTATGTAAGAGAACATTTTCTTAAACTTGAGAATTAACAGATTCTGGCAAGTCAACTACTCTCGTTTTGTTCCCTTTTCACGACATGTATGGGATGACAAGGTCTGTCCAGTTTAACTTTGACCCGTCCCCAATAGTAGGCGTAAGCCTGTCACATAATTTCTGAGAGTTTGAAACTATATCCTACAGTTTAAGCAATTCCCTTGTGTTAAATATGTTTTTCATTACAGGGACTCGAACCAGCACCTTATAGCCTTATAGCCTTATGCCTTATAGCCTATATCTCGGAAATGGCGCAGGACGAGTTGTTAAAAAGTGTCGTTAAATATTCCTAATTGAAAATTATCATAAGTAATGCCACGAGTGATTTCCAAATTATCGATAAATTCACGACTCACGAAGTGAGGAGTGAATTTATCTAGAGAATTTGGAAATCAAGAGTGGCATTTGTTAGGACTATTTAACGAATAAAATTAAGCTGTTTACTCACAAATCATTATTTAACTATAGTTATTTTAAAATATTTATATATTTAATGTAAACGGCGATGTTTGAAAACAAATGAGAAACTATAGGTACGCTTCTACTGCTTCTTTTGTTTATCACTGCAACCAGATCATACTATTTATTGCCAAAGGAACGCAATATTGTAAGGAGGAGCTTTCTTTAATATGGTAATTATAACACTGATAAATATTTGGTGAAACACGACTCTGATTGGTTGTAAAATAGAAATCATTGAAATGTGATTGGTCATTAACTCCCATTTGGGGCATGAGTTAAATAGTCTACAAATTTGAACAAATGAAATTGCAGAAAAATATGATAGTATAGTGGGCTCAGTATTTTAGTTTACAGGCGCTTTGCTTTGTGTTACGTAAGTCTATTTTGCAGCCATAAGTATTTAGCATATCAAGCGGCGTTGTCACGTTTTATACATTTGCATTAACATACTATATTATAATAATACTGTAAATGACATTAGTTGCAACGCTGTTAAGATAATTATATCCACATGGAAACGTCATTAAAAAAGTCATCATCATCATCATCATCATCATAGTACATTCACGAATTTAGGCCATTTGTTTCGGCCTCAAGAGAAAACACCACCCAGAAGTCTTTTGGGTGGACGTCCTGGTCTTCTTCTTCATGCAGGTTGATATCTTAACATTTGTTTGGGTATCCTGTGATCTTCCATTCGATGAACATGTTGCATCCATCTTGACTTATAATCAGAAATTTTGTTTTCTAAAGATTCCATGTGTAATTCTTCTAAGATGTCTTCATTTTTTTTGTGATCTAGTAGTGTGTATCCTGCAGTCCTCCGAAGATATCTCATTTCAGCAGATCTAAGTCTCTGTATATCCTTCTGTTTCAACCGTCCATACTTCGCTACCATACAAAAGAGTTGGAAGAGCCAGTGTTTTGTACACTTTTAATCTTGAATGCTTTTGGACTAACTGTGGCTTGAAGATAGAATTTATTAACCATAAAATTCTTAAAAATTTAGATATTTTTTTCATTAAAAAAGCAAAAACATTATTGGCAGAGAACCGTTTTCAGTTTTTGATGATTGGAGCGGCGTCTTGGAAGCCTCTAACAACTCCCCGCCTCTACCTTGCAGTAACAATGTTATTTTTTTTAAACCAGAGGGAAACAGTTGTCTTTGTTGCCACTTGTAAACTAAAATACTGAGTCCTCTATATCTATAGTCCCTGGCTATAGTCCCTGGCTATAGTCCCTGGCTAAAATGAAAGCATTTTGGATTTGTGATAAAACTCTAGAGGGATGAGAAAGATATCGAAGATTGAACTAATGGAAAAATTATACAACAAACACCAGAATGTAGTTTTTTCTAAATTCAAGGTCGATATAGATATAAAGCTATAAAGATTTAATAGATTAAATATAGGCCCTATTCTTAACTTATGGGACTACATCGTACGGAACTCAAATGTTAATGGCAAACCCTTGGGAGAAGTGATAAGGAAGGTGTAGTTGTTGTTGGGAGATTATAGGCGACTTGGAAGGACCTTAGACCACGGAGATATGAACTGGATACAATTGTCTCAGGATGAAGAGCTAGTGAAGAAACTTAGTAAATTCTGCTTTGAATCTACAGAAAAGAACCTCAAGCCTGAAATACGAGTCCTCTGGGCAAACTTTTTGTCAGTTTCATGCCAAAGTTTAAGTTACTTTGTTAACGACCTGAGTTTTTAAAGAAGTTCCACAGCAATCTAGGCCTACCAACCGCGTGCTGATCTAACAAATGATCCCCGGTCGGGACAAGTTTCTTGGGTGGGTTTTTTCCTCATCTGTAAGGTAAATGTCAGGAAACTTTAAGGCCCAAACGGTCCCTGACCACCATCTTGCCATCATTATCATCAATATCATATTCGCCTAATTAGCTTAGTTTAAGGCCTCTCCTGGCGCAGCATCAACTCTCATATATCATCGATACAGTGTAACCCCGCCTTCCAGGCGTCCCAACCTCAGAAGTGGGTTAGAAGCACGCCGTTGCCAGGAGAGAACACCAGAAATGTCGAAGAAAAAAAAATTATTTATTATTAACTGTTATTTTTGTTTTAATTGATTGTTTACCTTGAAATGTCATTGATATTTTGTTTTAACGGTGGAAATTTTCTTATCATATTGTTCACAGATTTCATTTGATTTTAAAGCTGATATTTGTAAAGTAGGTCCTTTATCTTGAATAATATCCAAGTCATCAGCAAACAGAAGTATAGGCCTATTTAAATATATATTTTGTGTTATTTTTGAAGCTGGGAGTCACCCATTTTCTTGTTACATTATAACATTAAAAACATAAATATGCATGTTTTAGTACTACAGTGCACATGTTTATTTTTTTGCATCTTAAATGCACTTTTTTCTTAAATACATTTTTTTTGCCAAAAGTGCATTTTATTAAGGACATATACACTAAATCTTACACAATATCTATGACTAGAGCCTGGAACTCACTTCCCAGTCATGTCAGGGACTGTCAATCGCTATCATTATTTAAATCCAAATTAACTGATATCTTAAGTTCGACACAATGAAAACATTAACTGCATAACAACTATATAGAGCATTCCATTAATAATCATCTAGGAAGCTTTACATACTTTATTTTATTTTATATTATTTTCATTGTATTATATTCCATGTTTTTGTTAGTATTACGTAGTATTAGATCGCATCGCCATTGTTTTTTGTTTGGGTCTATATTTTAATATCTTACAATTGTAATATGTATGTTATTTTTGTATAATTTTACTATTCGCTGGTTGAGTGGAAGAAAATGCCTTATGACCTTAACTTTTCCAGCTAAAATAAAATATTATTGTTATTATTATTATTATTATTATTATTATTATTATTATTATTAACTCATAATTTCATATCTTGTGCAAATTTAAGGTATAAATCGGAATTGTGAAATAATAAATGAATTCTATTCTATAATGTTCTGCCCGAGAGCAGGTCTTTCACTGCAACCATAGCATCTTCATGCTATGTTTGCAGTTTCACTAGGGATTTATAGGTGTGATATAGTGTAAAAGTTGTAAGTTGGCATGATTTCTGCTATCCTTGTCTAGATAACTGTTCTTCCACCCTTCGCTAGACATCTGAGTGACATGTGTACTATAATGGGCTACCCTTGTAAAATTACTTAGGAATGCTAGAAAAACTCCACCCCCACTTTCGCCAAGTCACTTTTGTTCACGTAATTTTTGTCAGTGGCGACTGTTTCAGAGTTCGTTTGTAGTTTGTGAGATATTATATTAGTGTAAAATTAATCTTTAGAAGAAGTGAATGCCACCACTGCAGGGAGTGTCTGCCCTACCGCTGTCACCGTGAAGAGATATGTGTATGAGTGAGAAAGAAGATGGTGAGTACTATCTTTCTCTTTCTAAAATATTCTAGACACTTTAGCCCTCATGGACTATAGCTTCCCGTTGCTTTCCACACCGGCGAATTTGATAATGGTGATGATGGTGATGACCAGGTGATATTCGGGAACCCTTTGGGCCTTAAAGCTTCCTGACATGTCTCACAAGTGAGGAAAATCACCGAAAAAAATACCTCACTCAGGAAACTTTTTCCGACCGGATATCGAACCTGGGCCCGCTGCGTGACAAGCTCGCTACCTCGAGTTCACACCGGTAGAGTAATAAATGAATTAACCTATCTATAATCACGTAGCCCACTGTTGAGCCATAGCCTCTCCTGTGTCAGGAGTTACTACACCAAGTTAATTTTTTAGTTACGTTATTTGCCCAAGTCCCGCGCCGTAGCCGAGTGGTTAATGCAGGAAGCCTTGGCGCAGAGCTACGGGACTTACGTTGGTTCGAGTCTTCATGGGGGAAGATATTTTCTCAAGGTATTTCGGCCAGTATGGGACCGGTGCCCACCCAGCACCGTGAGACATTTGGGTAGCTACAATAAGTAGCAGCTCCAGGTTGAGAAAACCAGCTATTACGGCTGGGGGACTCGATATGCTGACCACATGTCACCCCTACACTGGCTGGATCTATCTCTGTGATTGAGACATGTGGATGTGAGTCAGCAGCCGGCTGGTAGGGTAAGGACCTTCTAGACCTGTCGCGCCAGGAGAGTTATTTGCCCATAGATGTCATGTAAGACATGTGATCAACACACCAACTCAATGAGACATCTAACGGGCAACTAAGGTATTAGTAGGACGTTGATGACGGTACATTTTGCTTAGAGGTCTCTTATTCAGGCTTAAGGTAAAGTCGGTAGGCCAAAATTTGAAAAAAAAAGAAAAAAAAACATCAATTTTTGATTTTCTTCATGTATAAGATTTTTTACTGAACGCCAATTATAAGGGCCTTAATTATTTGTTTTAAACAATTGACAGTTGTCAGCCTGTAACATCGTTATACTATAAACGTTGTTTTCTCGAAAGTGAAAATTTTGGAACATTTGCCCCATTATCTCAGGAGCTATTAGAAATATTTACATGACATTTTTACAGGAGGTAAATCTAGTTATACTGAAGGTGTGGAACCACAATCGTGATGTTCTCTTGTATAGATCCTCACTTATGATTTTTAAAAGTATTTTTAATTAAAAAAAAGAGGCTAGTGCCAAAAAAAATATATAGGACATCAATATTTAGATACAAGTTTGACTGAGGTTCAGTGGTCTTTACAAACCTCATTTAATATGCTGTAAATTCTTCATTACAGTCCATCTAGTAGTTCCTGAGATAATGGGCCTCAAATTCCCATGTTTTAACATAGATAGGGCCTACCGTCTTACCTTAAGGATTTTTTACGAGCCTGAAAATCTTCGGACTCTGGACCCACGGCTTGAAGTCCCTCCCGGAGAACTTGCGCCTTGAATTTTTCCATCATAAAAAATCCATCCACTCCGGCTGGGTTTGAACCCGCAACTTTCGGAACCAGAGGCAAAGAGCATAACCGCTAGTCCACCGCGGCAGGCAATAAGTGAATACTTACTTACTTACTCACTGGCACTATCGAACCCGTAGGTTCATGGCCGCACGGACATAAGCTCTCCATACATCCCTATCCTGAGCTAATGCTTTCCAATCATTCCCTGTATAATCTACTTCCCTCAAATCATAGTTAATGTTGTTCTCCCACCTCATTCTAGGTCTACCAACTGGGCGTTTTCCTTCTGGCTTTCCTACAAGAAGTTTCCATGCACGTCTTTCATTCCCCATACGCGCAACATGTCCTGCCCATCGCAGTCTACGAGACTTAACTGTTCTTATTATATCTGGCTTCCTATAAAGACCATGTAGTTCATTGTTATGTAGTCTTCTCCATTCACCTGTCTGTTCATCTCTCTTTGGTCCAAAAATTTTCCTAAGAACTTTATTCTCAATTACTTGCAATCTCCTTTCCTCCCTTAAAGTAAGAGTCCATGTTTCGCACCCATATAATATAACTGGTAGAATAATAGTTTTATATATTTTCAGCTTAACGTTTTTTGAAAGGAGCTGGGACATCAAGAGTCTCTGCAATGCATAATAGCACGCATTTCCAGAATTGAGCCTATGTTTAATTTCTTTGTGCATCTCATTCCTATTTGTGATTATTGTTCCTAGGTATTTGAATTCAGCCACTTCCTCAAAATTTCCCTCATTTGTCCTTAGCTGTCCATTTCCATTATATACTGAATTTCTACGTGTGACCATAAATTTAGTTTTATTGATATTTACTTCCAGTCCCAATTTCTTAATGTTACTCAATAGTGTGTGCGTGTTGGCCTTTAGTATCTCCTCGCTATCGGCCAGTAGTACTACATCATCAGCATAAAGTAACAGCTTATTAATACCATTGAGTTGTAAGCCTTCCTCATTCTCTAAAGATTTAATGGCAGGCTAGGTAGACTAAATAGTGCAAGCAGAGTGTAGAGTATTTATGCTGGAAAATATATAGGTTTACTCAGCCAGATTAATACTTAAATAGGTCTCAGTAAGTTATGTGTGTGTGCGCGCGCGCGCGCGTTTCTTACCACAGTTTGAATAACATGAATTGGGTTAGATGTTTTCGAAGTAGGTAGTAGAATCGCGTCTTGTGACTGAAGCAAGATGGCGCTGATTATCGCGTGCAGCGAGTGTATGCACTTCCGTTGCGTTGCTTCTCACAATCTCTGAATCTCTACTATAATGAGTTATTTAAATTCCATACTGAGTGATGTCAAACTGTTCATTGCTTTAGCAACCAAAAACTTCTACAGCTTAATTCACAATAGAACGCTTCTTAAAATAGGCTACAGGATATCTCTTTATTAAATGAAAAACTGTATAACAAAACATAATATGTAAGTTGGGATACAAGAAGAAAACCGAAATTCGTTCAGTTTTGTCAACGAACCTTTTGAAAAAATGTATGCCAAACGTATACATGTTTTATTTATTTATTTTTTTATTTCAGCATTTTTTCTGTTATTTACACAGGTATCCTCTACCAACATATAGAATTATTTTTTCCACACTTCCCTGTGTTGCGTGTCTGCTTCTGTCACATTTCTTTTCTTCATGTTGTCTTGAATTGCCTTTATCCATGTTGGATTTGGTAAATTTTTATTAGAAATAGCGTAACTGTAGTCCACTTTTTTCCCTTTTCCAGCAGATATCCATTTCAATACATCTTTGTTTGTTTCTGTGTCCCTTATATGTTCATATCATCTTAGTTGGATGTCTTCATTCTCTTCTATAATATCCTTTTCTACATTATTTCTCTTATTGCATTATTTTTTATTTTATATAATTTTAATATTCTTGATTATCTTCTTAAAAAGTCCATTTATGTGACTAATAATTTATTTCTGTGTTTTTGACATGTTTTATACAGAGTGATTCAGAAATATCGCTATACGTTTGATCGCATTTTGTGACGAAAATATTATTATTAAAGGAAATATGATGTTATCATTGGAAAGGTATTTCCTTCAAATTACAACAGTAGAACAAAACAAAACAAATCACTGCTCATGTGCAGCTTGGCGGATTGATTTTTGTGGGCTAGCGTCGAACGTCTCCTCAATTTTCTTCGTTGTTTCTGCATCCATGCTAATGCGAGGCTCCTTCCCGTTTCCAGCTGTCGTTTCCTCCACTTCCCCACAGTCGATGGCTGCAATGCTACGTTAAACTCACGTCTTGCTCGTCTTGCGGCCTCACGATCATTAGCATACGTTATTGCCCACGCAGCAATTGTAATTTGCTGTTGCATATTCGACGCCATTTTGACTAATGACGTAAGTTATACAGTGTTTTGTTTTATTCCATTGTTGTAATTTGAATAATTGCCTTTCCAACGGTAATTTCATATTTCCTGTAATGGTAATATTTTCATCACACAACACGATCAAACGTATGTTGTACGTAAATTTGTATTAGAAATAGCGTAACTGTAGTCTATATTGTATTAACCTATAAGTTATAGGCCTGCAAGGTTTTATGCGAGTTCATTCTACAGACCTAGATTGTGAAGATATAGCAATGAGGGGAATAAAAACTATAACAAGACGGGCACTATAGAACCCATGGCCGAACGACATAAGCTCTCGGTACATCCCTATCCTGAGCTATTGTTTTTTAATCATCCCCTGTATAATCTACTACACTCAAATCATTATTATTATTTATCTCCCATCTCATTTTGCCTACTTACTGGGCGTTTTCCCTCTGGTTTTCCTAAAATATTTTTCCATCCTCCTGCTTCATTTCCCAATCGAGCCACATGTCCTGCCATCGCCATTTACTGGTCTTGACTGTTCTTATTATATCTGGTTTTCCATAAAGATATCCATCCATTCATCCATAGTAATTCTGCCCGAGGGCTGGCCTTTCACTGCAATCATAGCATTTTCATACTATGCTTTGCAGCTTTACTAGGGATTTATAGGTGTGGTAGCTTCCCGTTGCTTTACACACCAGTGAAGAATGAGGATGATGATGATGATGGCCAGATGATTATTGGGGACCATTGGGCCCTAAGGTTCCTGACATTTGTCTTACAAGTGAGGAAAAATCCCGAAAAAACCTCACCCAGGAGGCTGTCCCGACCGGGAATCGAACCCGGGCCCGCTGCGTGACAAGGCAGCACGCTACCTCGAGACCACAGTGGTGGACCATAAAGATATTAGATCACTATTATGCAGTCTTCTCTGTTCACCTGTCTGTTCATCTTTCTTTGGTCCAAAAGTTTCCCTCCGATTGAGGGTCTTTCCACTTTTCAGCGGTTGCCCTTTTACCAGCCGGCTGCTGGCCCTTCACATCCACATGTGTCAATCACAGAGGTAGATGATCAACAGCAGTGTAGGGGTGACATGTGGTTAGCATGTCGAGTCCCCCAGCCGTTATAGCTGGTTCCTCAACCTGGAGCCGCTACTTATTGTAGCTACCCAATTGCCTCACGATGCTGGGCGGGCACCGGTCCCATGCTGGCCGAAATACCATGAGAAAATGTCTTCCCCCATGGAGACTCGAACCAACGCAAGTCCCGTAGCTCTGCGCCAAGGCTTCCTACCTTAACCGCTCGTAATATTATCCCTTTACAAGACCAATTCAATTTTAATGTCTTCTCTGGTATTATGTATACAGTGCATAGACTCAGATGCCGGTAGTGATATGCGGAAAGAAAGGAGCGTGGTCTCGTCCACCAATAGGACTACAAGTTGCCTCATCTTTTTAGTTTAATTGCATTAATGGAGTAGCCCATTGTTGAGCCATAGCCTCTTCTTTATCTTCTTCTTCTTCGGCTTTCCCCAATTTATAGGTTTGCCGTCTTCAGTTTCCATTTATCTCTATCATTCCAATCTCCTTCTTCCAAATTCCTATCATCCATTATAGTTCTGACGTAGGTTTTCCATTTCCATCTTGGTCTGCCATGTTTATTTCTTGCAGGGGGTGACCATTGGTATATATTTTTTGGCCATCTTTAATTTTCCATTCTTTGACATGGCCATACCATTTAAGCGTTTGATTTTCAATCCTCTTAACAACCGATGTGGTGACATTCATTTCTCTCCAAAGGAATCCATTTCTTATTTTATCCTGTCTTGTTTTTTGGAGGTTTCTTGTAAAATAATCAAATTCAACTGTTCTAATTATATTTTTTTTGTACTTCCGTCAAAGACCAAGTTTCACTTCCATATGACAAAATATTCTGTATTATGCTCTTATAAATTTTCATTTTAGTTTCATTTGTGATATTTTTGTTCCAAATTATACCCTTATCAAGAGTATATATACCAAGTTCATTTTTAGTTACCTTATTTGTCCAAAGATGTCATGAGTGGCATGCGGTCAACACACTGACTCAATGAGATATCTTACAGGATCAGATTAGATTACATCGGTCGGTAAATTTTGCTTAGAGGCCACTTGGTTCAGGCTTAAGAATCTTTTACGAGCCTGAAAATATTCAGACTCAGTACCCACGGCTTGAAATCCCTCCCGGAGCTTTTGCTTCTTGGATTTTTCCATCCTAAAAAATCCATGGACCGCGGCGGAGTTTGAACCTCGGAACGAGACCACTAGTCCACCGCGGCCGACATATTTTTAGTACTCAAAATAAAATACCAATCGGTGATTATTTCATAATTTTGGTTACTAAATGAAAGGTGTGAGTGCGTGTTTTCCCATTGAAACCCATTGCACTTTTCGTTCTTCGGGTCCTGCATTCAGCGGAGAGATAGCATTGATGCGGTCTCGCCATTTGGGAGAGCACTTTTATTAGATGACGAGGATTCACTTGTAGAGAATGCTTTAAAAAACTCTATAGTGCGACATGTGTAGAAGATCCTTGGCATAACTTCCGGCTGCTGGTCTCACATCCACATGTGTTATTATCCGACGTGGACGATCGTCTAGGCAATATAGGAGTGATATGTGATCAGCATATCGGGTCCCCTGCCATTATAGCCTCATTTCTGAAATTCGAGGCGTTATCAATATCTATCTATCTATCTATAGTGTTCTGCCCAAGGGCAGGTCTTTCACTGCAATCATACCATTTTCATGCTCTGCTTTGCAGGTTTCAAGGGTGCTCACCCAGTTCGGACAAAGATAATATTAGAAAACAAACCAATAGAACAAGTGGTAAGATATAACTTCCTAGGTTGCGAAATATCATACACAGCGGAAACAGATATAAATAACAAACTAAATAAGTTTAATTATATAACAGGAAGACATGCCTTAAACAGTTCGGCTACGGTGCGGGACGCTGTATGCTTTATTAATGTTAAAATTGAAATTATCATAACTAATGCCACAAGTGATTTCCAATTTATGTAGAGATTTTATAAATCAAGTGTGGAATTTGTTAGGACTATTTAACGAATAAAATTAAGCTGTTTACTCACAAATCACTATTTAAATATAGGGTTTTAAAAATATTTATATATTTAATGTAAATGGCGATGATTGAAAACAAATGAGAAACGCTTGTTATCCTTCATTTGTTCATTACAGCAACCAGATCATTTATTGCCAAAGGATCGCAATATTGTAAGAATGCACCCTAGTAGAGAAAAAATGAAAAAACCAAACTGTTTATAATCAACATATTAATTAATTTCTGATGTCGTATGATGTAAATATGTCAATTATATTTTTCTGGAAGGTAAATTCCTGGGAAATAATACGTTTAAGAAAGTGCAACAGTGGTTTATATTTTTTTGTGGTATAATCAATTGCTACAAATGTTTTTATATTATATCCCTCAAACGCTATCTGGTTACATTCGTGCACTATACAGTGGTGGAAATTGGTATAAACGCACTTGTTACAAGTGTGAACACGAGTTTATTTACTCTTTTTTTGGCATTTTTCTATCTTAACTTAGGAGGTGATTGAGTATAAAACACACACAAATAATGTCAAAATTAATTATCCATTTCCGTCCAAAAAAGTGCATGAAAACTGAAACCACTCTCACATATGGGTGGAAGTTAGTATAAAGGCACTTTGTGTATTTCACAGATTAAACCAAAAAGACTGAGCGCAAAGTTTACAACAAAGTTCTAAAACTTAGTTGAACCTTCATTGTTGTTAGTTACTTGGAAGATTCTCTTTGGCATTGACTTGATGAGGGTGTTTATTTCTTCCACTGAGATTGAAGCCCACTCTTCCCGAATAGCATTTTTCTGCTCAATCACTGTCCCAAACTGCCGTCCATTGCGACACACACGCCTTGCCAGGATCCCCCATAAGTTCTCAATCGGGTTTAAATCAGGACTTCTGACTGGCCACGTCAAAAGTGGTATTTCTTTCTTCCTGAACCACTCCTTTGATTTGGCAGACACGTGAATGGAAGCATTATCTGGCTGAAAAATTAGATCTTCGCCAAATTCCTCATACATTCGAATCAATTCGGACTTCAGTGCAGGACTCAGAATTCATCTTGGTGCGTTTCCATGCTATTTTTGATCTTCCTTTAAAGCAGAATGCTGCCCAAATCATAACGCCTCCACCACCGAAGTTTCTACTCATTCTAACTTGCTCTTCAGTACGGAGGTCGTTCCAGTAATACTGAAAGCCGTCCAGATTAAACTTCTTCTTGTCACTGAATATTACTTTATTCCATTCTGAGGTGCAGGACATGTGTTCTTCAGCAAAAGTCATTCTAGCTTTCTTATGTGCATTGCTCTGAGGTGGTTTACTAAGACGTTTTTTGAATTTTAGGTTCTTCTCTTCTGACAGAATTTGTCTTACTCGTCTGGCTGTTACTGGCAACTTCAAATCAGCCTGGATTTCAGAAGAAAACATACTCTTATCTTTTGCTTTACGTAAAATGAAACGTTTAGTGCGACCAGACAATTTTCTTGTCCGTCCATACATCCCGTTTTTCCATATTATGATCCCAGTTAGACAAAATTATCAATGACGCGTCTTGAAGCTCCTATTTCGTAGCTATTTGTCGATTGGAAAGGCCCATCTCCTTGAAGGAGGCACTAACTCTTGTTTTATCTTCATTTGATAGAGGCTTTCCACGCGGCATTGTAGGTATTACTGACTTGTAACTGATGAACGATGCTCACAAACACGTCGCGTCGTCTCCATGTAACTGCAGTGTTTTGTTTACATTTATGTCTCTGTAAGAGCCAGAAGTTGACCTGTCTTTATACCGATTTCCACCCCTAGGACAGCGTTTTCTTAGTTTTTACGTAATATTTACGTATTTAATAAATACAAAATGTGGAGACTTGTTTGAAATTATGTCCAAGATAATTATATGTAATCTATGACACACATACGGTATTTGCATAAATATTTCAGGTTGTTTTACTACTAAAATTTAGTGCCTTTATACCAATTTCCTCCACTGTATATACAATCTGGAAGCCCCGTGCATTCTAGAATTCTTACATGAATATATTAATTGCTATATTCAACGTATTTCTTAGAGAGTCAGTCACTGAGAAATAATGCTCTGACCTATTCTGAATGTTAAAAAGGAGGAGCTTTATTTTAAAGTTGATGAAATTAAATTTATAAAATCGAGATGAAAAACACTGTTATTGGTTGTAAATGAAAATTCATTGAAATGTGATTGGCCATTGACTCCCATTTGGGGCATGAGTTAAATAGTCGATCGAAATTACTCACAAACCAGCTGTTTGACACTATGAGCCACTGCATTCGAAATGCGCGCGCACGGTGTATGTTATATCAGTCATCAAGACGTGCTCAAATCAAATGTAATTATTTAATATCACCTCTCGCTGTTTCTGTTCAAACTTTTCCTGTGACAGTGCTTTATGTACCTCACACCTCCCGTACAGTGGCACCATCTGTCAGGAGAGGACTTTTTAGCATTGAATCATATATATAGCCCATAATTGAATTGAGGCCAGTCTAATGAGCTAGTGGTCAGCGTTTTGATTTCAGTCAATTAAGTCCATAGTTCGATTCTCGGTCATATCATAGGAATTTTTCCTTAAAAGGAATTATTCCTGTGATTGTCCATGGTTAGAAGACTATATAACAGTGAATTTACATGGTCTTTATAGGAAGCCAGATATAATGAGAACAGTTAAGTCTCGTATACTGCGAAGGACAGGACATGTGGCACGATTGGGGAATGAAAGATGTTCATGGAAGCTTCCTGCAGGAAAACTAGAGGGAAAACGCCCAGTTGGTAGACGAAGAATGAAGTGGGAGAATAATATTAACCATTATTTAAGGGAAGAAGATTATACAGCGAATGATTGGAAAACATTAGCTCAGGATAGGGATGTATTGATAGCTTATATCAGCGCGGTCATGAATCTACGGGTTCGATAGTGCCAGTGAGTTAGTTAGTTAGTTAGTTAGGTTGCCCATGGTCTCGAATTTAGGGTAAGTTTAAGTTAAGGAGTGTCCTGGGGCTTCATTATCATTTATCCCATCATATCATCGCGGTGACGTAACTCATCCTTCCAGGTGCCCCAACGTAAAAAATGGATTACAATTCCGCCCATGCCGAAGGAGAAAGCCGGAAATGTCATAAAAGACAAAATTATTGCATTGAAAAAAAAAAAAGGTATTGTAATTGATTCATTTCAATTTTTGTCTAACTTATTAAGTCGTAATTATTTATTCTATATTACTTGAGAATAAATTCCTAGGAAAATATTTAAATAAAAGAGACGCGAATAGAGAGGTTAATAGTGAAGAGTGCACAACAGTAAGTTATTATCTTTGTGGCAAACTTACTCACTGGCACTATCGAACCCGTAGGTTCATGCGGACATAAGCTCTCCATACATCCTTATCCTGAGCTAATGTTTTCCAATCATTCCCTGTATAGTCTACTTCCCTCAAATCATACTTAATGTTATTCTCCCACCTCATTCTTGGTCTACCTACTGGGCGTTTTTCTTCTGGCTTTCCTACAAGAAGTTTCCATGCAAGTCTTTCATTCCCCATACGTGCAACATGTCCTGCCCATCGCAGTCTACGAGACTTAACTGTTCTTATTATATCTGGCTTCCTATAAAGACCATGTAGTTCATTGTTATGTAGTCTTCTCCATTCACCTGTCTGTTCATCTCTCTTTGGTCCAAAAATTTTCCTAAGTACTTTATTCTCAAATACTTGTAATCTCCTTTCCTCCCTTAAAGTAAGAGTCCACGTTTCGCACCCATATAATATAACTGGTAGAATAATGGGAAACATAATAAAATCAGTTAAATTTGATTGATTACAACAGGGCAGGGCATCTGGCAAGTATAGACTCCTAAAGAATGGAAGAGAGGCATATAAACTTCTTGTAGAAAACTCAGAGGGAAAGCTCCCAGTTGGTAGGCGAAGGTGGAAAAATAACCTTGATTTGAGTAAAGTGAGTTACACAGAGGATGATTGGAAAAAAAGTATTATGATAGGTATGTACGGAGAGCTTGATGTCCGTGTGCCCTAGGGTTTATGAGTCCCGGTCATTTCGTTATGTTACGATCTTATAAATTATAAATTACAGAAGAATATGGCTTGAAGATATCTACAGAGAAAATAAAAAATTATGTAGCTCCTGTCAGAAGTAAAATTGTACTTGATAATACAATTTTGGAGCAGGTGAATAATTTCACATACCTAGAATGCAATATCTCATATGAAGAAGAAAGGGATGTAAATGCAAAAATATCACATTTTTAAAGAATTTTACGGTTAATAAATTCTATCTTCAAGCCACAGTTAGTCCGAAAAGATTCAAGACTAAAAGTGTATAAAACACTGGCTCTTCCAACTCTTTTGTATGATAGCGAAATATGGACGTTGAAACAGAAAGATATACAAAGACTTAGATCTGCTGAAATGAGATACCTTCGGAGGACTGCAGGATACACACTACTAGATCACAAAAAAAAATGAAGACATCTTAGAAGAATTACACATGGAACCTTTAGAAAACAAAATTTCTGATTATAAGTCAAAATGGATGCAACATGTTCATCAAATGGAAGATCACAGGATACCCAAACAAATGTTAAGATATCAACCTGCAGGAAGAAGAAGACCAGGACGTCCGCTCAAAAGACTTCTGGATGATGTTTCTCTTGAAGCCCAAACAGATCAACAAATGGCCTAAATTCCTGAATGTCCTATGATGATGATGATCTTATATTTTTCTTTCTATATAGGGTCTATTATATTTTTCATTGGCAATAGTCCTCAAACAGTAACTAGAAAAAATGGGAATGCCTAACAAAAAATATTGGCTTACCAGACTTGACAAGGAAAACAGAAGTAGCACATACGGACCACAACTGACTGGAAAAACACCATCACATCATCAATGTTATGCCTTCACCGAAATGCATTTTATGCAATCATCAGATCAAGAATTACACTAAAGCCATCTGAACAACTGCATCACTGTCAGATACGATGATTCTAAATGTCAAAGTTTTGGAGAGCTGGACTGCCAATGACTTCAGTGACTTCAGTGCATCACATTATAAAACGTATTTCTCACTGGTTGCGTGAAAGAGAAGACTTTGCCTTTAGGCTGTCAGTTGAATGAATTATTATTATTATTATTATTATTATTATTATTATTATTATTATTATTATTATTATTATTATTATTATTCATACGGTACCGTGGCAGCTGCCGCCGTCTTCCGGAAACCAAACGCCATTCCTCTCTGTCCATCCTTTGATCTTCCTCCAATCCTCTGATATTCATAGCTGCTTGTACCCCTTCTATCCAAGTTTTTTTTTCGGTCTTCCTCTCTTTCTCCTTTCCATTGGAATCCATTCCATAATAATTTTAGGCAATATTTTCTCTGGTATTCTTTGACATGGCCATACCACTGTAATATTTTCTTTTCTATATTGTCTATGATGTCTGGCTCCTCTTGTACACCCATAATTTCCCTTATTTCTTTATTTCGTATTTTATCCGTTCTAGATTTTCCAGCTGATCTTAAAACATCCATTTCTGTACTTAAAATTCTTTTCATTTCCCTGGTAGGAATTTGCCAGACTTCAGCACCATATGTTAAAATGCTCTGAATTATGGTTTGATATATTTGTAATTTTCTATTTTTTGTAATATTTTTGCTCAACCGAACAGAGTTTAAAGCATTTATTGCTTGTTTTGTTTGTGCGATTCTATTTTTAATTTCCACTGTGTTATTACCTGAATGGTCTAATTTTGTTCCTAAATAAGTGCATTCAATACTAGGTTTTAGTTATTATTATTATTATTATTATTATTATTATTATTATTATTATTATTATTATTATTATTATTATTATTATTATTATTATTATTATTATTATTATTATTATTATTATTATTATTATTATTATTATTATTAGAGTGTTCAGTTTAATGCCTGGCCACCTCCAAGACATTATGAACATTTATGACAAAATATCACCATTCACTCAAATAAGCCAAACAAAGTATCATATATATATATATATATATATATATATTTGTTTTATCTAAAGGTAAAACGGTAAAGTGGTCCCTCTACAGGCCTTAGGTAGCTTTTGGGGTAGTAAGAGGTTAAAAATTCCACTTTTTTTAGACAATCGACAATAGATGTTTACCGGGTTGTCAGCCCTTTACGACGGCCGCCTTTATCCCAAAATTTACGTCTGGTACTCATTTTCGTTAGAGTCCGAGTCGATCCCATGATCATGGCACCGCCAGAAGTTTTTGGCAAGTTTGAAAATGCTGATTCCACCAGGGCTTAAACCCCCGACCTTCTGACTTCCTATTGCCTTAATCAACTGACCCTTTTTACATATTTATACTTTTTTGTTACTGATAATATGAACATTTGAGTCCTGTGGACTGCGATGTTCAGGATATGTGGAACGAATGGGGAATGAAAGACGGGCGTGGAAACCAGAGGTAAAGCTGCCGATAGGTAGACCAAGAATGCTGTGGGAGAATAACATTAACCATGATTCGAGGGAAGTAAATTATGCAGGGGATGATTGGGAAATATGGCTGTATGGAGAGCTTATGTCCGCGCAGCCATGAACCTACGGGTTCAATATTGCCAGATAGTGGGAAGGAATACCAGCTGTTGATGTGGACTTTTTATATCAATGACATGACCTAGTAATAAAATTGCAATCAACATTTGCTGTGATGATTTAGGAAAGTCAGAAAAAACTTCAGTCCGGTTGGTCGGCACAGGGACTTGTGATTTGAACACAGGACCTCCATAAAATGAGTTTGATGCGATACGCTCGGTGTTTTTCCACATTACTGAATATTAAACAAGTTAATATATTCTTCCGGTCTCTATCTTAGAACATGCGAACAAATGCGTATCGCGCAGAGGTCGCTGGCACCGCGTACTGACGTCATGTCATTATTACTTAGAGATAGTCGCTTGTTTTCAATGATAATCTTCACCTACACGTGGTTGACCCAGATCGTAGGTTAAACACGTGTGCGATCCTTCAGTTACGTTCACTTTGTCTTATCACGACCAGGTTGATAATATCATTTTTAATCGACTTGGATTCTTATCCCAACTAATTCAAAAAAATTCTGATTGTAACAAATATTTATCACCAACTCATAAGTTTCTAATAAATCAAAGTTAAAGCGACTATAAATAAAACACGAATTAAAAATAAAATAGTGTTTATAACTGTCTCAGTACATATCAATAAAATTAAATATATGGTCACACGTAGAAATGTCGTGACCTGGTCCTCGGGTAGATCAGACAATTTGAAGGTAGGATTCGTTGTGAGTCCAAGAACTCCAGTGAATGCAGAACTTGATTTAATATATTTATTAAAGACGATGATTAAAAAGTTACAATATTGTGTCTCTAACTGTCATAGAGACGAGGTCGGAACCATGAAGAATAAGCCCTGATGCCAAGGGCATCAGCCGTTATAAACCCTCTGATAAGCGGGCGTGGCATGGACGCTGAGTTGGAATGTTTCACCCTCATTTCCAAATAAGGACATATCTCTTCCTCATTTCCAAATAAGGACATATCTCTTCCTCATTTCCAAATAAGGACATATCTCTTCCTCATTTCCAAATAAGGATATATCTCTTCCTCATTTCCAAATAAGGACATATCTCTTCCTCATTTCCAAATAAGGACATATCTCTTCCTCATTTCCAAATAAGGACATATCTCTTCCTCATTTCCAAATAAGGACATATCTCTTCTAAAGTTACGTATGAAGACTGGAATTTACCAGCCATGTTATCTTACTGTATTCAACTAGGGGATGGAGAGTAATCTTATCTTGACTCGACGCCCCTGTATTAGACTGGGGGATGGTGAGTAATATTATCCAAACTCAACGCCCCTGCCTGTTTCAACTTGAATATCCACATGTAATTATTATTATATATTAGAGTGTCCAGTACGCAATTTCCCTTCATAATATAATATAAATACATTCTGATTGTTAATTCAATACTTTAATATATATATGGATTCTATGCTATTGGCTAATAGTTCAATAATTAATTAGTATATGCGGTAATAATGCTACAGCCAGCACAGAAATACATTATATAATGGAAATAAGAGCTAATGACAAATGAGGGAAATTTTGAGGAAGTGGCTGAATTCAAATACCTAGGAACAATAATCACAAATAGGAATGAGATGCACAAAGAAATTAAACATAGGCTCAATTCTGGAAATGCGTGCTATTATGCATTGCAGAGACTCTTGATGTCCCAACTCCTTTCAAAAAACGTTAAACTGAAAAATATATAAAACTATTATTCTACCAGTTATATTATATGGATGCGAAACATGGTCTCTTACTTTAAGGGAGGAAAGGAGATTACAAGTATTTGAGAATAAAGTACTTAGGAAATTTTTTGGACCAAAGAGAGATGAACAAACAGATGAATGGAGAAGACTACATAACAATGAACTATGTGGTATTTATAAGAAGCCAGATATAATAAGAACAGTTAAGTCTCGTAGACTGCGATGGGCAGGACATGTTGCACGTATGGGAAATGAAAGACTTGCATGGAAGCTTCTTGTAGGAAAGCCAGAGGGAAAACGCCCACTTGGTAGACCAAGAATGAGGTGGGAGAATAACATTTAACTATAATTTGAGGGAAGTAGATTATACAGGGAATGATTGGAAAGCATTATCTCAGGATAGGGATGTATGGAGAACTTGTGTCCGCGCTGCCATGAACTTACGGGTTCGATAGTGCCAGTGAGTAATTAAGTAAGTAAGTAAGTTTGTAACTGTCTCCCTAGGGGTCTATGAGTAAGGCGACCGACTCGAGATTCGATAATTACAGAGAGATTTGATCGATTAAATTTTCAGCCTAAATGAAAATTCGATGTCTAGATTTACTGCGGTGGGAATGTTGAAGTCATCAATTTCGTGCCACATAAATATTTGATACGTTTAATAAATCTTGGATTTAATGAAGTTCACCCGCTGGCGTTATTAATTAGACCGTTCTTGCAAATAGACCTGATTCATTCCAATAATCATATACACATTTGTAATAGTACACAATATACACTAATCGTACATGTGCACCTATTAAGTTCATACACTATTGTCACTCAATTTATTCGAATAAATTTATTTGGGCATAAAAAAATTTGCAGAAAAACAATTTGAGACAGACTTAAATGCCTACGTACTTACTTAAGATATCATTTGTTAATTATATTTGATGCTCAGTACATCGCTGTGGTTTCGAGGTAGCGTGCTGCCTTGTCAAATAACGGGCACGGGATCGATCCCCGATCGGGACAAGTTATCTGGGCCATGGATTTTTTCGGGGTTTTCCCTCACCTATAAGACAAATCTCAGGAAAATTTAAGGCCCAAACGGTCCCCGAACATAATCTGGCCATAATTTTTTTTTGTGGCGCGACAGACCTAGAACGCCCTTAGCCTGTCAACCGGCTCCTGGCCTCACATCCGCATGTGTCAATCACAGAGGTAGATCATCTAGCCAGTGTAGAGGTGACATGTGGTTAGTATGTCGAATCCCCCAGCCGTTATAGCAGGTGTTCTCAACCAGGAACCGCTACTTATTGTAGCTACCCAAATGCCTCACGATGCTGGGTGGGCATCGATCTCATACTGACCGAAATACCATAAGAAAATTTCTTCCCCATGGATATTCGAACCAGCGCAAGTCCCTTAACCACTCGGCTACGGCGCGAGACTGGCCATCTTAAACACGTCCATTAAGTTTAGGATTAAGGCCTCTCCTGACGCATCATCATATATCATCGCTTTCCAAGCGCCTCAATCTCAGGAGTGGGTTACAATAACGCTATGTCAGGAGAAAAACCAGAATTGGTGGGATTGAATAAAAACAATTTGATAATCATAGTCAGTATTAAAATTAATTATATTTGGTTGCCATACAGCAAGTCTCCATGCCTCTTATTCATTCCTCATTTGTGCCACATATGTTGCCCATCGCAGTCTACAAGAGTTAACTTTTCTTATCACATCAAATGCTTATTGTTATGTAGCTTACTCCATTCACTTTTCTTTGTGTCTCTTCGATAAAAAAAATTCTAAGGACTTTATACTCATTTTTTTTTTCTAAAATATAAGGTAAAGATAGTGAAGCGTCTTGAGACACCTTTGTGGTAGTAGAAGGCAAGGGCTCTCTCCTCTCTAGACATTCGGCAGGGGATGTCAGGCCGCATTCATCCTCAAATATGCATCTGGTACTCGTTTTTATTAGAGGCTGAGCCGATACCGGGGCCATGGTGCGGCTAGAAGGTTAAACCTTACTCCATCGGGATTTTAATCCGTGACTATTTGACTTCAGATGTATTGCCTTCACCAACAAAGCATAGTCGAGCCCCCTTTTTAAAATATCTTCTTCTTCTTCTTCTTCTTCTTCGGCTTTCCCCCACTTATAGGTTTGCCGTCTTCAGTTTCCATTTATCTCTATCATTCCAATCTTCCTCTTCCAAATTCCGATCATCCATTATAGTTCTGACGTAGGTTTTCCATTTCCATCTTGGTCTGCCATGTTTATTTCTTGCAGGGGGTGACCATTGGTATATATTTTTTGGCCATCTTTAATTTTCCATTCTTTGACATGGCCATACCATTTAAGCGTTTGATTTTCAATCCTCTTAACAACCGATGTGGTGACATTCATTTCTCTCCAAAGGAATCCATTTCTTATTTTATCCTGTCTTGTTTTTTGGAGGCTTCTTCTAAAATAATCAAATTCAACTGTTCTAATTATATTTTTTTTGTACTTCCGTCAAAGACCAAGTTTCACTTCCATATGACAAAATATTCTGTATTATGCTCTTATAAATTTTCATTTTAGTTTCCTTTGTAATATTTTTATTCCAAATTATTCCATGTAATGTCTTAGTTGCATTTTTTGCCATTGCAATTTTAGTCTGTACATCTCTCTCACAGGTACCAAAACTTGTAATTACTGATTTTTATAATATAAGAAATTTAATCTTTCCAATTATATTCGCCTATGAGGCACGCCATAACAGTAAGACAATATTCCACAAGCCAAAAGGTTCAGGGTTCGTGTCCTGATCGAGTCAGGGTTTTTTAAATAACTTAAACATTCTTGTGGCACCAGGATCTGGGGTCAACTCAGCCTAACGAAAATGAATACCAGATGCTTCTTCTAAGGATAAATGCGGCCGTCACGCAGTACTAACATTTCCTGTTGATTGTCTACAAACCTCCTACTACCCCAAGGGTCTGTTAAGGCCTATAGTGGAATCATTATACCTTTATCAGTACTCAGTTGTTGGAAAGTTTTAGTTAGGTGGCATGATATCTCGGGAAACCGAGTGCTGGCTGAAATACTTGCTTCTTCTTCTTTCTTCTAAATAATAATTGCAATAGAACAAATGGCATCATTAATAGTGAGTGGAGAACATATTTTTAACGACTTACCTCATATAATTTCAAATTTCTTTGATACCGGCGGTTTCAGACAATATCTTGTCCCTCTTCAGTCTGATGAAATTCATCAGTGGAAGCCATGACTGAAAAGGTGTGTTGGCGATGATTGTATAAGAAATGGTTGTCACATAATGCAAAACTAGCAATTTAATTAATTTTAGAAGTGGGGTTTCTCCAAAATTGGCAAAAACTATATTTTACTTCAGAACTGCGCCATATATCATAGGCCTATACGCAGTGTTATTTGTAGGCTGGACAGCATTGCAGGTATACAGAGTGTCCAAAATTGATGTATACACTCTTTGTAACGTTATTTCTCAGCAACGGAATGAGACAGAAATACAATTTTTTTTTGTGTTTTATTTCTTAAGCCCGTACATGTTCAAAATACTCACCTCCTGCCGCAGTACACTCCCAACAACGACATTGAACAGAGCGACACACATTTTGGATTATTGTTATTGGAATGTCATTGACAGCATGTGTAATCTGATCTCTCAGTCCCTCCAGTGTTTGTGGTTTTGTGGCTTACACCGTGTCCTTTACAGTTCCCCAAAGAAAGATGTTTAGAGGGGTTAAATCAGGAGATCGAGGCGGGAACTCCGTAGCACTTCCTCTTCGTCCTATCCATCTCTGATTTAATGTGCGATCGAGAAAATTTCTCATATCGACATGAAAGTGAGGTGGAGCCCCGTCTTGTTGGAAGTAAACCTCATTTTTATTCTCAAAGAGATCTTCAATACGTGGAATCATGATTTCCAACATCTACAGGTAATTTTGACCCGTGAGAGTCCCTTGGAAGAAGTACGGCCCAATTAATCCTCGGGAAGACAAACCACACCATACCGATACTCCTGGAAGATTGATGGTCTTTTCTTCAATGATGTTTGGGTTTTCGTTAGCCCAGTACACACAATTATGTCGATTAATTGTGCCATTAAGTTTGGTGTGACTTCATCTGACCAAACAATTGAGTCTGGAAAATCTTCCCTTTCGTCACACTTCTGCAGGGATCGTGTGCTAAAACCTGCAACTCTCGTTATCAGTCGAACGTCTCTTTCTTCCCCACCGACCTTCAACACATCTTGCACCGTTCCATCGTCTTCAAACTTGTCTCGGAATTTTGTTATTGTTACCCTTGTTGGTGGTGGTGTCCCAAATTCAACCATCCAACGCCGTTGCACTTCTACAACATTCTCCACTTTCCAATAACACTTCAGTATCCACTTACGTTCATCGAATGATAATCTCGCCGCCATTGTTGTTTATAAAGACGTGAAGATCGATGAACGTGTTGCCATGCTTTTCCAGTGCCCTGTTGATAAAACACAACAAAAATTGTATTTCCGTCTCATTTCGTCGCAGAGAAATAAATTTTCAAATAGTGTATACATCAATTTGAGAACTCTGTATTTAAGGATACATCAGCCACATTCAATGATTTATGCTTCATTTTAAAGTATATTTTTATTGCTCGAATAAAGTAATTTCTATACTAAACGCTCATAGTGCTAGTTTTTTTTAAAGAAGCCCTTTTCCAAAATGGTTGAATCAATTAACTTATTTATAATATCATCATCATCATAGTACATTCACGAATTTAGGCCATTTGTTGACCTGTTTCGGCCTCAAGAGAAACACCACCCAGAAGTCTTTTGAGTGGACGTCCTGGTCTTCTTCTTCCTGCAGGTTGATTATTCTCAAAGAGATCTTCAATACGTGGAATCATGATTTCCAACATCTACAGGTAAGTTTGACCCCATTTCAAGGTGTAGATCCTGTCAGAAGTAAAATTGTACTGGACAATATTTATAATATTGAAATTGTAAAATTCGTTTTTGTTGTATCGGTCGTCCTCAACTAAAACAATTTGTGTTTATAAAACATCGTCAAACTTTTAAAAAAAAGTAGGCCTTTCAGTATACAGTCTTCAATCATCAGCATCTACAATGGTACTGTACGTTTACCATGAATTTTATAAGCATTGCTTAACTTATGTAACAAGAAGAAGAAGTTAAAGGCCTTTGAGAGATGCTTACCTACCTGCAATCCCTCAACTTAGTTTCCGATTTCTTAACCGGATTTCCCTTATTTCTATTTCATGTAGATAATTCATCTTCTCGCTCAAAATAAAATTTACACAGGCTGAACGGTAATTACACCGACAAACATCAAGACTGATTTCTGACTGGAAATGAAGAGATGAACGATGTGCGTGCAACGACAACAAATCGTCCCGGCACACAGTACGTACCATAGTCCCATTCACGTCACAACAGATGTTCAAAGTGGCCTCCACGGGATGCAATGCACGCGCTCACACGTTATAACATGGATTGCCTCGCTCTTTCGCATGTTCCGGCCTCTCTCCGAATAGCGTCACAGGCGACGTGGACATGCTGTTGAAGGGTATGCACATCAGGAACTGGTTCAGCATACACAACGCTTTTCAGATGCGCCCAGAGGTAAACATTCAGAGGGTTTAAGTCCGGTGATCTAGCAGGCCATGCAACAAGGCGGAGAGGATAATGCCATTCGTCAGTGCCATCTACCGTGGCAACGATGGATTTATGGATACTTATTCATATAACCTTTTTTCCTCCTTTTTTCAGTCAGGAATCGGCCGCGGTGGACTAGTGGTTATGCTCCTTGCCTCTGGTCCCGAGGGTCGCGGGTTCAAACCCGGCCGGGGTCGATGAATTTTTTTGGATGATAAAATCAAAGGAGCAAGTCCTCCGGGAGGGACTTTAAGTTGTGGGTCCCGAGTCTGAAGATTTTCAGGCTCATAAAGGATCCTTAAGCCTGAATGAAAAGGCCTCTAGGCTAAACTTACCGAATTTTCCCGTCCTAATACTACCTTGGTTTCCTAGATGTCAGTATGAAGCGGAACGCTGACCACGGACCACTCAAAATGACTTCTATACGAAAAAAAGTGTAACTAAATTAGTATGGTTCAAATTCTTCCCTGTAGGGGGAAAGCGCCTAAATCTCTGTTAAGGGAAAACATGGGCTTACAAGAAGAAGAATCAATGCTAGGAGTTTGTCGGTGTAATTAAAATTCACTCTGTATATGTAATGGGCTATAATCTGAACCGGCATATTAAATGGTCAAGAAAGTGGTTATGTTATATTTGTCATTTCAAAGGGAAATATCATACAACTCTACAAAGACAATCGCCAAGGATAAAATAAGGAAATAAACACTACCAGTAATAGAAACCAGCCTTCGAGGAAAAATTAAGAACATGAAATAAAAAATCCCAGAAGCACCAAGAATAGCTGCATTGGTCATGACTGCTTGAAAAAGTCTACACATTTTTGGCCTTTTACAAATACCTTTCTGCATAGTCCCTGCTGTGTGTAAGAACATGAAATGATATCTCCATCTCGAACAATATGTAGTTGTAGTGAGATGTATGGGAAACTAGGAACTAGCACACATCTTTAATTATGTTAATTACTTATAATTGCTGGAACAAAACATATAAATTTGGAATAAGAATATCAGAAAATAGAAAATTAAACACCCTATTGTTTGCAGATGACCAAATAATAATAGCAAATTCCGAAGATAATCTACAGAAAGGTCTGTATGAACTTAACAAAATTATAGAAGAATATGAATTAAAGATATCTACAGAAAAGACAAAAATTATGGCATTTCAAGGTGTAGATCCTGTCAGAAGTAAAATTGTACTGGACAATAAAATTTTGGAGCAGGTGAATAATTTTACATATCTAGGATGCAATATCTCATATGAAGAAGAAAAGGATGTAAATGCAAAAATATCTAAATTTTAAGAATTTAGGGTTAATAAATTCTATCTTCAAGCCACAGTTAGTCCAAAAGCATTCAAGACTGAAAGTGTATAAAACACTGGCTCTTCCAACTCTTTTGTATGGTAGCGAAGTATGGACGTTGAAACAGAAGGATATACAGAGACTTAGATCTGCTGAAATTAGATATCTTCGGAGGACTGCAGGATACACACTACTAGATCACAAAAAAAATGAAGACATCTTAGAAGAATTACACATGGAATCTTTAGAAAACAAAATTTCTGATTATAAGTCAAGATGGATGCAACATGTTCATCGAATGGAAGATCACAGAATACCCAAACAAATGTTAAGATATCAACCTGCAGGAAGAAGAAGACCAGGACGTCCACTCAAAAGACTTCTGGATGGTGTTTCTCTTGAGGCCGAAACAGGTCAACAAATGGCCTAAATTCGTGAATGTACTATGATGATGATGATGATTTATAATTAAAAGGTCAAATGATCCCATTATGGGCCTTAACTGAATAAGTAAATATATATCAGGAATCTGAGCTCTCAGATCCCTGTTGGATACAGTCCACAGACGAAGTGTATGAAAGCAGTAGGTATTTTATACTCAGCACATTATATCATGAAGGATTGTACTATAACTTACCTTCATTTAGACGCTGAGCGGGCGTGTTAGTTCCGAGTCTGGCGAACACACTTAATCATCACCCTTACCTCACAGTGAACTACGAACCAATAATATATAAAGTAACTAAAATGAATAAGAAGAATAAATTTAATTACCCTGAAACACAAAATATATAACATGAAAAATTGAATACGCCTGAAATAATCTACAGATGTGAGTGATATCATGGACTGTTCCTAAATTCACAGGTAGTGAGCCATTGTATCGCTTGCAATTTCCCGTACCCCCTTCATCCCTTGCTTTTATTCTTCTGGTCTGTGGACTATACATGAACCATTATTCCATAAACATTAACTCGGGATAGGGATACATGGAGAGCTTATGTCCGCGCTACTATGAACCTACGATGTCGATAATGTCACTAAATTAATTAGTTAGTCCTGTGCTGTAACCAACCGGTTTAAGGCATTGTCTTTTATTACAGAGTTATGAACAGACGTTCATCTCTCTTTGGTCCAAAAAATTTGCCATGAACTATACTCCGTATTGTCAAATATTCGTAATCTCCTTTCTTCCCTTAAAGTAAGAGTCCATGTTTTGCACCCATATAATAGGCCTATAACTGGTAGAATAATAGTTTTATTTATCTCCAGTTTAACGTTTTTGAAAATAGTTGGGATAACAAGAGTCTCTGCAATGCATAATAGCATGCATTTCCAGAATTGGGCCTATGTTTAATGTCTTTATGCATTTCATTCCTATTTGTGATTATTGTTCCTAAGTATTTGAATTCAGCCACTTACTCAATATTTCCCTCATTTGTCATTAGCTGTCCATTTCCATTAAATAATATATTTCGATGTGTGACCATGTATTTAGTTTTATTTACATTTATATCCAGTCCCAATTTTTTAGTGTTACTCAATAGTGTGTGCGTGTTGGCTCTATAGTATAACAGGTAGATAAGGGAGACAAAAGCAGTTGCAACTTGGGAGTATCCCGTGGGGCGGTGGAAGGGAGGAGTATAGGATAAATGCTAATAAAATAAACGAAACGAGCAACAAACAGTTATCCTGATAAAAAATAAAATTAAAAAAATACAATCTGATTAATATACAATTAAACACAATGAAATAGATTTTAAATACATGTTGTCTTCTCGAGTATTTCTAAGTGTTTGTGTGCAGTGTTAGTGTGTTGTTTGAGGGTAAGGTAAAGTGATCCCACTACAGGCCTCAGGAGGCCCTTGGGGTAGTAGGAGGTTAAGGCTCCCACTTTTTCTTGACAATCGGCACTTGATGTCAGCCGGGTTGTCAGCCCTGCGGAACGGCCGCCTTTACCCCAGAACAACCGTCTGGTACTCATTTCCGTTAGAGGCTGAGTCGATCCCAGGGCCATAGTGCCGCCAGAAGGTTTTGGTCAGTTTAAAAATCCTGACCCCACCGGGACTTGAACCCTCGACCTTCCGACATGTAGCGCAGTACCTTAACTGCTACGCTACGGCGTGGTGTTGTTTGAGGGTAGGAGAGGGAAACAAAGGTGAAGGTTAAACCCGGTGTCGGCAATTAGATTACTTTGATCGAAAAGTACCAAGAGGACCTCCAAGCGTAACGTCCCATCTGATGGGCGAATGAATATCAATACTATTGTCTGTCCAATGGATCTGTGCCCCCGTAAAAAATGCGAAGTAAAGCTACTCCCTTTTCTACCCCGGCAAATCATTTCCCTCCCTCATTCCTATCTCTCTCTCTCTCTCTCTCTCTCTCTCTCTCTCTCTCTCTCTCTCTCTCTCTCTCTCTCTTCTATCTCCCTCTTGTACTTGCACTCCAGTGTTGTCAACTCAGCTCCAACCTTGCATTATTCAATATTCAAGAGCCATAACACTGGGGGACGTTTGGCAACATCCCTACTCGATAAGTTACCTTGGTTACCGTTTGACGTAGTGGGAGGGGAGTGCGGTGAAATGGTGTGGGTATAGAGTGTACTTTTCTAATAACGCTGTCAGCGCTGTAGGGGCACAGATCCGTTGGTCCGAGTATATCACATGCCTTCTCAACATACAGAGTGTTCGGACATTCCCATTACAAATTTGTAGGGCTTATAGACTTCGTATGTTTTGTTTTGAATAGAAACCCTTTTCGGAAATGAACCGTTTTTGTGCCGTAGGTACAACAATTTAGCATTAAACGTTTAAATGTCTTCCCTCTGCTGGGGATAATTCGAAAGTAATTTAATGATTTATGTCTGTATTAATTGTATTTACACAACCCAACATTCACTGATTTCATGACAATGTCAAGAGCAAAATAATGAAACTTCTCGTTGTCACTGTAAGAATAAACTGGAGCGAGTGTACCAGAACATAATTAACAGGTGCAATGTTTCCAACGAGCTTGGTGCTCGCCACAACGAACTGTTGTTTTCTGTGCAAGTACTAAACACAGTGTTAAATATTACCCGTTTAAGGAGTAAGCGCAGTTGTTGACGGAGGGCACAGAGTACCAGAGAAGAAAGTAGGCAAGTTGCGCGTACATGCCACAGGCGGCGCTAGTGTAATACAACTAACGACACCTAAATTTTTTCGGTTCTTTTTTTGGTACTAATATGAAATTCAGCACCGCCTGGTGGTAAAATTATGAATTATAATTATATAACGCCATCTGGTGAATAATCATGGAATTTAACTTTTATAGGAATAAATAACGTATTAATTAATCTTAAATTATGGAATTATGTATACCCAGTCTCTCAGACCTACAGATTTTCTTTAATTTTAACAGAAAGGAAGAATGGAAATAAATAAAACATGTTAATTTATTTTCGTTTATTAAAATTTTAAAACGTGCATTATGAGCTCTTTTAATAAATACGTACAATTGACCTACCCCCTTATTCTCACATACATATTTTATACAATATTTATTAAATAACCTTAGCCATGTCGTACATCTGTCCATTATAAAGTCACATTTTTAAAATGTTTATTAGAAATGGCTGTACACTAAAATCACTCTTCCTAACCTGACAAATCTTAGAATTTTATCACTTCTAGTAGGTTTATCTTTGAAAATAGATTCACATTAAAAATGTAAACAAGCTTGAATTTACTTACAAATTAGAGTAAAATAAAATCTAAGTAATGATTTTAACTTTCGATAATTTACAGTACCGTCTACATAGAACGAAAGGATAGCAGTTAAAAATTTAAATTTACAAAATGGCTAACTTCCCATAATCCCGAGTGAACACCGTTAAACACGCCGTGTGCCTTGCATTTGTTTTATTTAGTTACATATTCTGTTACTACGAAACAGCGCTACCATTGAAGTTTGCTCATTGTAGTTCATCGTAAACGACCGAAATTTTTTAGATGTCACTGTACTCAGTTTCCCCTCTATTCGAAGTTTCTCTATGGACGGAGGGCACTGCAGTCGTGTTTATGCAGGAATAGAACACGTGACAGAGCTATCAACGTGGGCAGAGGGGAATGGGACGTGGGACGGTGACAGTGTACACTGCCTTATATGGCGTCACGTGTAGCAACAAACATAGCTTCCTAATTCTTCCGCCTGCAGAGATATTTTAAATTACTAATACAGTAAAGAAGTTTGGTTAGTTTGCGTATAAACAGTTATGTTTAGTGACAAAGTGGAGTGTCTTAATATTTTCCTTGACATTGGACATTGTCACGAAATCAATGAATGTTGGGTGTATAAATGTAATTAATTGAGTCATAATTCATTGAATTACTTTTGGTTACTCCCGGCAGACGCGGGACATTTAAAAGATTAATGTAAACTTGTACTTCAGCACGAAAATAGTACGTTTTCAGGCAAAGATTTCTATTTAAAACTTTATTTACAGTATTCATTCCCCTCTAAATGCCCAATAATCCTAGATGTGAATTACCTGCATGTACCGGTAGATTCTCGGAGGATTTGGATTTTAATCCAGGCATGTGGTTCACAACCTAACTATTAAAATATTATACCACTACCCTTCCTAGTTGGTCCACTGCTGTGTCTCGAGGTAGCGTGCTACCTTGTCACGCAGCGGGTTCGGATTCGATTCCCGGTCGGGACAAGCTTCCTGGGTGAGGTTTTGGCTCAAGTTTGGAATGATCACCCTTGATTTTTCAGTTTATTATTGTGGATTATAACTCTTCTTCTGTATTTAGCAACTTTTTAAAACATTTAAAACAATTTTTATAACTTTATTTTACAATTTTTGGCCTGATGGGAGATGACAAGCTTTTTATGTACCCACTTTAAGAGAACCTAATTACAATAAATATTAATAAAACACTATATTAAACGTATTTACCTAACAAATGTAATTATCACTTCATTCTTTTACTCGTAAATATGAAAATAAAGTGGAACTATTACCTGTCATGACCACATAGGTTAGGGACTATGTCGTGTTATGACCACATAGGTTATAAGAGTCCTTATTTCTAACCAGCGATAAACTACCAATTATCAAACTTTTAACCAGCGATACACCACAAATGAGCACAATGTGTAAACCACATATAAACAAAAACTAATGATTTTAACTCCTTTGCACATTAGTGCACTTTCCAGTTATTATTAAATGAGCACAATGTGTACATTTAATCAAGGGAATCATATCTGTGTACCATATCTATGGTTTCAACAAATCAGGTCCGGACTTATCCTTTACGTATTTAACCGCGTAAAATAATAAAAAGGACGTTCCCTTGATTTCACCTACGTTAGAGTAATTGATTTGTGTTACAGTAATTGATTTAGGTTTGGTTATCTTTTAGGTTCCTTGCTTTTTAAATGTGATTTGAAACGTAAAATAAATTACGTCATTTCTGTTATTCTATGAAAAATTCAAAATGTCGGACGGTTACCACGTAAAATCATATTTCCACTAGTTCATTTCGTGTTAATTGTACACATTTAGGCGGCGGATACATCTTTTAGGTAAATTGATTCATTAACACATTACAATACTTTAAATTACATCAAAATTGGCATAAGTCGCGTTAGTAAAATGCTTGTCTTGTACAACCCCACCCAATTTTTAAGTATTTATTCAAATACACATATTGTGATGGTGACTTGCTATTTAAGCCAGAGAGTATATCATATAGTTGGAACCAGTGGGTTATCGATGGTTGCGATTATTAAGGAGTGAAAAAAAAAGTGTTTCATGGGATCCACCCTAGGTTAGAGTAAATGAATTAGATTAAGTGCGAGTGAGTTAGTTAGTTAGCTTTTAGGTTCGTTATATTTTAAATGTGTCTAAATACATAAAACAAAAAAGATAATAATCGAAACAACGATAATAATCAATATGTGGTTCGATGGTGGGTTATCGCTGGCTCTATAAAATCTGGCGAATGCGCACTGTTATTCTATAGGACTTTGAAGATATATCAGGTAAGTTAAAGTGGACAATTCCCGAGTTTTTTCCGGGATTTTATCTCACCTGTAAGACAAATGTCAGGTAGCTTTAAGGTCCAAAAGGTTCCCGAACATGATCTGGCACTCGTCACCATCCTTCACCGGTGCGGTAAGCAATGGGAAGTTACCACACCTATAATTCCCTAGTAAAGCTGCAAAGCATAGCATGAAAATACTATGATTGCAGTGAAAGACCTGACATTGGCAGAATACAATAGAATAGATCCTTCCTAGGTCGACCACATTAACTAGTGGTTATGCTCTTTATCTCTGGTCCGAGGGTCGCGGGTTCAAAGTAGGTCGAGGTTGATGGATTTTTTTTTTCAATGGGAAAATTCGAGGTAGCAAGTCCTCCGGGAGGGACTTTAAGCCTTGGGTTCCGAGTCTGAAGATTTTCAGGTTTGTAAAATATCCTTATGCCTCAATAAAAATACCTCTAAGCCAATTTTACCTACCACATCATCCTAGTAATACCTTAGTTACCTGCTAGGTGTCTCATTGACCGCCTACCATTCATAACATGTAACGGCAAATAAGTGTAACTTGGTCTAGTACAGGCATGGGGAACTGCCGAATGAGGGGTAGTATGACATCTTTCCTCATTCCACCCTCCATTTAACTCGTAACTGTTGTTATCGTCTCGCATACCATGCAGTATCAGTGGCGGTACACCCTTATAACCTGAAACATATATACTGCTCCGGACCCAGCTCCGTGTGTCTGAAAGGAATTTGCTGACTCAGCTGTTAGTACTATGAGAAGCATAGAAGTGTACCCTCCTCCCACTCCCCACACTTTTCCCCGCAAACACACAGAGCTTGGTCTCGAATTGTACTAATCTCTTCCATTCTTACGTACATTACGTGTAACGTTTGAAGAGCGCTGATGCCTTTTTCTTGACACTAATTTGTCTATGTCAGGCTGGATAGTACTCTTAGAGATGCGTAACTCTGACACTAGGGTGTCATCGTTTATTCTGGAGCGTATTTTAGATTTGGTACGGTTTAACTTCGAAAATAAATTGTTCGCATGTATAAGTCGAACTAAACGTTGCGAGAATGTGGCCTGCAAAATCTCTCATGTTGGGATACGAGTCTGTTGACAACAACATGCATAGTTCCAAGCCTTCCGTGCTACAAACAACTTCCGTGCCATTCTGAATACAAAAATAATCATTTTCCCAGTCAGTATTAAAATGGTATCGGTGTTTAGAATTTGCCATGCTCACGCTGAATTGTACGCCACTGACTCTCACTGCGTATTGTCAATCACTGCTTAATCTTGTGAAGACGTGTCGTATCTGGAAATTTGCTTCTGTCCAGTTCCTGTCTATCATCGCTCCGGTGCTGAAGAATTCCGGCGATACTTTCTCTCTTTTCCTGCGTAGCGTTTGTAGCGCATGTTCATAGGATTCTGTGGTTGGTAGTAGGTATGCTGTTTTCAAGGCCTCGATAAGGAAAGTCTCCCTTGCCAGTAGGTACACTAGACGGCTTCTTGATACTCCTATTGCTCTTTTTATGTATGTAGCTTTCACTTTTTCCAGTGTGTTCAGATTAGCTTCTGTAAGATGTGGTCATATGATTTCCATCCCGTATGTTATTATTGGGAGGATCTTTGCATTGAATAGTTTCATCGCTGATTCCAGGCTTAGAGCTTGTATATTGCGTATATCATTTATTGCCATTATTGCTTGCGTTGATCTTTCTGCTAAGTGTTTGTGAAGCTTCTTCCACTGGGTTGTAAAGTAATGCCTAGATATTTATACTCCTTTACTATTTTGATAGATCAGAGTTTTATTTTATTATATCACAACTCTCACGTGGGTTACATGGTGGACGAAACGGAGCTTGGGCAGATTTTTCTCGGGGCTTTCCCATGCCGCAATTTCATTTCACCATTTCTCCATACTCATCTCATCCATTTCGTTTAATTCCATTCATATGCCCCTGTGATGGTGCGTCAGGCGTGGACGGCCTGCACCCTTGTCATCACAGACCTCTATATAAGGAACTTTATCTCATCTCATCCCTCGACCCGACCCTGAGTTGGACACGAATTGAGGATATTATTATATCACAACTACAACAAACAAAAGTTACAAGATGATGTTAGAACTTTTAGTAACAAGAGTTCATACACGGGTGCGTTTCTTTTTAACAAACCACATCACAGGGCCTATGTAGTTTAAATAATAACTCATTCGGACAATCGAACTTGAAGGTTCAAGGTCGCCCGAACGTATGCTCTCCATACATCTCTAACCTGGGCTATAATAACTCTCTGTATAATTCACTTCCATCATGATTACGTAGTATGGTCGATGGTATTCTCCCACTTAGCGTAGTACAGTTCAGTTCAGGCTTGTTTAGCCGCTTTTGATGGGTCTTTGGTGTTTGGTGCGGTAAGAGGGGAGGGTGAGTTGCAGATACTGCCAGTAACTACACTCAGTTTAGAAAACATGATAGTTACTACACGTTGAGTTTTCATATTTATTAGTTCTGTGTTAGTGAATAGTTTTGTTGTGTAGTAAATTTAGTGTGTTCATTATAGGATAGCGCTGGTTTTACAACAATTAATTTTATTATAATAATAATTATTATTATTATTATTCATCCGGTATCATGGCAGCTGCCGCCGTCTTCCAGAAACCAAACGCCATTCCTCTCTGTCCATCCATTGATCTTCCTAATATTATTATTATTATTATTATTATTATTATTATTATTATTATTATTAGTCGGCCGCGGTGGACTAATAGTTATGCTCCTTGCCTCTGGTCCCGAGGGTCGCGGGTTCAAACCCGGTCGTGGTCGATTTTTTAGGACGGAAAAACCCAAGAAGCAAGTCCTCCGGGAGAGACTTTAAGCCGTGAGTCCCGAATCTGAAGATTTTCAGGCTCGTATAAGATCCTTAAGCCTGAATGAAAAGGCCTCTAAGCAACATTTACCGAATTTTCCCGTCCTAGTACTATCTTGGTTTCCTAGATGTCAGTATGACGCGGAACGCTGACCACGGACCACTCAAAATTACATCTATACGAAAACAAGTGTAACTAAATTAGTATGGTTCAAATTCATCCCTGTAGGGGGAGAGCGCCTATATCTCTATAAAGGGAAAACATAGGCTTACAATACAATACAATTATTTTTATTATTATTATTATTTTAATAATAATAATAAAAAAATGTTTTTGTGCTTGGCTACTAGTTCCCTCCCCCACTCGGCAATGTTCCCTCCTGCCACGCACCAAGATGGCTACAGGTATCATAACTGGACTGTACCTACTGGGCTCTTTCTCTCTGATTTTCCTACAAGAATTTTCCATTACCTTTTACTCCCCATTCGGTGCCACAAGGCCTGCTGATCACGTGACTTAACTTTACATTTTCCATGAAGAACATGCAGATTACTGTTATGTACGTAGTTTTGTCCAATCACCTGTTTGTTCGTCTCTCCTTGGCCCAACATTTTTCTTCAGCACTTTAATGTATCTTGTTTGTGTATATTTTATTATTAGTTTTATTCTTGATTTTCATCATCATCATCATAGTACATTCACGAATTTAGGCCATTTGTTGACCTGTTTCGGCCTCAAGAGAAACACCATCCAGAAGTCTTTTGAGTGGACGTCCTGGTCTTCTTCTTCCTGCAGGTTGATATCTTAACATTAGTTTGGGTATTCTGTGATCTTCCATTCGATGAACATGTTGCATCCATCTTGACTTATAATCAGAAATTTTGTTTTCTAAAGACTCCATGTGTAATTCTTCTAAGATGTCTTCATTTTTTTTGTGATCTAGTAGTGTGTATCCTGCAGTCCTCCGAAGATATCTCATTTCAGCAGATCTAAGTCTCTGTATATCCTTCTGTTTCAACGTCCATACTTCGCTACCATACAAAAGAGTTGGAAGAGCCAGTGTTTTATACACTTTCAGTCTTGAATGCTTTTTGACTAACTGTGGCTTGAAGATAGAATTTATTAACCCTAAAATTCTTAAAAATTTAGATATTTTTGCATTTACATCCTTTTCTTCTTCATATGAGATATTTGCATCCTAGATATGTAAAATTATTCACTTGCTCCAAAATTTTATTATCCAGTACAATTTTACTTCTGACAGGATCTACACCTTGAAATGCCATAATTTTTGTTTTTTTCTGTAGATATCTTTAATCCATATTCTTCTGTAATTTTGTTAAGTTCATACAGGCCTTTCTGTAGATTATCTTCGGAATTTGCTATTATTATTTGGTCATCTGCAAACAATAGGGTGTTTAATTTTCTATTTTCTGATATTCTTATTCCAAATTTATATGTTTTGTTCCAGCAACATATTACTTCATTGATATAAATTGCAAAGAGTGTTGGGGATAGGGGGCAGCCTTGTCTCACACCACGATTTATAATTCCTTCTTCAGAAAATCTGTTATTTAATTTAATCTTTATGGTGTTGTCTTTGTAAATATTTTGTATGTTCTGCCGAAGTAAATTTGGTATATTTCTGTCTTCCAATATATTTAAGAGTTTTGATCTCTTGACTGTGTCGAATGCTTTTTCAAAATCTATGAAAGCAAAAATTTCTTGATTTTAATAATCATTAACATTATTTCGATCTTAATATTATTCTTCTTCATCAGTTCCGGTTTCATGAAAGCTAGAATTGTTAAAATTGTTCAAACCATCTTCAGTGTGGGCGTCCAGCATTTCTCCATCCGTGTTGTTTATAATTCAGCAATAATTTCGGAAATCTTTCTTCTGGCATCTATAAACATGTTTAATTATTCGATCTGTAAGTTTGAAAATATTTAGTTCCTTTCTTATATATCTTCATTTGTTTTCTTATCTAGTAGAGTATATCAGATTATATAAAACAATTCCTGGCGCGACAGGCCTAGAAGGCCCTTAGCCTACCAGCCGGCTGCTGGCCCCTCACATCCACATGTGTCAATCACAGAGGTGGATGATCATCAGCCAGTGGAGGGGTGACATGTGGTCAGCATGTCGAGTCCCCCAGCCGTTATAGTTGGTTTCCTCAACCTGGAGCCGCTACTTATTGTAGCTACCCAAATGCCTCACGATGCTGGGTGGGCACCGGTCCCATACTGGCCGAAATACGTTGAGAAAATTTCTTCCCCCATGGAGACTTGAACCAGCGCAAGTTCCGTAGCTTAGCGCCAAGTCTTTCTGCCTTAACCACTCGCCTACGGCGCGGGACGTCAGATTATATACTGCTATATTTCTTAAAAGTCTCACCTCAATTGCTCCCAATCTTTGTTCTCGTCTTTTAGTGATCGTCCAACATTCTGAACCATATATCAGTACAGGTACAGTCATTACTTTATAAAAGTTCAGTCCAACATTCTGAACCATATATCAGTACAGGTACAGTCATTGCTTTATAAAAGTTCAGTCCAACATTCTGAACCATATATCAGTACAGGTACAGTCATTGCTTTATAAAAGTTCAGTCCAACATTCTGAACCATATATCAGTACAGGTACAGTCATTACTTTATAAAAGTTCAGTCCAACATTCTGAACCATATATCAGTACAGGTACAGTCATTGCTTTATAAAAGTTCAGTCCAACATTCTGAACCATATATCAGTACAGGTACAGTCATTACTTTATAAAAGTTCAGTCCTACATTCTGAACCATATATCAGTACAGGTACAGTCATTACTTTATAAAAGTTCAGTCCAACATTCTGAACCATATATCAGTACAGGTACAGTCATTACTTTATAAAAGTTCAATGTTGTTTCTTATGTTTTTAATCTTATCGATAAAATATTCAGTATTTAATATTCGAGTTAATTGTGATTGCTATATTCTAATGTAGGCTAGCATATGTTTGTCCTGGTGTGTGCAAGAGAAGGTCACATGACCTTAACTCTACTAAATAAATAAATAAATTAATATGGGGTCGACTCAGCCTCTAACTGAAATGAGTACCAGACGCTTGTTCTGGGGGTAAAGGCGGCCGTCACGCAGGGCTGACATAAAGTGCCGATTGTCTACAAAAAGTAGGAGCCTTAACCTCCTACTACACCAAGGGCCTCCTGGCCTGTTGTGGGATTACTTTACTTTACTTTACTAATAAATATTTAATACAAAAAATAAATACTCGTAATCTTTTCTCCTCCTTTAAAGTGACGGTCCTTATTTCACATCTATATAAATTGAAGAATCAAAATTTTATATACAGGGTTCTCATCTACGAATAATTCATTTCTGGGGGGGGGGGAAATCAGTGTTTATATCAGTGTGTGGTTCTACGTCATCTCTATGACGGTTTTATAAAATCTCTCTATGTCATAGAAAGGGGGAAGAGTCGCTCTTTGCGTAATGATTGGTTTCTGAATACCGGCCTAAGGGTAAATGCTGATTGTAATTTTATTTTTTTTTCAAAATGTAACTTAATTTAAAAAAGTAAAATAAAATGGACGCGGTGTGATTTTAGATGTAAACACGTCTCTAATTAATTTAAAAAAATTGTTTGAAGAAACATAAATATTTATTGTTTATTATAAACACCTTTTGAATAAAGTCTAATATATGATTAGAGTCCGGGTTCGTATGGAATTACGTATTGTTTCTTTTGTAATAACCGAAAATGTTGACGATTCGCATAAATCTAGACTCGATTTTACTTATTATTCTAGTCCACAGACGAAGAGAATGAAAGCACGGAACGAAGGGAGACAAGGGGAATTGCAAGTGATACAATGGCATACTATCTGAGAATAATGGAACCCTCAAGACGTATGGAATACCTATTGCTTTCATTCACTTCGTCTGTGGACAATACATGTTTATTATATATTACATATTTTTACATAAAATGGTCTTCAAATATAATTTAACATTTTCCAATACTGTTATTTTAACACAGTTCCAATAATGGATCATATTATAATGATATTGTGAAAAGAAAAATTAATGTCTGAACCAGGAATCGAACCGTGGACCTCTATAGTTCTCCAGACTAGTGTGCAGCCCACTACACATTAATTTTTCGTTTCACAATATTATAATATGATCCATTATTGGAACTTTGTTAAAATAACAGTATTGGAAAATGTTAAATAACATCGTTTACTGCTTATAAAAGTAAAGTAATCCCACTAGAGGCCTCAGGAGGCCCTTGGGGTAGTAGGAGGTTAAGGCTCCCACTATTTCTGAACAATCGGCACTTGATGTCAGCCGGGTTGTCAGCCCTGCGTGACGGCCGCCTTTACCCCAAGAACAAGCGTCTGGTACTCATTTCCGTTAGAGGCTGAGTCGACCCCAGGGCCATAGTGTCGCCAGAAGGTTTGGGTCAGTTTAAAAATCCTGACCCACCGGGACTTGAACACTCGACCTTTCGGCTTGTAGCTCAGTGCCTTAACCACTACGCTACGGCGTGCCCTGCTTATAAAAGTGGTGGTGTAAAATTCTCAAATATAGATACTTCTAAACGACGCCGGCCGTTGGCGATGGTAGTGACACCTACCTTGCAGCGGACGAAACGAGAATTATAGATTTGTATATGTGGAAAGAACTGTTAATATTTGTGCCAGGTCTAGAATGGGCTGCACACTAGTCTGTAGAACTAGAGGTCCATGATTCGATTCCTGGTTCACACATTAATTTTTCTTTTCACAATATCATTATAATATTCAAATATCCATCCATAGTAATTCTGCCCGAAGGAAGGTCCTTCACTGCAATCATAGCACTTTGATGCTATGCTTGCAGCTTTGCTAGGGAATTGTGTAGGTGTGGTAGCTTCCCGTTGCTTTCCACACCGGTGAAGGATGATGATGATAATGATAAGGATAATAATGATAAGGATGATGGCCATATGATTTCGGGGACCGTTTGGGCTTTAAAGTTTTCCTGACATTTGTCTTACAGGTGAGGAAAATCCCGATAAAAACCTCATCCAGAAAAACTGTCCCGACCGGGGATCGAACCCGGGCCCGCTGCGTGACAAGGCAGCACGCTACCTCCAGACCACATTATTCAAATATAAGCCCTCAAAATGTTTGGTGTACAGTGCTACTAAACAGGTAAAATTTCTGTATGATTTGATCTCATCTCTGTTTGGAGGCTCATATGATTGACAGGTTATAGTCATTACCATATCACTGTACTTTGCATCTAGTTAATCCTGTTGACAAATACTACCTCACATTAAAACACGTTACAAAGTCTTTATAGTTTTCTAGTATAAAATTACATGTAATATCTCACAATTAAACAAAATGCAAACTTCATGGAGGTTTATAGCTTTCTTGGAAAACCTTACAGAACAGTTGAATTTGATTATCTTAAAACCTTCAAAAAACAAGACAGAATAAAATAAGATATGAATTCCTTTGGAGAGAAATGAATGTCACCACATCTGTTGTTAAGAGGATTGAAAATCAAACTCTTTAATGGTATGGCCATGTACAAAGAATGGTACATGAAATATGGCACCATAATGTAAGCCAATTGTCACCCCCTGGAAGAAATAAACGTGGCATATCAAGATGGAATTGGAAAACCTATGTCAGAACTATAATGGATGATAGGAATTTGGAATAATGAGATTGGAATAATCTGCAGGAAGAAGAAGACCAGGACGTCCACTCAAAAGACTTTTGGATGGTGTTTCTCTTGTGGCCGAAACAGGTCAACAAATGGCCTAAATTCGTGAATGTACTATGATGATGATGATGATGATGATGAGATTGGAATGATAGAAATCAATGGAAACTGAAGATGGTAACCTACAAGTGGAGGAAAGCTGAAGAAGAATGAGAGGAAAATGTTAGCCTCAGTTATTTTTCGTATATTTCAAAATCGATTCAAATGTTAAAACAAGTTTACCCCCTCCTGCCCATCACCATGAGGAGTGAGTGAGTGGTTGAATAGTTTATACAGTGTTATTTTGTTTGTTAAACTAATTATTTATTCATTTATTTCCAATGTTATATATTACTATATTTTTTTGACTCGCATTAAAACTTTAGTTGTTTATTTTAAGTACCTTTTTGCCTATTCATTTAGTAGCTAGCTTATGTCAGATATAAAAGTAAAATTTCCAAAGATTACTCAAGCGCGTGTGAGTTCCTCTTTCCTTAAAGCTTCCACGGTTATAGCTTGTACTCACTGCACATCACATGTTTGAAAATGTATTAAGGAAAGTTGAATAAATCTTTGTCTTTTATGCGCCCGGGCAAAGATATCTTAATTTGAACAATCTATGTTTTCTATTCAAAATATTTATCAACAATAACGGTTTGATCTAGCACCTATACGGCACATAAAAGGTAGCATTGCGCGTGGTTGCGCCGGTGCACTATCGAACCCGTTGGTTTATCCTGAGATAATGCTTTCCAATCATTCCCTGTATAATCTACTTCCCTCAAATCATAGTTAATATTATTCTCCCACCTCATTCTTGGTCTACCAACTGGACGTTTTCCCTCTGGCTTTCCTACAAGAACCTTCCATGCAAGTCTTTCATTCCCCATACGTGCAACATGTCCTGCCCATCGCAGTCTACGAGACTTAATTGTTCTTATTATATCTGGCTTCCTATAAAGACCGTCCCGCGCCGTAGCCGAGTGGTTAAGGCAGGAAGCCTTGGCGCAGAGCTACGGGACTTGCGCTGGTTCGAGTCTCCATGGGGGAAGAAATTTTCTCATGGTATTTCGACCAGTATGGGACCGGTGCCCACCCAGCATCGTGATGCATTTGGGTAGCTACAATAAGTAACGGCTCCAGGTTGAGGAAACCAGCTATGACGGCTGGGGGACTCGACATGCTGACCACATGTCACCCCTACACTGGCTGATTATCATCTACCTCTGTGATTGACAAATGTGGATGTGAGGCCAGCAGCCGACTGGTAGGCTAAGGGCCTTGTAGGCCTGTCGCACCAGGAGTTGTTGTTCCTATAAAGACCATGTAGTTTATACTTTTTTTAACTATACCTGAATAACCCAAACAGTGTGCTCCTTTGTACGCTCATGTTGTTAAAGTTAACTCTTTTAAAACTGTAATTTACGGCCGAGTCTACGACAAGTTAACATCACCTAGAATCACTCGCCACTGAAGATGTCCTCCACAGTTGAGGGAGAAACGTCTGGAAGAAATACCAGTTATAGACCACAGCCACATAGCCCGGAATATTTTAACAATATAATATAAAACAGTGGAAAGCAACGGGAAGCTACCACACCTACAATTTCCTAGTAAAGCTGCAAGAATAGCATGAAAATTCTATGATTGCAGTGAAGGACCTGCCCTCGGGCAGAATTACTATGGATGGATGGAATATAAAACAATATAGGAAGCAGAGCTGTAGGAAGACCAAAGATCAGATGGGAGGATGACACAATAAACGATCTAAGGAAAATGAAAGTGACTAATTTGAATATGGTAAGAGACAGATTGTTGAGAAGGCCAAAACTTTCACTTTGAAGTTGTCATGACCTAAGATGATGATGATGATGAATATAAAACAATTTATTCTACTGCTTTGATATTCTGGGGTGGAGAGAGGAATATAAGGATAGATCACAAATTAATATGGTGCACGAAAATAAGTGTGGAATATTCTGATTTCGTCTGAACGTTTTTATTTTTACAACAAAAACTAAACAAATAATAAGCACATGCGAAATGAAAATCTTAAGAACTATTCAGAGGAAAACATTATTTGATAAAATACACAACACAGAAATTAGGGACAACTGCCATATTCAAGACATAACCAAATGTATTATAGATAGACGAAAATATTGGAAGGGTCATATAGAAAGAATGGAAGAAAACCGGCTTGCAAAAAGAACTAAAGAAGATAGACCAACGGACGGGAGAAGAACAAGAGGAAGAACTGCCAAGAGATGGATAGACAGTGAATGTACATCCAGTACGTCTTCCTCCGAGGAGTGATTTTGGAAATAAACAGGATGAAAATCCTACAAATTAAGTTTAAGAAGAAGAAGAAGTTTTTATTTTTTTAAGTCTTGGCTTATATACCTATTAACACTTTCAAAATTCATATTGAAGCATCTCTGAGGTTATGTAATAAGATATCAGATATAAAATTGGTACCTGTCAGTCGTCCGACTGATTACTGACTTACCAGGTACCAATTTTACATTTGATATCTTATAGACCTGTATTGTTATTATTGAATGTAGTGAATGCATATGTAAATGTCTCCGACTGCCTCATCGTTAAAAAAATCGGTTGTGGATAATAATCGATTACGCCTTTTACCATCATCCATCCATTCAATGGCTGATCGTCTCAAATTCGAGCTTTGGCCTCCCTTAACTTTTGCCTCCAATCATTTCTATTTTGCGCGGCAAGCCTCCAGTTGCAACACGTAAGTAGGTTTGCAGCATCTTCCTTAATACCATCCTCCCATCGTTTTTTCGTTCTTCCAACTCGTCTATTCTCCATAAAACTTGCTGTTAGCACCTTTTTTGGTGCTCGGTCTGTTGAGAGCCTTTGTACATGGCCAGCCCATTCCAATTCCTTTAACTTAATAAAATTGACACGGTTAGGTTCATTGTATTTATCATTCAGTTCTTTGTTGTATACTTTCAACTTCATGCAAAATTCTAACACATATATTAGTAAGCAGACTTACTCTTTATATTGAGGAGATTCTACGAGATTTTCAATGTGGATTTAGAACAAACAGGTCTACAACAGATCAGATTTTTAGCTTAAGGCAGATTTTAGAAAATAAATGGGGATACAATAGTACTGTATCAGATCCAAAATAGTAATAGGAAACAAAATCATAGAACAGGTGAACCATCTCAATTATCTAGGATGTGACATTTAATTTAATTATGATAATGATATAACTATAAAATAGCAAAATTCCAGGGAATATGTGGTACGATAAAACGATCACTAAATAATAAAACAACAAGAGAGACCCAATTGAAATTTTATAAAACGTTGGCAGTACCGGTACTGCTCTATGGATCAGAAGCCTGGATACATAAAAAACAAGATCTAAGTAGGATAACGGCGGCAGAAATGAAATTTTTGAGATCTGTTAAAGGTGCACTAAGGAAGACAGAATCAAGAACACAGAAATAAGACAGGAACTTGAAATATTTGCAATAACTGATAAAATAGATACATATAGACAAAAATGGAAGCAACACATAGACAGAATGAAGGAAGATAGATATCCAAAACAAATAACAAAATGCAAACCTAAAGGCACCCGAGATGTGGGCAGACCTAGAAAGAGATGGGCTAAAGTCGGAACGGGTCAACAGACCTAATCCATGAATGCAGATGACGATGACAATGGTACTGTACATCAACTATACGTAGACTTCAAAAAGGCATATGATTCAATTAAGAGGGAGAAGTTACATAGTACCCTGCTAGAGTTCGGAATTCCTAAAAAGTTAGTTAGACGAATGTGTCTAAATGGCACAAAGAGTAGGGTGCGTGTAGGCAAATAGTTTCGGATACGTTTGAAATCCACAATGGTTTGAAGCAAGGAGATGCATTATTTCCTCTACTCTTTAATTTTGTATTAGAGCATGCCATCAAATCTTTGGAAAATTAAAAAGGCCTACAAATCAATGGTATTAATAAGCTGTTGGTTTATGCTGATGATGTAGTACTATTGGCCGATAGCGAGGATATACTAAAGGCCAATACGCACACACTACTGAGTAACACTAAGAAATTGGGACTGGAAGTAAATATCAATAAAATTAAATATAATTTGAATTCAGCCACTTCCTCAAAATTTCCCTCTTTTGTCATTAGCTGTCCATTTCCATTATATATTGAATTTCTACGTGTGACCATATATTTAGTTTTACTGAGAATTAAAATACCTAGGAACAATAATCACAAATAGGAATGAAATGCACAAGGAAATTAACCATAGGCTCAATTCTGGAAATGCATGTTATTATGGATTTCAGAGACTCTTGACTTCCCAACTGCTTTAAAAAAACGCTAAACTGAAAATACATAAAACTATTATTCTACCAGTTATATTATATGGATGGGAAACATGGACTCTTACTTTAAGGGAGGAAAGGAGATTACGAGTATTTGAGAATAAAGTTCTTAGGAAAATTTTTGGACCAAAGAGAGATGAACAGACAGGTGAATGGAGAAGACTACATAACAATGAACTACATGGTCTGTATAGGAAGCCAGATATAATAAGAACAGTTAAGTCTCGTAGACTGCGATGGGCAGGACATGTTGCACGTATGGGGAGTGAAAGACGTGCATGGAAGCTTCTTGTAGGAAAGCCAGAGGGAAAACGCCCAGTTGGCAGACCAAGAATGAGGTGGGAGAATAACATTAACTATGATTTGAGGGAAGTAGATTATACAGGGAATGATTGGAAAGCATTAGCTCAGGATAGGGATGTATGGAGAGCTTATGTCCGCGCGGCCATGAACCTACGGGTTCGATAGTGCCAGTGAGTAAGTAAGTAACTCCTTACAGAGGAGAGGCTGAGACCCAACATTGGGCAGTTACGCCATTGTACACCCTGATTCAACCCAGAAAGTTACTGTGTGTTTGGAATAGGGAACTGGGTTGCCATTTTTTCTTGATAGAAATCCTTATATAAAACTGAAGATTACAACACAACAGGTACACAGTTGTAAGTTGTAGCCGTCCAAGACACCCGCTCTTAAAAAAAAACAGTTACCACTTGTCACTGAGCTCTTGCGGATCTGTACTATCCTGTGTGAAAGTGTCGACTCTCATATTTACTATAAAAGTAGTTTGCATGCCGTAAAAGAAAAAGTATGTTTTTTAAATGTATAGTACATAAGTAAAGGCCTCAGGAGGCCCTTGGGGTAGCAGGAGGTTAAGGCTCCCACTTTTTTCTAGACAATCGGCACTTGATGTCAGCCGGGTGGTCAGCCCTGCGTGACGGCCGCCTTTACCCCCAGAACAAGCGTCTGGTACTCATTTCCGTTAGAGGCTGAGTCGACCCCAGGGCTATAGTGCCGCCAGAAAGTTTGGGTCAGTTTAAAAATCCTGACCCCACCGGGACTTGAACCCGCGACCTTCTGGCTTGTAGCGCAGTACCTTAACCACTACGCTACGGCGTGCCCCATATGTATAGTACATAGATTTGGAAAAAGTACTGCTAACCGTGCCGCTCCACCCCTCCTTAACAAACAAATACCGTTATTATGAGTTTGGCAACATCTACCCCCTGTACGTAGGGTGACACTGGCATAGCACATAAGGTCTGTAGTAACTTCCTGGGTTGAATTTGAGTTGTAGATAAATGTATAAATTATATAGGAGCGATTGGAAATAAAGAAGTGATATAACAACATGTATCAGGTTGTAATGGCTGGGGCATGTGAATCGAAAGGAGGTTAATTGGAAAGTCCTTCTTCTTCTTCTACTACAAGGTTTAGGCTATGCAGCCTGTTCCGGCGAAGTTAAAAGTGGAGTCCATCTTCTACGTGGTCGGCCAACATCTCTTGTTCCTCTGGGATTATACAGGAAGGTTCTTTTTGGTATTCTTTCGTTGTTCATTCTCATTAAGTGTTCTGTCCATTTCGTATTATTTTCGCTGACTTTATCTTCAATTATATATATATATATATATATATATATATATATATTTAATTCTTCTCGTATAGTTTCATTCCTTATTCTATCCGCTCTTGTGCATCCTTTCACATTACGTAAAAACAGCATTTCCGCAGTCAGTATCCTGCTTTTATCCCTTGATTTCATTATCCAATTTTCACTTCCATACAACAACAAAGGAACAGCCATTGTTTTATGGAATAATTGGAAAGTTAAATCCATTTTTAACAGATTCCAGAGGGAACAAGATGAAGTGGTCGACCGAGATCAAGATGGTAGGATCGTGTGTGGTGGGATCTGCAGACGACAAAAATGCAAAATTGGAGACAGCTGTCGAGGGACAGGCATGAGTGGAGGAGGACATAGAGGAAGCTAGGGCCCATCTGGTCTGTTAGGCTTATTAAGAAGAAGAAGAAGAAGAAGGAAACATTACATCAGGATAGGGATGTATGGAGAGCTTATGTCCGCGCGGCCATGAATCTCTGAGTTCGACCTCGGTTTGTAAGTTAGATACAGTTCCTCTATAACTTATCCAATCCGTAGGTTCATGGCCGAGCGGACATAAGCTCTCCATTACCCCTATCCAGAGCTAATGTTTTCCAATCATCTCCTGTACAATCTACTTCCCTCAAATCATGGATAATGGTATTCTCTTCGTCTACCAACTGGGCGTTTCCCCTGTGGTTTTGCTATAAGAAGCTTCCATGCACCTCTTACTCCACGATACGTGCAACATGTCCTGCCCATCGCAGTCTACGAGACTTAATTGTTCTTATAACTGGCTTCCTGTACATATCATGTAGCTCATTACTATGTAGTTTTCTCCATTCACTTGTCTGTTCATCTCTTTTTGGCCCAAAATTTTTCTAAGTACTTTATTCTCAAATTATTCAAATTAAATAAAGGAAGTACTGCAGAAAACAGAAATGAAACAATTGCTATAAATTGATGATTACAGTAGAAAGTTCCTAGATATTAAGTCATTCAATGTAGCTCAACGTGAAATAGCCTATCGCAGGTTTGAACTTATTTCAAGTTCCGGTAACGCACGACTTTCCCTAGGAAGGAAGTCACTCACGAGAATTGTACGACTCCGGCAAGTTTTAAACTCGTGAACCTCAGAACCAGGGACAAACATTTGTTTTTATATTCAGTAATTGGAAGAATAACAGTTTTATATATATTCAGTTTAACTTCTTTTTTTCTTTTTTAGTTGGGACAACAAGAGTACCTAAATGGATAATAGAATGCATTTCCAGAATTGAGCCTATGTTTAATTTGTTTGTGCATCTCATTCCTATTTGAGATTATTGTTCCTAGGTATTTGAATTCAGTCACTTTTTCCTCTACAACCAGATTTAATTCATCTACATGCTGTTAAGACGTAGAGGCTGAACGTTTTCTTAACAATTGAGGGTTCGGCACTCTACAGATTTGAAAGGAATGGGAAAGTTTTGATGTGCCTACGTGAATCTTTTTTTGTTAGCTCATTTTTTAGAAGCAGGAAGGGGGGTCGTATCATATACATCTCGAGCTTGTGTGACATCTCAAATAAATTGTACAAGAAGCATCGCTTTAAGAATACCTAGAGGTTCCCAACTTAAGGGCCGCAATTGTTAGGAAATACTCCAAGCAAACTCAATGGCGCGACAAGCTTAGGAAGTACTTTGCCTATCAGCCAGCTGCTGGCCTCACTTCCGCATTAGTTAATCACAAAAGTAGACGATCATTCTGCCAGTGTAGGGGTGACATGTGGTCAGCATATCGGGTCCCCAGCCGGTAAAGATGTTTTTTTTAATCTGGAGTAGCCAGATATTATAGCTACCCAAATTCCTCACTGGAAACCGGTCCCATACTAGCCGCAATTCATGAGAACATGTCTTCCCCCATGGAGACTCGACCCAACACAAGTCTCGTAGCTCTGCCCTAAGGCATCTTGCCTTAACCACTCGGCTACGGCACGAGACATGTTACAAAATATCTGATATTTTATTTAATGACGTATTTTAACATCTTAGTAGTTGGCGGCAGAATTCAAACATGGCCGTGAAAGAGCCATCAAATGTTGCACAAAGTGCTCTTATTTCAGGCTAAAGAGATCCCACTACAAACCTTAGAAGGATCCATTTTTTCTATACAATCGGCACAAGATGTCAGCTGGATTGTCAGTCCTGCGTGACGGCCGACTTTACCTTCATATAATAGTCTAAATCTGTTACTAATTTCCATTAGAGGCTGTGTTGACTCCAGGCTCATGGTCCCGCCAGAAATGTTTGGTCAGTTTAAAAAATCCTGATCCCACCGGTACTCGAACTATCGACGTTGCGGCTTGTAGCGTTTTGACTTAATCAACAACGCTACGGCGTGCCCCCCTAGATGTTGTTTTCCGTGTCATAAATCTTCATCTCCAATTTATGTGACACCTGAAATAAAATGTACCAAATGTTGTATTAAGAGTACCTAGAATTTCTTACCGAACGGCCCGGGAAAGCTAGGAATTCACAATTTCTTACCGAACGGCTCGGGAAAGCTAGGAATTCACAATTTCTTACCGAACGGCCCGGGAAAGCTAGGAATTCACAATTTCTTACCGAACGGCCCGGGAAAGCTAGGAATTCACAATTTCTTACCGAACGGCCCGGGAAAGCTAGGAATTCACAATTTCTTACCGAACGGCCCGGGAAAGCTAGGATTCACAATTTCTTACCGAACGGCCCGGGAAAGCTAGGAATTCACAATTTCTTACCGAACGGCCCGGGAAAGCTAGGAATTCACAATTTCTTACCGAACGGCCCGGGAAAGCTAAGAATTCACAATTTCTTACCGAACGGCCCGGGAAAGCTAGGAATTCACAATTTCTTACCGAACGGCCCGGGAAAGCTAGGAATTCACAATTTCTTACCGAACGGCCCGGGAAAGCTAGGAATTCACAATTTATTTAACCACTCAGGTCATTATCGTCGGCTGCCATCAAATGTTTAACAAAATTTGCTTAGAGGACTCTTATAATCGTTTATCAAAACAGCTGCTTCATTATAGGCCTCTAGGCCGAAGAAATGTAGGAAGACTAAAACGTCGTTGGAAGGACGACCTGCGCCTGCGGCATGTAGTGCGCCGGGGAGCGGAACGGGCCAACAGGCCCACACCTTGAAGATGATCATGATGATGATGATAATGACTCTTATTTGATGCTTAACTCACGATTATTTTACATTCCCTAAATTGACGTAGGCCTATCGACCTTCTGTGGCAGCTGAAATAAGAAACATCGCTTCAAGAAAACTTAGAGGTCTCAACTAATGACCTCAAAAGGTTAAAATTGGTTAGTACACAATTTTTCTTAAGGAGTTCTTATTTTATACTTAAGGATAAGCCTGGTGCTTTTCGATAGGAGTAGGGTAAGGGCCGGTACCGGGTTTCACCTTCTCTCTTCTCTTCATCATACTTCATATAACACACTTATACTACACATACATAAAAGTACACTCATCCTACACTCCTTTCTGTAGGCTACACTAAACAAGAATTCATGAACTACTGTCCTCCTCCGACGAGTTTAGTCTCAAAGAAATGTGGTGTGGGGATGGATACTGGATGACAACGTCAGTCAGGAAGGTAGTACAATCATATTGAAAACATTCGCCCTATTTACGATACCAGTATGCTTTATAGACCTATTCAAAACCGCAAACTGAGAACTGCTTATTTCATCATCACCATCATAGTATATTCACGAATTTAGGTCATTTGTTGATCTGCTTCGGCCTCAAGAGAAACACCACCCAGGAGTCTTTTGAGTGGACGTCCTGCTCTTCTTCTTCCTGCAGGTTGATATCTTAACATTTGTTTGGGTATCTTGTGATCTTCCATTCGATGAACATGTTGCATCCATCTTGACTATAATAGAAATTTTGTTTTCTAAAGGTTCCATGTGTAATTCTTCTAAGATGTCTTCATTTTTTTTGTGATCTAGTAGTGTGTATCCTGCAGTCCTCCGAAGGTATCTCATTTCAGCAGATCTAAGTCTGTGTATATCTTTCTGGTTCAGCGTCCATACTTTGCTACCATACAAAAGAGTTGGAAGAACCAGTGTTTTATACACCGTGACTTGAAGATAGGATTTATTAAGCCTAAAATTATTTATTTTTTATATTTTTTTATATTTTTGCATTTACATCCTATTCTTCTTCATATGAGATATTGCATCCTAGATATGTGAAATTATTCACCTGCTCCAAAATTGTACTATCAAGTACAATTTTACTTCTGATAGGATCTACACCTTGAAATGCCGTAATTTTTGTTTTCTCTGTAGATATCTTCAATCCATATTCTTCTGAAATTTTGTTAAGTTCATACAGACCTTTCTGAAGATTATCTTCTGAATTTTCAATTAATATTTGGTCATCTGCAAACAAAAGGGTGTTTAATTTTGTATTTTCTGATATTCTTATTCCAAATTTATATTTCTTCTTCCAGCAACATATTACTTCTTTGATATAAATCGCAAAGACTGTTGGAGATATGGGGCAGCCTTGTCTCACACCACGATTTATAATTCCTTTCTTCCTGCATATTTATGAATTAATAATACTTCCCTTCAACTCGGCTGCAGGAACAAGAGTAGTAAACCGAATGGCAAGATACCCTACCTCCCAGCGCTAAACTCGTCGGAAGAGGACAGTATATAACTTTGTTTGTCGAAGTGGTGCGTAAATTGAAAATAGACCACATTAACGCCATGTATCCGCCCAGTACGGACCCCGAAGCACGTAAAGTGCAGTGGGTGGCAGTGAATACACACACGCGCGCGCGCGTTCCATAAATATAACCTATGGTAAATCTTGTTCTTGTGTGACATCTGAAATAAATTGTAAAAGAAAAATATAAAAAAAATATCTTTAAGGGTAAATAGTTGTTCTCAACTAATGATATAAAAAATAACGATTTTATTTAATTGTGGTCTTTATAATCTCAGGTCCTTAGCGTTGCAGTTAAGCATAAGTATGAAAGGACTGAAGGGCTCTTGTTTCAGGCATGGGACCATTTTTACGTGTCTTAAATATGTGACACGAGAACTCACGGCTTAACTTCCCTTTCTAAGGAGACTATTTCATGGATTTTTACGACCTGAAGAAAATAATGGAGCCGAGTGGGGATTGAATTCACGAACCTCTGAACCGGAGGCGAATATGGTAACCGCTAGGTCACCAGAACTTACTAACATTTTAGAAATGTTGATAAGAAAATTTATTTCGAAAAGTTAAGAGAATGATACCTTTCCGTTCACTAAATGTGTACAAATGAGGGACACATTTCAAAACCTGACATCTTCAACATAGAGCAATGCAAAATAAAAAAGTATTATAAAAATTACATATTTCCAAAACGAAATAAAATAATTGGTGTAGAAATAATTTTCATTAGTAATGCCACAAGTGATATCGAATTTATCTATATAATTTGGAAATCAAAATGGCATTTGTTAGGACTACTTAAAGAATAAAATTTAGCTGTTTACTAAAAAAAATCACTATTTAAATATAGTTACTGGTATTTTAAAATATTTATATATTTAATGACGATGTTTTAAAACAAATCAGAAATGTGTGATAATGATTATTCACTGCAACTTGATCATATTATTTATTGTCAAATGAGATCGCCATCAACGATAACCCACTAAGATCGCAATATTGTAAGGATGCACCCTAGTGGAGAATAAATGAAACACGTCAAACTAGATATTATATGCGAGGAATTATATGAAGAAAATTATACCAAAATATGAAAAATATGGAAATTATGGCACAAAATTATTATGAAGATACTATTTTTTAACTTTTTACGTATATTTATATACACAAGCCCTCTATAATTTTTGGGAATACATACCAGCACACAAATGAGACAAGAATACTTATTTGTAGCACAAGAAATCAAGAACTTCTCTGTATTTCCATTTTAATTAATTTTTCATTAACTCTGACCCAATATAAAATATGTTTGTGATTTGAAGCAATTTTAATGGCTCACGTTTTAGTTGTTTGAGGAATCATGCTAACAATCCGGAATGTCGTGGGTTTGAGTCTCAATGAGGTCAGGGTTTTTAGCTGGACCAAACCTTCTGGCGGCATCATAGTCCTAGGGTCTACTCGGCTCTTAATTAAATTAGTACCAGACACATGTTCTGCGACAAAGGTAGGGTTAGCTGTCACGCAGGACTGAGAACTCAGTGGACATCCCTTGGCGATTGTCTAGAAATGTGGAAGTCTCAACATCCATCTAACCCAAGGGCCTCCCAAGCCTGCAGTATGAAACTTTAACTTACTGGCACTATCGAACCAGTAGCTTTATGGCCTCACGGACATGAACTCTCCATACAGCCCTATTCTGAGCTAATGTTTTCCAATCATCCCCACACGGACATAAGCTCTCCATACATCCCTATTCTGAGCTAATGTTTTCCAATCATCCCCTGTATAATCTACTTCCCTCAAATCATAGTTAATGTTATTCTACCATCTCTTGTACTACCAGCTGGGCGTTTTCCCTCTGGTTTTCCTACAAGAAGCTTCCATGCACTTTAATAAATTAATACTGGGATATTTCAATTGATTTATGCAGTGATATTAAATTACGAAATACAAACATAAACAAAAAACAAAACATAGTAACCGAAACAAACATGCTTCTATCGAATGTACCGGTAACAAAATTTAGAGTGGGTACAGTTTGGATGACTGCTATTTGCCTTGCATAAAGATATTGAACTCCAATGTAAATGTCACAACAATATTAAATTGGATGAATTGGATCACAAGTAGACCAAGTCCAGTATGTCGTATTTGGAAAAACAAGATGTTAAAATGAATGAATCCACAAATAATTCTATGGAGTACTCCAAAACTCTCTTTGCAAATACAATAGTGTTTATAAACGTACTCGAAGAGATGGAAATCATGAAAGCAGCTCACAACGACAGCCTGATAAACGAAAACGAACCCAATACATGTAACCCCCTCTACCAGATCTTCAGTGAAACACCAGTTTTGAATCCTGCCGATGATGGGACAAGTCCCGAAAGCGCTACAGTTAAATGATAATTAAGTTGAGGAGACGGACCTTTCAGGTGAATATTCTATAATTTTATATTAATTTTGAATAAACCTCAACGGAACACATCATGAATCTTATAAAAGTTGTTTAATCCTATAAACTACACATATGAACATGGTGAAATGTAGTTAGAATTATTTTAACATCAGTTTTTTCATGGAATTGGCTGAGCACAGTGTCTAGTCTTGGTCTACTTGTACTTTGAAGAATCCAATTATCAATTCTGTTCTTAAGAGCTTAGTCTACATTTTATACGTATTTAATGCCCGTCCGTCAGAATTGTTTTATACGATGAGAAAGTACACTCCACACCATATGATGTTATGGGAGTAAACATGTACCGCGCTATATTTCATAGTTTGATGTGAAAATAATATTGGCCTTATCTACAAGAACTTTACTAATTTCATAATCTGTGGAGTAAGACCCTTTCTTCAGCACAACAGCAGTCTTCCCTACTTTTCATCATCATCATCATAGTACATTCACGAATTTAGGCCATTTGTTGACCTGTTTCGGCCTCAAGAGAAACACCATCCAGAAGTCTTTTGAGTGGACGTCCTGGTCTTCTTCTTCCTGCAGGTTGATATCTTAACATTAGTTTGGGTATTCTGTGATCTTCCATTCGATGAACATGTTGTATCCATCTTGACTTATAATCAGAAATTTTGTTTTCTAAAGATTCCATGTGTAATTCTTCTAAGATGCCTTCATTTTTTTTGTGATCTAGTAGTGTGTATCCTGCAGTCCTCCGAAGATATCTCATTTCATTCCCTACTTTTAAATACTCTAATCCATTCACAAAGTAAGGACCGCTCTTAGGTAGCAAAAATGAAGTTGTTGCTACCTGATTGGAGCAGGTGTTGTTATCCTAACATTGTTCTACTTATTCATGTTCTTGTCACAGATTAGGAAATTCCTGTTCTTGTTCTGCAGTTATTCAATTACTTTCTTTTATCAAAACTATGTATCTTGTTCTGTATGGGATACTGAGGAATTTTCGCCTGTCTACCATATTGCATCGTCAAATAATTTCAAAACTACAGTCCCTTCAAAAATGTTTTAAACCAATTATTAGGAATTTTATTAAAAAAAAACCAATTGAAAGTTGAAAAATATGAAGGAATATTAAATGTTTACTAAAATATGAAAATTTCGCCAAAACATTGTGAAATATGAAAAAATATGTTGGTGTTACTTGATTCTACAGATCATAAAACGTAAAGATACTTAGTCTCAGTGCTTTCTGGCTTCCCATAAAGACCATGTAGTTCATTATTATTTAGTCTTCTCCATTCACCTGTCTGTTCATCTCTCTTTGGTCCAAAAATTTTCCTAAGTACTTTATTCTCAAATACCTGTAATCTCCTTTCCTCCCTTAAAGTAAAGTCCATGTTTCGCACCCATATAATATAACTGGTAGAATAATAGTTTTATATATTTTCAGTTTAACGTTTTTTGAAAGGAGTTGGGACATCAAGAGTCTCACTGTAATGCCGTATCTTTACATTTTAATAAATTGTCAAGAACAAAGACCACAATATTTTTATTTTGCTGATAAATTGCATAGTGTAACGACTGGAGTGGATTCTCCAAAGATATGAAACGTATCATATTTTAAAATATCTAGTGAATTATTTTTATTAAACAATATTAATAACATGTAAATAACTAACTCACTGGTACTATTGAACCCGTAGGTTCATGGCCGCGCGGACATAAGCTCTCCATATATCCCTATCCTGAGCTAATGTTTTCCAATCATTCCCTGTATAATCTACTTCCCTCAAATCATAGTTAGTTATTCTCCCACCTCATTCTTGATCTACCAATGGGCGTTTTCCCTCTGGTTTTCCTACAAGAAGCTTCCATGCACGTCTTTCATTCCCCATTCGTGCCACATGTCCTGCCCATCGCAATCTATGAGACTTAACTCTTCTCATTATATCTGGCTTCCTATAAAGACCATGTAGTTCACTGTTATGCAGTCTTCTCCATTCACATGTCTGCTCATCTCTCTTTGGTCCAAAAATTTTCCTAAGAACATTATTGTCAAATACTCGTAATCTCCTTTCCTTCCTTAAAGTAAGAGTCCATGTTTCATATCCATATAATGTAACTGGTAGAATAATAGTTTTATATATTTTCAGTTTAACGTTTTTTGATGTAAATAAGTTAGGTACGTATATTATATAATATTATTTAATTTAATTTAAGCCTATTATATAACAATGTTCTATTAGGAAGACTTTCTATGTTTTATAGCACATAATTCAAAAACATTTCGGAGTCGAACAGTTGATCATAAGGTCTGGCAATATCAAACAAACTCCATGGGGTGACAGGCTTACAACGTCTTTGGCCTACCATCCCGCTGCTGGCCTCACATCCGCACGCGTTAATCAGATATGTAGATGATGATCCAGCCAGTGTTGGGGTGACATACGGTCAGCCGTTATAGCTGGAGCCGCTACTTATTGTAACTACCCAAATGCCTCACGATGCTGGGTGGGCACCGGTCCCATACTGGCCGAAATTTCATGAGAAAATTTCTTCCCCCCATGGAGACTCGAACCAGCACAAATCCCATAGCTCTGCGTCAATGCATCTTGTTTTTACCACTCGGCTACGGCACGGGAGTAAACAATTCAACTGTACCGAGTATAGAACCTGGGCCCAAAAGATGAGAGGCAGATTTGCTACCCCTTGTCGCATCCGATGGCCTGGAAATATCGTTTCGACAATATTTCAGTGATAGCCGACAGTTATCGGTTTAAATTGATAAGGGTCATAGCTAAATTGAATGAATAGCATATGGAGAAAATAGTCATAACAATTTAGCACTTAAAACATTGCATGCTTTTGAAAGAGAATATCGTGATGATCTTATACACCGGTAATTTTCTTCAGCCTGCGTGTAGTTCACAAACTACATTTGGTTTGTTTTGTCTTGAAGTTCACTGATTATTTTTTAATGACATTACGAAACAACGTTTTGAACTAAGGTGAAATATCGAATACCTAAATGGCGACGATAAGGAATGAATTATGCCAAGTCATTTGAAAATATATTTGTAGTTTTGTCCGAGAGATGGCGGAGGCAATGCTCGTCTTCATATTGAGGAAGGTCCTTTGTAAGGAGCGCAGGATCCTGACCTGGGAAAATTACCGGTGAATTTCAGCTGCTCGGAGGGTAAAGATATGCTTATGTATTGTTTGTACATTTCTCAACCCCCAAACTTTTTTGTTATGTTTGCGCCATCCATTAAATCATATATCAAATCTAAATGTTTCGTAACTTACCTAAATATGAATGAAGAAAATTTGGTTAATTTCATTCTTATTTATAGACGCTTTACCATCTCAGGTCATAACGCGTCTGGAATATTTTAATATAAGATATTTTAATCGGAATCTGTGTTTTTATTGATGTTTCTTATTTGTTTTTCAAAAGAAATTAACTTATTTTAATTTCAATGTTACTATCTTTCTCTTTCTTCCTTTTAGTAAGCTCTCCCATTGTACTTTTTTTTACGTATATTACATTAATGATATTATCAATGAATTGTATCTGGTAATGACATTGCAATCTTGCATTTGTATTAATAGTAAAACAGGTAGAAAGCACTGTTTTGACGGCATCGGTGTTTGAAAACAGAACCTCCCGAATACGTGTATCAAAGATTATCACCCGAGTCAATTTATTCGGTGAAAATGTGTTATTATTTATTGTCTAATACGAATTTTGATAAATGCAATTAATTTTAAGAGTTTTTCATTTTAAAAAGACCTCATCTGATGGCTATAAATTATACCGTACCAGCTTCAAATCTAATTGAAAGTTCAATATGACATTTTGTAATTAATGATTTTACATGATCAAGTATTGAGGGAAATTTTATTTTTTTGCGATTAATTTAATCTTCTTCTTCTTCACGATTTAGGCTTATTTACTAGCCTGTTCCAGCTCTAAATTGCTGCTGTTGCCATATTTTCTTTGGTCTTCCCAAACTTCTTCTTCCTCGTGGTGAATAGCTGTATGCTGCTTTTGGTATTCTATTTTCAGTCATCCTTGCCAAGTGTTCTTTCCAGTTTGTTCTGTATTTCACTATTGTTGTGTTTAATTCCTCTACTTTTAGTTGATGTCTTATTTCTGTGTTATGTTTAATAATAATTTTATAATCAAAAGTGATAAGTGGATATGAAACCAAGCACAACTTACTTGTAAATGCTCACAAGATCAGAGTCCGTCCTAATGGGTACCAAGTCCGTCTCCGGTTCCGGGTTCACTCGGTCAGTATCCAAGCATTTTTAAAGGTACAGGCCTGTGTATGGTTTCCATCGGAAGGAAAGTAAAGCCTGTGTCGTAGATTTTTATAATAAGAAAAAAATCAAGCCTGAAATAAGAGACTTCTAAGCAAATTTTGATTTGAATTGGGACGCTGTGACTTGAATGTTAAAGAGCGTTGATAAACTACTGATTTATTAACTGTCTACAGACCTAAAATACCCAAATATTTCAAACTAATGTGAGAAATTTAGCAATCTTTCCTTAATTCTCCTGTCACTATGAATTTAGTGGTTAATATTTATCGATTATTTATAAAAAAACTGACAAATGAATAACTGTGATTCTATTGTTAAGCTAAACACTATGAAATTAATGTTATTCTCTTCTCACTGAAAACAGCGATAATTTTAAGAAAATGGCTTACTTTGGCATGAAAAATTTAATGATGGTGTTGTAAAAAATTGTAAGAAAACATTACAACATTTATTTATTCACAAGATGGGTATATTTCTATGGACTCTATGATTATATAACATACATTAGAGGAAAAAGGTTTTAGTCAAAAAATTATAAAATTTAACTGAGTAACAGGAATTATAAATAATATATTCAAGCCAAACACAGTACTTGAATTTATAAAACACTGGCCAGACCCATATTATGTTATGGCAGTGAGGCCTGGACAATTCGCAGTGTAGATGAACAAAAACTGAGGCAGAAATGAAATTTATGAGACGTACTGCAGATTACTCAAGAACAGACCATAAAAGGAATTACGAGATTCTCAAAGAATTACAAACAAAATCAGTCATGGAATATGTACAAAAATACAGAAACAACTGGAAATCTCACGTAAGAAGAATGAGCAGAACAAGAATACCACGTCAAATCTTAAATTACCAGCCACCAGGCAAGAGATCTTTGGGCAGACCCTTCAAACGTTGGATTGAGACCGTAACAGACCACTAGGTCTATCACATGAAAGGAAGAAGAAGAAGACGAAGACATTATAATATAGTCAGCCTCTAAATCCTGGTTCTTATTTTCTTTCTGTTTCAGAAGTACCCATCACCCACACTCCAGTTTTATGCCTGCTCTACAAATTAAAAAAATAAATAATTTGTCTATATATTATATATATATATATATATTTGTTTTCCTTATTTTCAAGTATATCTCAGGATAGGGATGTATGGAGAGCTTATGTCCGCGCAGCCATGAACTCGGTGTTCGAAAATGCCAGTGAGTTAGTTGATTGTCAAGTATACTTTGTCACTTTTTGTTTGTTAAAATACAAATAAAAACATTGATGATGTTGATAATGAACTCCCCACCTTTTTTTTTTTTTTAATCTATAGGTCTAGAATTATGTTCTGCTGATAGTTTTTTTTCCCCTTAAGTTTCAATTAAAACTGAGATCCAGAGTTCCACATACATTGTTATTATTGTGCAGTCTCACTTTCTTTTGTTTGAAGAATTTTGGTATACGATTGTTATCAATGGGTTATACCAGCCAGGTATAAATACATTAAAATTAACACAAGTTCCAACTAGTTTGCATAGTTTGGCTATTAATAGTAAGTCAGTCTATATTTTACTTTTCCGGAATTTCTACTAAATATTCTAATTTATTGTCACTCCTAAGTTTACATTAGATAATAAAATGTGAAGTTAATAGTAATGTAAACTGCATCCACAGTAATTCTGCCCGAAGACAGGTCCTTTACTGCAATCATAGCATTTTCATGCTATGCTTGCAGCTTTACTAGGGAATTGTAGGTGTGGTAGCTTCCCGTTGCTTTCCACACCGGTGAAGGATGATAATGATAAGGATGATGATGATGGCCATATGATTTCGGGGACCGTTTGGGCCTTAAAGTTTTCCTGACATTTGTCTTACAGGTGAGGAAAAACCCCGATAAAAACCTCACCCAGAAAAACTGCCCCGACCGAGGATCGAACCCGGGGCCCGCTTCGTGACAAGGCATAGTGGGTGTAAACTGCATAGTGGGTGATATTGTGTAACGTTAATAAATATAACCCAGGCAGCGTGCTATGTCTCTTCTTCAGAAGTCCAGGGCACAAACCCAGTGCTGACAAACCTCAGATTACTTACAGTTGTCAGTCCCGCCGTTACCAAGTGGTTAAGGCTAGAAGCCTTGGCGCAGAGTTAACGGGACTTGCTCTGGCTCGAGTCTCCATGGGGGAAGAAAATTTCTCATGGAATTTCGGACAGTATGGGACCGGTGCCCAACCCAGTATCATGCGACATTTGGGTAGCTACAATAAATAGCGACTCCAGGTTGAGAAGACCAGCTATAACGGCTGGGGGACCCGACATGCTGACCACATATCACCCCTACACTAGCTAGATGATCGTTTACCTCTGTGATTAACACATGTGGATGTGAGGCCAGCAGCCGGCTGGTAGGCCAAGGGCCTTGTAGGCCTGTCATGCCATGACATTTTTTTTATCAATTATAGTTATTTTTACGACTTGTCACTTTCTCTGAGATGATAAAAGTTCCTACTGTATGTATTTTTGAACAATATTATTGTTATCATTTAACGTTTGGGTAATTTGTAATTAATGATTGTTCAATAATTTATGGGGAGTTTAAGATTTAAATTTGTATTCAGATAAGTCACTTCTTTTTGATAAGGATATTTTACAAATTGCCACATCACGCAAATATTCAATAATTTCACGTTAGTCTCATAGATGTCAGGCTACCAACAATATAAATACTTTTTTCTAAATAAATAAATAAAAAATTATAATTTAATAATTTTAATTTAATCTATTCTGTATTCGGTATATATTAACTCAAAAACAAACAAAAACTTAAATAAATATTAATATAACTTTTAATACTTTAATATATAAAGTATACATTTAATAAAATTATTATTCGATATGCATTTGTTTTAAATATATTGTGATGTAATTCAACAATAAACTTCAACAATAAAGTTCTGGTTATTTAATCTCTGCTCCGTATTTGTGGTGAATTTTAGTTCCGCCTAGAATATTTCAGTTTATTTATTCAGCAGTCAAAATATTTGGTGTTCTGAGTGAAATTTTGCTTTAGATTTCATCATACTTTCATTAGCGTTCATTTTAGCTAATAATTAATATTTTCCGTTACGTGTTGAGGAATTGCATTGAAATCGATTGATTGGTAACTTTTCATAATGTGCTCGATTCTCTCAAATGCAGTAATGTGATCAGAGTTCAGAAATTATCAGTTATCTGATTATATTTATTGGGTGTGGTAAATTTTAATGGCAAAAGTAATATCAAGTCTCAGAAATTCATACAGCATGCCGGTGAGTACATAATTATCATTACATAAGTTACCTGTAACTTACATATAACTGTCTTTGCTAAATTTACAAATGGTATTGTATATAATGAATGAAATTTTAATGGTAAATAATTTTGAGTTACTAAAAATGCATAAAACGCATTTAGAATATAGGCAATACACTTTTCAAATTGTGCAAAGGATATTGCATATCTTATATTTTTCAGTTGAATTATTTAGAATACTTGTTGAATATAATTATTATAATTATGTATTACAAATATCATTGAACAATTCCCCCCATATTCAATGTCTAATAATAATAATGTTGACCAATGACAGTTAGAGGCGGGAATCATTCAGACCACGTGGTAGCTAGTCGGACCAATGGGAATGCAGGAGGTACTTTTTCAATCTTCCCGGCTACCAGCCATAGTTGTAAAGAGAGATCGGATCTAGCGGGGCTTGCTTCCATATTTCTCTAGTTGTTGTTTGTGTGTGGACGGTGCTAATTTAGTGTAATTTTTTTTCTTCTTTCCATCTTGTAGTGTGTGAAAGCATCGGACTCAGAGGATTTAATAATGAGCAAGCTGTACGTAGGGAATTTGCCGGCTGACGTTAATGAAGGTGCATTAAGGCAGCTCTTCCAAGACCATAGTTTGTCGTGTACTACAATCCTGGTGAAGCGCGGTGGATATGCATTTGTGGACTGTCCAGACCAATCTACAGCAGACAGAGCTATTGACAAATTAAATGGTGAGTACTCAAGTATTTATCATGATATACATAATAACTTACATTAGAATTTGACACGAGATAATGGTATTTTATTGTAATTTTTGAAATTGCTCTGTGCCATGCTTTCGACTATCATGCGCTAGTTTTTCTCTTCATGCAATCCAATATGGCTGCCGGTTAGTGTCTGAAGGTCATGTGGTTTAATATTAAAGATTTTGTGTTATATTTAAGGAAAATAAAGTATGGGTATAGTGGAGATATTGTGAGAAATGTGGGAATTGTTTTGGGGGTTGGGATACTCACCCCGGTATTGATCTACAGAGGGAGTGAGTGATATCTACCGGCTAACTAACACGCCACAAAAGCCGGTTCGCCACTTCAAGCGGCTGGAAAATTAGGCCTACAGGCATCGCCCGTCGCACTCAAGTACTTTGCTATCAAGTATTTCACGTTCGTTATCAGGTAGGCCTAATGACTGTTATCAATACTCATAAAATTACAATAGAGGACACACGCATTTGTATCAGCTTTATTTTTATTTAGCTTACAATGACAAAGCAGAATTACTAACTTACTCATAGTCGGTCCTAACAACCAACCTTAATAAGAGTGTTGTGCGGTTAATATAATTACAGATATCGAAGTAAATTTATAATAGTACAGTAGTAATTGTTGTATTCAATGTAGATTATATTTTAAAATACAGTTAATAATTTAACCTGAGCGGTAAAATATTGACGAACTTGCCTGAATGTTACAAATTTAACCATTACATGATGGATGAAAGATGCACAAATTGAAGTTTGTAATTCCCATACTCATAATTTTAAAATTAGGTTTTATTATTGATATCTACCAGCTCTCTGAAAATTAAAGTAAAAACGAACAATCAAAATTTAACGTAGAATTATTTTTCATGCAGGAATTGACTAAATTCGTTGTGTAAAACTAAATAATGAGGTAAATATACGACTATTTATGAAGTAATATTTGTTGATTTATAATTTTGAAAAGTGTAGAAAATATTCTTTAGAAATTCCCAGTTTCATAAGAGTTAGGTGCCTGTATTTAAAAATTAGTGTTGTAAAATTAAAGTTGAATAAATTATCATTAGAATAAATCTTCTAGCAACATGATTGATATAAAATTGACCTTTCTGATTAAATAATGTACAGTCTTTGAAACAAAATATTTAAAGAAAAAATGTATTAAGATAATAAATATCAGAAAGAAAGATTGGATTATGTTATTTTCATGTGTAATGGGAATACCGATTATAATCTATGAAATTACTCCTTGAAATTTGGTGATATTTAGTACGAATAAATTTGGAATAAGAATATCAGAAAATAGAAAATTAAACACCCTACTGTTTGCAGATGACCAAATAATAATAGCAAATTCCGAAGATAATCTACAGAAAGGTCTGTATGAACTTAACAAAATTACAGAAGAATATGGATTAAAGATATCTACAGAAAAAACAAAAATTATGGCATTTCAAGGTGTAGATCCTGTCAGAAGTAAAATTGTACTGGACAATAAAATTTTGGAGCAGGTGAATAATTTTACATATCTAGGATGCAATATCTCATATGAAGAAGAAAAGGATGTAAATGCAAAAATATCTAAATTTTTAAGAATTTTAGGGTTAATAAATTCTATCTTCAAGCCACAGTTAGTCCAAAAGCATTCAAGACTGAAAGTGTATAAAACACTGGCTCTTCCAACTCTTTTGTATGGTAGCGAAGTATGGACGTTGAAACAGAAGGATATACAGAGACTTAGATCTGCTGAAATGAGATATCTTCGGAGGACTGCAGGATACACACTACTAGATCACAAAAAAAATGAAGACATCTTAGAAGAATTACACATGGAATCTTTAGAAAACAAAATTTCTGATTATAAGTCAAGATGGATACAACATGTTCATCGAATGGAAGATCACAGAATACCCAAACTAATGTTAAGATATCAACCTGCAGGAAGAAGAAGACCAGGACGTCCACTCAAAAGACTTCTGGATGGTGTTTCTCTTGAGGCCGAAACAGGTCAACAAATGGCCTAAATTCGTGAATATACTATGATGATGATTTATATGTATAGAAATGTTTTCTTAAAACATAAATATTCCAACTCAGAAGAAAATAATCTTAAATAACAGTGTCCTTTGCACAGTAATAAATTTCAACATTTTTTCTACAGATGCAAAATTTAAGAAGTGGAAGATTGAGATGTTAGTAATGCTATTCCCAAAAGATGTTCTAAGCAAATAAAAAAGTGTTTCTAACATAATTGTTTGCTGAAATATAATGAATTGAACTGTTGACTTAAATTTCAGGAATAAATTTTAAATTGAGTTGTCAAATAATAGTTTTGAAATAATTAAATTGTTAGATTCTATATCTGATGTGTAACCTGCTGCATTTGCTATACCTAATGAATCTTAGTTTAATGTACAGTATTTCAAAATATGAAAATAAAATGCTAACATAAAAATTTGTACTTTAGATTTTTAGAACAAAGCAGATTTATCAGAACATTGTTTAGGTTATTCTTAAAATAACTCAGAGTGGATCCCCAATGTTTAATTTCAATGCGCAAGCCTTATTTATATTATTTTGTAAATTTGTATTTTATGCTATTTCAATACAATAACTCACTGGCACTATCGAACCCGTAGGTTCATGTCCGTACGGACATAAGCTCTCCATACATGTTTTCCAGTCATTTCCTGTATAATCTACTTCCCTCAAATCATAATTAATGTTATTCTTCTACCTCATTCTTGGTCTACCAACTGGGCGTTTTCCCTCTGGTTTTTCTTTCAATACATATAATTTTTAAATTTTATGTAACATGCTTCTACAAGAACATTCTAGGGAAATAATTTAGTTTTTATGGTGATTTTTGTATTTTTGAAACAGAATTATTCAAGAAAAGTGTCTCTTTATGTTACCTGTTCATTTACTGGGACACTTTTTAGTGCTGTTATTGCTACATGGCATAGATACTGTTGTTTATTATTTTTGATGTATGGCCTTATAACCTAACCTGACCTAGGCAAGTTACTAATGAGTCTGGGTATTTATGAATAGGTCCTTTGTAAGGATGCTAGACTTGTTAATATAACATTTGAATGCTTGTGTTGTTGTCTTGATTTTCTACAGGTTTTACCTGGTACTCCATTCTAAATGATCTCATTGTGGCTGCCAATGTACTTCTTTCAACACAATTTCTTACTTTATGTTTAGATCTTATTTTGCTTTAACATTTCAGTTTTTAGACAGTTGTTCTTTCTTTTTTAAATTTTAATTGAACATTTAGATAACTAGGACTGCTGTTTTGTAGATTATTTTCACCTCATTTCCACAAAAACATTTAATTTACTACCTCTGTACTTTCACTTGTAACAGGAATTGAGAATGAAAGAGACTAAATGGAAGGTTCTTGTATGAAAACCAGAGGGAAAACGTCCAAAGGATAGACCAAGGATGAGGAGGGAGAATAACATGATTTGAGGGAAGTAAATTATACAGGGGAAGATTGGAGAACATTAACTCGGGATAGGAATGTATGGAGAGCTTATGTCTGGGTGGCCTTGAAACTAAGGGGTCAATAGTGCCAGTGAGTTAGTCCTACCTTTTCATGTTCATCATCTACCCAGTGTCCAATATGTTGCTTTCTTTGAAAATCCAAGATTTTTCTGTTGATCCAAAAGACCAATTCATGGAATTCTTTTCTTTAAAAAATCTCTTCAAAATTTGAATGACTATTTAACTCATGCCCCAAATGGGAGTCAATGACCAATCACATTTCAATGATTTCTATTTTACAACCAATCATAGTCGTGTTTCACCAAATATTTATCAGTGTTATAATTACCATATTAAAGAAAGCTCCTCCTTACAATATTGCGTTCCTTTGGCAATAAATAGTATGATCTGGTTGCAGTGATAAACAAAAGAAGCAGATGAAGCGTACCTATAGTTTCTCATTTGTTTTCAAACATCGCCGTTTACATTAAATATATAAATATTTTAAAATAACTATAGTTAAATAATGATTTGTGAGTAACAGCTTAATTTTATTCGTTAAATAGTCCTAACAAATGCCACTCTTGATTTCCAAATTCTCTACATAAATTCACTCCTCACTTCGTGAGTCGCAAATTTATCGATAATTTGGAAATCACTCGTGACATTACTTATGATAATTATTAAAAATCTTTAAACTGAATATTAATATAAACGAAAATGCGCACAAGTTGTGCATTAGAGTTTTATTAGTTCACTTTGCTTTTGCAATCATTATGAATCTGTGCAGGTCTCAATTAATGATTTGGGTCGTTTTTTACATGCTGTGACGTGATAACGATCGCAAGATAGTTCACAAAACTCACACATGCATGCTGCGCCTGGGTCGTGGTAGGTCTTCATTTTACACACTTTGTGATGGTATCCATGTACTGCTAGGGAATTTACAAAATGGCGAAGATCTTGGTTTGTAGCCATCCACGTTCGATTTACCATTGCTTCTGTTGCGTAAAATTCTATCCAAATTTCTTTTTTCTTAGCTTGGAGCTCTGCTAGGAGATCTTGGTAAGCTGTGGTGGATGGTAAGAGTAAATTCTATCTATGTATCTATCTTCCCATGCCAAACCTCCAAAGCCTACGATCTTTGGCATCTCAATGCTTAGCCCTCTTGCTCACATTACTATTTTCATGTTTTCCTTCCATGTTTACTTTGGTTTCCCTCTTTTCTTCTTTCTGCTCGGTTGCCATTGATATAGTAGTTTCGGCCATTGCACATCTTCCATTATATTAATAATTAATTTTGATAAAAATTACCATGATTGAGGGTCGTATATTATTATTCATTTAAAACAATATCAATACAGATTTTATACGTAATCAAGTGTTGACAGCACTCTCAATTTTTAATACACAGCACAGAGCTTTCTATTGGCCTATTACAGTGCGATCAATATAGCATTGGACAGCAGAACAGCAGACTCGGGGTTTGTGCTGTGAGATGACGAAGGCTTACAGATGCAGGCATGTTTGTCCAGTGCTGTACTGATTGCACTGTAATTTATTACTTGCAATTTATGCATATGGATTTTATTATTTAAATGCATTTTTTAATAACATCCTATACTAAAGTAGTTGAATGTTATTATAGCCCGTTATTTAGCAATAAAATTATAATATGATCTGTTACACTTTAAACGTGTATTTTTAATTATTAAAAATTGAACATATTTACACTCGCATCATTTTAATAAGCAAATTAGGAAATTTAAGTAATTTTAATGAGATATTTGATTGTCATCACCACCACCTCCCGTAAGTATAAGCCTGATGATCTCACCTCTTCCTCGGATGACCTAAATATCTCTTCCTTGTGGCCTTTAGAGAAGCATGGCTTTTGAGTTTCGTTTTTTTGGTCTACGTTGCACATGAATTTTCCAATTGTATTCGTATCTTTTTAAAATGGATAACTGAAGTTCATGAAGGAACTTGTGTTGTGATCCCTTCAGTAATTTCATCTCAGTGTATCTCCTTATTTATAATGGTCCATCCCGTACTTACGTAACATACAATATTGGACTTGGGGGCACGCCATAGCGTAGTGGTTAAGGCATTGAGCTACAAGCTGGAGGATCGAGGGTTCAAGTCCCGTTGGGATCAGGATTTTTAAACTGACCCAAACCCTCTGGCAGCACTATGGCCCCGGGGTCGACTCAGCCTATAACAGAAATGAGTACCAGTCGCTTGTTCTGGGGGTAAAGGCGGCCGTTATGCAGGGTTGACAACCCGGCTGACATAAAGTGCCAATTGTCTAGAAAAAGTGGGAGCCTTAACCTCCTACTACCCCAAGGGCATCCGGACCTGTTGTGGGATCACTTTACTTTTTTTTTTACAATATTGGACTTGCTAATGTGGAGATAAAAACAGTAAAAATTATTAACTTGATATTGATAAATTAAACATTTAAAGATTGGCTATTTCTAAAAATTAAATTTTAAAGACATTATGCATATGTCAGAAATATAACATTTTTTAATAATGTTCTTGTATCTTGTAAGCTCATGTTTCCCTTAACAGAAATTTAGGCGCTCTCCCCCTACAGGGATGAATTTGAACCATACTAATTTAGTTACACTTGTTTTCGCATAGATGTCATTCGAGTGGTCCGTGGTCAGCGTTCCGCCTCATACTGACATCTAGGAAACCAAGGTAGTACTAGGATGGGAAAATTCGACAAATTTTGCTTAGAAATCTTTTTATTCAGGCTTCAGGATATTTTACGAGCCTGAAAATCTTTAGACTCTGGACCCACGGCTTAATGTCCCTCCCAGAGGACTTGCTCCTTGGATTTTTTCATCCTAAAAAATCCATCGACCCCGGCCAGGTTTGAACCCGGGACCAGAGGAAAGGAGCATAACCACTAGTCTACCATTATACAAAAAAGGAATTATGTGGTGGTTGTGTTGGACTTAAATGAGTGCCTATTGATCATAAGAATTATTGTAATTTCTCCATATTTTTCTAAAAAAATGTTAATTTTAAGGATCTCTTGAATATCAGAGCAATGTTAGGCCATGTTACCCTATGATGGTATATTTTGAACTTTAATTATTGAGTAATTACTGTAAAGTAAACATTAGTGAGTTCATGTTTGATAGTTGTGTATTAACAGCTATCTACTGCAAACATAAATGATTAAATTATTTATTTCTTCTAATCAGTAAATTGTTTGATTACGCAAGCATTACATGGCATACTCATACACAATTCAGCAACTAAATCAAATCCTAATGAATAACACTTCTAATAAAAAGATTTTCCATTTTGTAAATAATTTTTGTCAACATGACTAAAAAACCTGCAATATATTGAATAAAAATGAATTTGAAAGAAATTGATTCTATTGATTTTAAATCATGGGAATCAAATTATAAAAAGTAAAGAACAAAAGATTTAACAAGATCTTCTATAGAAAATATATTCCCAATTACATAAAAACTATTATATTATGCTTTTAAGTATATTCTATCTATCTATCTTCGGGTTTTTACAGCTGCTGCCGTCTTCCCGTGCCAAACCTCCAAAGCCTACGGTCTTGGGCATCTTCGATGCTTAGCCCTCTAGCTTGCATTACTGTCTTCATGTTTTCCTTCCATGTTAACCTTGGTCTTCCTCTTTTCTTCTTTCTGTTCGGATGCCATTCATATAGTTGCTTCGGCCATCGCTCATCTTCCATTCTTAAAACATGTCCTAACCACTTTAATTCCTTTTCCTCAATTCTTTCATATGCTTTCTTCTGCTTCCATTTTGTTTCTAATTTCCTTATTTGTGACATGTTCTAATTTAGACTTTCTGGCACTTCTTCGTAAATAATCCATTTCTAGAGCTATTAGTCTACTCTTGTAGTACTTATTGATTGTTATGTACATTGTAATTGTTTTATAGTGCTCTTTATGGGTATAATTCCAGAATTGCATATCCCATTTATTTTGTTGAAACTATTTTGCTATTGGTTTTAAAATTTAATCTTGATATTATGTATCAACACATCTGGTAATGAGGTAGCATGTTAAATAAGTATTGTTACTTAAAATATAGAAGTAATATTTTAATTACTTATTAATTGTACATCTTATGGAAAGTTTTCATGCCCCTTCACTATTTAGTATATTTTCAGTCTTACAGTTTTGATGTAAAAGAAGAAAACTTACTTACTTACTTACTCACTGGCACTATCGAACCCGAAGGTTCATGGCCGCGCGGACATAAGCCCTCCATACATCCCTATCCTGAGCTAATGCTTTCCAATCATTCCCTGTATAATCTACATCCCTCAAATCATAGTTAATGTTGTTCTCCCACCTCATTCTTGGTCTACCAACTGGGCGTTTTCCCTCTGGCTTTCCTACAAGAAGCTTCCATGCATGTCTTTCATTCCCCATACGTGCAACATGTCCTGCCCATCGCAGTCTACGGGACTTAACTGTTCTTATTATATCTGGCTTCCTATAAAGACCATGTAGTTCATTGTTATGCAGTCTTCTCCATTCACCTGTCTGTTCATCTCTCTTTGGTCCAAAAATTTTCCTAAGAACTTTATTCTCAAATACTCGTAATCTCCTTTCCTCCGTTAAAGTAAGAGTCCATGTTTCACACCCATATAATATAACTGGTAGAATAATAGTTTTATATATTTTCAGCTTAACATTTCTTGAAAGGAGTTGGGACATCAAAAGTCTCTGCAATGCATAATAGCATGCATTTCCAGAATTGAGCAAAAGCAAACAATAAACTGTAGTGGGTAACTAAAAGTTTCTACCCTTTTTTTAAATACAAGAAGTAATTATGTTTGGAGGATTTTATTGTCTTTATACTCAGGCTTAGTATATAGTTTTTATTTCTCAGAAATGATGCAAGAATATTTTACAAAAACTAAATTTTTAAATAATCTTTTAGAAGAATACTCCATAAGAGAAAGGTCAGTAAATGGATTCAAATAAATAACACCTCAGTGATGATTAGAGAAAATTCAAGATTTTGTATCCAGTTTTAAAACGTAATTTATTTTCCTGCAGAAAACTGAAAATGTGATATAGGCTACATCTGCTGAAGTCTTAAAACTAATGTGTACGAATTATCATTTTCTTCTTTTAGGTACATTGTCAAGATACAAGCAATTCTGAATAAAAGAAAATAAAAAAAAAATCTGACTAGTATTTTTTAAGTGAAGATTGGAGTCGTATAAGTATGAAGGAATTTGTAGGAATATTAAACATTCTCCCAAGAAATAAGATTTAATTTATGTTTGTTTTTTACATCAAATATTAAAAAGTTTAGAATAACTTACTGATTTTTCTTATTTGTGAGTATACAGGAGTTTCATCCCCAGTCTTGTGTGTTTAGTGTTGGCTTCTGCCCGAGGACCACCCAGAATTGGAGACTAATGGATTATTTAGTTGACAAACATATGAAGGTTGGCAATTCGAGACGCTAGCGGTAGGCAATCCTTATATCGTAGGTGGAGCTGCAAAACATGCATTAAAATGTACGCTGCACTAGAATTACTAAATTATCATTCATTTAATAATTATTCAGTCTTCTATTGTATCAAATTGGAAGTATCGATAAAAAATTATACATTTCAACTTTTCTCGAAAAATATATGTAACTAAAATATATATAAAATGTTATACTAAAATATGTGGAAAGCAATGGGAAGCTACCATACCTACAATTCCCTAGTAAAGCTGCAAGCATAGCATGAAAATGCTATGATTGCAGTGAAGGACCTGCCGTCGGGCAGAATTACTATGGATGGATGGATGGATACTAAAATATATAAAACTGCTATTTTTCCAGTTATAAGAGACTAACAAGTGAACGAACAAAATTAAATAACAATGGCCATACCAGATCTTTATGGACTTTTGTCTCGTTGACCGCGATGGGCAGGTCATGTGGCACGAGCGAAGAATGAAATAAGGGCATGGTAGTTTAAGAATGAGGTGGGAGAATAACATAATTTGAGGAAGGTGAAGTATACAGGCAATGATCGGAATGTTTATGTTAGGATAGAGACGTATCTGCGCGGTCAGTAACCTCCCGAGTTAAATAGAGTATGTTAATGAACCCAGGATTAATAATAAACGAGGATGAAACAAAATATATGAGAATATCAAGAGCAGAAGTAAATCCAATCTCATATACAGTCCGAGATGGTCAGTAAGTTGATAGTATTAAATACCTGGGTTCTCTAATTACCTCAAAAAAATGAATTAGGTGAAAAGGTTCGAGCAAGGATTACAATGGGCAATTGATGCTTCTATGCATTGAAGATAGCAAAAATTAAAACATATAAAACTATATTGAAACTAATAGTTAGGTTTGGAAGCGAAATATGGACATTATCAGAAATAGATGATTAGTTATTAAATACAAGGGAAAGGAGACTATTAAGGAAGATATATGGAGCAGTATAGGAACAAGACATATGGAGAATTAGAACGAACCAGGAATTGAAATAATTATATAGGGATTTAGATCTGGTAGGAGATATTAGAAGAAAGAGATTAGAATCGGTAGGACATGTGTTGCGGATGGAGCATGAAAGAGGTGCAAGAAAGATTTCAGAAGGGAAACCAGAAGGAAGAAGAAAGGTTGGAACACAGAAACCGATTACATACTGTTGAATTAGACTTAAGACAACTGAAGGTGAAAATATGGAGACAGAAAGGTAGTAATAGAGAAGAATGATGAGTTATGAAGGAGGCCAAAGTTTGTTAAGAGGACCGTAAAGTGAAAGGAAGGAAAAGAAGTTAATAAGAACCACTCGGTTACGGCGCGGCACACCGAATACTAATTTCAAAAAATAATTCTATTACTCTAGTACTGTAGGAAGTAGCTAATCTGATATGAATTATTAGACTAAACTAAATTGAAATCCAAGACCGAATAATGTCACGTATAGTAGGAAGTGGCCAGTAAAGTAATAAGACATAACCCATCTGGCACATGTAATAAGATTTTGTACATTTTCTGTTAATTGAGACATAGATGCATACTATAGTTAATTTTTTTGACAATTTAACTCATGTCTCAAATGGGAGTCAATGACCAATCACGTTTCAATGAATTCCGTTTTACATCAATGACGTCATGTTTCACCTCGCTCTTTATCGAATCCTCTGTATCAGCTCCTGCTTTTGTGATAAAGAAAGCTCTTCCTTTTTTAATATTCTGAACAGGTTAGACCATTATTTTTCTCCAACAAATGCATTGAATATAGCAAATAATGAATAGATTCAGTGATTTTACTGAGTTGTTTATTCAAAATATAAATGATTAACCTATAATGTTGATTATAATAGTTTGATGTGTTTCATTATTTCTCCACTAGAGTGCATTCTTACAATATTGCGATCCTATTTGGCAATAAATAATATGATCGAGTTGCAGTGAATATACATAACCTCACATTTCTAATTTGTTTTCAAACATCGCCGTTTAAATTAACTATATAAATATTTTAAAACACCGGTAACTATATTCAAATAACTTTTTTAGTACAGAGCTTAATTTTATTCGTTAAATAGTCCTAACAAATGCCACTCTTGATTTCCAAATTCTCCTCACTTCGTGAGTCGTGAATTTATCGATAATTTGGAAATCACTTGTGGCATTACTTATGAGAATTTTCCTCATCATTGACGGTTTTCTCCAACCAATCTAAACAATTAACACGAGTTTTAAAAAATACAAAAATGACTACGCACTTACAAACTATCAGTTTGTGTATTACAAACTGTAATATACGTTCACAAACTTCCCTTAATTTAAGTTATAATAAATTATTATAGTATGTGCTGGTTTTGCATTAATTAATTCCAAAATTCTCGAAATAGATTTCTAGAAAATAATACGTTAGGCTATACACAATATAGAATGTTTTACCTGAATAAACTTAAAAAAAACGCTGTGAAAAAAACTCAGGTGCCAGTGTTCCATTAAAATAAAATGTTTTAAAATTCTGTTCAAAATAAAAGTAATTTGCTAGAAATCCAAACATAAGGCTATGGAATAAACAATAGTGTAATGATCGTAGCCCATCCACGTGTCAGAAGAGCTTAAGCGAAGTCGATTAATTGGTATGAAAACAGAGGAATTATGCGGTAACGTGCACTTTGCCCAAGACGGATGTCTTAAAAATCTGGCGTTAAATTTGTTTTCGGGGTTGATGATTTTTCGGTAGTTTGAGTCTGGTACTCTATTATGGAGGGGGGCACTTGTATGACTGGTTTGTCCGGTCAGGCAGAGGGAAGGGGGCCAGACTACTGTGGGATATACCAGCATGGAGAATTTGGGGAATATTTGGTGAGCCTATAGCCGACATGCAAGTTTGGAACAAAATTTTCCGGTTTTTTTAGTAGGTCTCCCCTTCTTGGTGGACACTTGTGGTTTGAGACTAGGGGTGAGAAAGGGCGAGTTTTGATGAAGAAGCAGACGATTAGCATATGACATGTAGGGGAACTCGCTCTCGCCAAATTAAAATTATATGCACTTGAAGAGTGCCTTCCCAAAATTATAATCCGTTGTCACACCGCGGGGAACATTGTTGACTTCCATCAAGTGCTCTTCGTATTCCTAACTTTCCATCAATCTGTTTCAGCTAGTAATAATATTGCTTGTTTGTAACAGTAAATAGGGGAAAAATATTATAAAACACAAAGAACTCTTCACCGCTCTCATCTAATGGTAACGTTGCTTCAAACGCAGCGGTCTCCTGTCCGATCCCCGGTCGGGATGAAGTTCTATTTCTCACCTGTAAGACAAATGTTACCACATAGTCCCCGAACACCATCGTACTTGTTCTTCTTGTTTAGTATGATTGTAAGAGTGAATGGTATATTGTCTTAAATGTGCGCGTTGTTTAGGAAGTGGCCCTGGCATTGAGATGATCACTCATCCAGCGGGGCTCTCCTTGTCCTTGTGTGGTCAAAAAGTGTAAAATTTCTCCTGATAGTCGCGTCCCGTTAGGTCCGGTAGCGTGAGACATGTAAAAAGTACGTACAAAGGGAAAGGTTAAACAAATGTATAGAAATAATTCGTTAAATATTTAATAAAACATTGAAGCAATTAAAGCATTTAAAACAATAAATTAGATCCATGGCGGAGCTAAATAACTAAACAGATTAAGAAAACGATTAAAATAAGAGGAATACCGCAAAATATGCAAACTGTTAACTATTGTTTAAAAGAATTATTAAACGTTTTAAAATTATAAATACGTATTTAACATTTTCCAATACTGTTATTTTAACACGGTTCCAATAATAGATCATATTATAATATTATAATGATATTGTGCCAGGTGTGGTATGGTGTAGTGGGCTGCACACCAGTCTAGAGAACTAGAGGTCCACGGTTCGATTCCTGGTTCACACATTAATTTTCTTCTATCATTTTTCTTTTCGTCATTTGGGGTGCCCCATACCTAGTAGTCCCATGGGTCTATAGATTTATAATATTCTAGGAATTCTGTTTGCTGACATTCTCTGTACAAGTTCATGCCATCACTTTATAAAACTTAGAGTTACGTCTAATGTATTTAGATTGTTCAATTTCTGTCTAATGTGTTCGTTTTGTTTATTGTCTAATAATGTATATCAAGTCGGCGGCAAGTTTTTTTTTTGCTTCCATTCTCCTTTTGTTGAGTCCTATACACTAAGGACGGTTTAGTCAATCGATCTGCAAAACTTCTGGCGTGTGCCTGCCCTCATATTCCTGCCGAAGGTTCTTTTAATTGCCCCCATTAATTTTCGGAATTTTTAATTTTTATTTATATACAGAATTTTAATGTTTACACATCTTTCTGTGCCTAAAGTTTTATTTTTCTTCTCCACTCGTCTCTCTCCATCCAATCCATGTCCTCCAGTCCTGTTCATCTCATTCCAATTCTTATTTCCTGCATCCACGAGTTTCGAGGTCTTCCTCTCCTCCTTCCAGGTGGACACCATTCCAATGTTTTCCTGGGTAATCTTTCTTCTTGCATTCGTCGTACGTGCCCATAACAATTTAATTGCTTATACCGTATATAATCTATTGAATAACCAATATTAATTTTTTCTCTTATGACAGTATTTATTTTGTCTAATTTTGAACATCTTGCTGCTCTCCTCAAGAAATTCATTTCCATCGACATAACCATCGGAATATTAATACTTTTGATAAAATCGTTTACATTTCAGCATAACAGTGACAGCCTACTTATTCAAATTGGTTCATGTTTTATTGATTTATCTTTGACTACTATTGGTGTTTTTCCTTTAAATTCCATAACTTGACTTTTTTTTAAATACATATTCAAATTAGGCTATTTTTTATTTGCCATGTCTAGATAATATCGCTTTAACTATCATCCATAATTTAAACAATAAGAACTGATTTTGCAAGTGGAAGTTTTTGACATGTTCTGGAATTTATAAACTCAAAATTAACAAATGTAGGCCAGCTTTGAACTTCTTACAATGGGGAGCTTGTTAGTAAGGAAGGAATTAGGCTGGGATAGTTAATAACTATATCTCATTGACACTGTCGAACCCAGAGATTGTGAAAGGTGTATTGGCATTTTCAAAATGTATTTGGTTATTGATGTGGACCACGCATTAAGCAGTTATATAGTGACTACCTGAATGAAAGACTTGCATGGAAGCTTCTTGTAGGAAAGCCAGAGGGAAAAAGCCCAGTTGGTAGACCAAGAATGAGGTGGGAGAATAACATTATGATTTGAGGGAAATAGATTATACAGGGAATGTTTGGAAAACATTAGCTCAGGATACGGATGTATGGAGAGCTTATGTCCGTGCGGCCATGAACCTACGGGTTCGATAGTGCCAGTAAGTAAGTATAGTGACTACCTGAATCCATGCACATTGTGCGCATTTCCTATTATTATTATAGTGACTACCTGTAATTCAAAAAAAGGTTGACAGTAACAGGTACTTATACCTAGTGAAGTGAAACCAATGATATTTATAAAAGCGTAAATCTGATTGACGGGTCGAAAATGATCAGATATGCAAAACCTCAATTTTTAAACCTAGCAAAGCCAAATTAAGGTTTTTTATAAACTAGGTAGGCATTTAGAAAAGTGTAAATCTGATTGACGGGTCAAAGATGGTCAGATTTGCTAATTTTATTAATTTTCAAACCTAGTGAGGCAAAATTAATGCTAATTATAAAATATATGTTATAATGTTGAGTGATTCCGGGTTATGTGGCCGTGGTCCATAGTTGGTATCAACACCAACTATGGACCACGGCCACATAACCCGGAATCACTCAACATTATGATTACCGGCCGTGAAAGTCTGCATTCAAAATATATGTTAATTTTTAAAAAAGTGTAAATCTGATTGACGGGTCGGAAATGGTCAGATTTGCTAAACTTCAATTTTCAAACTTAATGAAGTGGAATTAATAGCCTCACAGAAATATACCAAAAGGTGTATACAGTGTCTCTGGAGATATTTACCCCCAAAAGAGGGCGGATACCTAAAATTTTAAGGAAGTCCTAGGTATTCAAAAGCCGCGCCCCTACAAATTAGTAGGCCTATACCCTGTCGTATATGTAAAGAATCTAAATAATAGAGGTGTATACAAACTTATTTTACCAATAGAAATTATGTAATGTTATAATAAGCTAAAGGGAATACTTGAGCCAAATTCACAACTTTCTTTCGAAATAATTATAAAAGGCCGTAATTTTATTATAAAACACAGTGGGGCCAGTAGCTCCCTTACGAATACACAGAAAGGAGCCAGTTGCTCCTAGAATAAGAAGATACAGTAAAGTAGGGAAGCTGTAATTTCAAAGCGATATTTATTTGTATCTGAACTTGTGATCCGACGCAAATAAAAATGTACTTAAAGTAAAAAGGAAGTTGTGAATCGCAAAAGTAAGACCTACGAGTAAATTAAGAATATCTGCAAGAATAGCTAAGTGTGTTGTCTATGAGTAATAAATTAAGTCTTAATTTCACAACTAATTTCTACGGATCACCTAAATTGCTTATACCCACTGTTCCTGATACGCCGGCAGAATCCAGGAAATAATCTAAAATACGCCCTGAAGAGACTCTCATGCACTACTGAAGACACAAATTCCTTGTGTCAATTTTACCCAAGCTGCTGCAAATGTGGCTCGAACATTAGATTAATCTGATAGACAATAAATCAGTAACAGTGTGATCGAGAAAAGTAGGTTACAGTGATCAACAAGGCGCCAGCTACAGTGTGGGTGAAAGGTTAAGGTGGTGAAGGAACGAGAATCAGCTGAAAACGCTGGGCTTCAAGGAGAAAAATGTACCAGGGGCAGATCCGATCGGCAGAAGACGGTAACTCTGAAGAAATCATCGAATGAGTAAGTCAAATGAATAAAGCCAAGTAAATTGATCGAAAGTGAGATGAACTGTAGGGTCATAGACAACAAATATACAGAAAGGAGTAGCTGTAGGATGGATAGGTCCCATAGACAACAAATATACAGAAAGGAGTAGCTGTAGGATGGATAGGTCCCATAGACAACAAATATACAGAAAGGAGTAGCTGTAGGATGGATAGGTCCCATAGACAACAAATATACAGAAAGGAGTAGCTGTAGGATGGATAGGTCCCATAGACAACAAATATACAGAAAGGAGTAGCTGTAGGATGGATAGGTCCCATAGACAACAAATATACAGAAAGGAGTAGCTGTAGGATGGATAGGTCCCATAGACAACAAATATACAGAAAGGAGTAGCTGTAGGATGGATAGGTCCCATAGACAACAAATATACAGAAAGGAGTAGCTGTAGGATGGATAGGTCCCATAGACAACAAATATACAGAAAGGAGTAGCTGTAGGATGGATAGGTCCCATAGACAACAAATATACAGAAAGGAGTAGCTGTAGGATGGATAGGTCCCATAGACAACAAATATACAGAAAGGAGTAGCTGTAGGATGGATAGGTCCCATAGACAAACAAATATACAGAAAGGAGTAGCTGTAGGATGGATAGGTCCCATAGACAACAAATATACAGAAAGGAGTAGCTGTAGGATGGATAGGTCCCATAGACAACAAATATACAGAAAGGAGTAGCTGTAGGATGGATAGGTCCCATAGACAACAAATATACAGAAAGGAGTAGCTGTAGGATGGATAGGTCCCATAGACAACAAATATACAGAAAGGAGTAGCTGTAGGATGGATAGGTCCCATAGACAACAAATATACAGAAAGGAGTAGCTGTAGGATGGATAGGTCCCATAGACAACAAATATACAGAAAGGAGTAGCTGTAGGATGGATAGGTCCCATAGACAACAAATATACAGAAAGGAGTAGCTGTAGGATGGATAGGTCCCATAGACAACAAATATACAGAAAGGAGTAGCTGTAGGATGGATAGGTCCCATAGACAACAAATATACAGAAAGGAGTAGCTGTAGGATGGATAGGTCCCATAGACAACAAATATACAGAAAGGAGTAGCTGTAGGATGGATAGGTCCCATAGACAACAAATATACAGAAAGGAGTAGCTGTAGGATGGATAGGTCCCATAGACAACAAATATACAGAAAGGAGTAGCTGTAGGATGGATAGGTCCCATAGACAACAAATATACAGAAAGGAGTAGTGTGTAGGATGGATAGGTCCCATAGACAACAAATATACAGAAAGGAGTAGCTGTAGGATGGATAGGTCCCATAGACAACAAATATACAGAAAGGAGTAGCTGTAGGATGGATAGGTCCCATAGACAACAAATATACAGAAAGGAGTAGCTGTAGGATGGATAGGTCCCATAGACAACAAATATACAGAAAGGAGTAGCTGTAGGATGGATAGGTCCCATAGACAACAAATATACAGAAAGGAGTAGCTGTAGGATGGATAGGTCCCATAGACAACAAATATACAGAAAGGAGAGTAGCTGTAGGATGGATAGGTCCCATAGACAACAAATATACAGAAAGGAGTAGCTGTAGGATGGATAGGTCCCATAGACAACAAATATACAGAAAGGAGTAGCTGTAGGATGGATAGGTCCCATAGACAACAAATATACAGAAAGGAGTAGCTGTAGGATGGATAGGTCCCATAGACAACAAATATACAGAAAGGAGTAGCTGTAGGATGGATAGGTCCCCTATTAATACATTAAAAGGGAACGAGGAGGAAGAAGTCTCGTTCAAAAGGAGGAAACGTAGGATAAAGAAATCGAGAGAAAAAGGAATAAGTAATAATAAATTTCCCAAGAATGATAAATACGGGAATTATTCAAACGGGAAATATAAAGTTGGTGTACTCGGTAGTGTGCCTAAAGAAATTGCAAAATAAAAATATGGATGATAGGGAAGAAATTAGTGATTGTAGGCGATTCGTATGTCCCATTTGATCCATCAAAGTCAGAACATTATCGGAAAAGTCCAGATCATGTAGATATGAACACGCTTCCCTCTAAATGTTAAATAAAAAGTATGTAGTGAATATAACAGCAGGATGTATGCTATCAAGTTGAATGATACAGTAATTGAATAAAGTGTAAAAGAAGGTGTCGGAATAAATGGTAATACTTGTGTCTAAAAAAAAGTGTATGCGTACAGAAATCATAGAGGCTAGTTTCTTCGGACACAGAAAGGAGCCACAGTTGCTCCCATACGATTATAGAAGATCCAGTTGCTCATACTACGAGAACACAGATGAGCCAGCTGTTCATAGAATAAGAAGATTACAGCAAAGTTAGGGATGCTATCATTCCAGTGAGTTTTATTTGTATCTGAACTTGTGATCCGACGCAAATAAAAACAAGTACTTAAAGTAAAAAAAGGAAGTTGTGAATCGGAACAGTAAGACCTACGAGTAAATTAAGAATATCGGCAAGAATAGCTAAGTGTATTGTGTTGTCTGTGAGTAATAAATTAATTCTTAATTAATTTCACAACTAATTTCTACGCATCAACTAAATTCCTTATACTCACTGTTCCTGATACACCGGCAGAATCCAAGAAATAATCTAAAATACGCTCTGAAGAGATCCTCGTGCACTACTAAAGACACATTCCTTGTGTCAATTTTACAAAAGCTTGCTGCAAGATTCATCACTCATAACTAGGGCAAGGCATTTAATGACCTATAAATTGGTAAAAAATGCATTTATGACCAAAAAAATGACAAATAAAAAGTTAAGGATTACCAATAAAAATACTATTTATTAGATTAAGTACTCACTTGATTACTGAATTATACAAAATTTAACTTAACATCAAAATATTAAAAGAAAATTATTTAAAAAATACATATAACAGTACCTTTTATTGCAGAAAATCCATTTCAGTTACACAGTGCTCTTTTACAGCAATTTTGAATTGCAGTTAACAATCAGAATAAGGGTAGAAGCTGGCATAAGCCCTAAGAAATTAAATAAAATTCCTAGAAGTAGGCAAAATCATTATGCACATACCTTGAAAAATAGGGGCAGTAGTTAACAAAACAACTACTTAATTCCAAGAAATTATATTGACAAGGAAAAATACTGAATTATAATAATTTTAAATCTATTACAAATGATGTCACATCCTTCCGGAAAAGTGTAAAAAATGCTCAAAATGACCTAAAAATTGCCAAAAAATGACATCCCTAAAAAAAGTTAAGAAAATGCAAAAAATGCTTAACAAATTGCTTTTATTTAATCCGTTTTTTAAATGCCGTACATTTTCATATATGCAAGCAATATTTCAACCTTCATAAGAAAAAAATGCAAAATCATTAATTGCCTTGTCCTACTCGTAACAGTTTCCTATCATTCCCGGTAAATTCCCTCTCACAAATCATGCTACTGTATTTTCTCATCCCATTCTTCATCTACCATCTGGGAGTTTATATTTGCTTTTGCTACATATAGTTACCATGCCCCTCTTTCGTTCTCCATTTATGCCACATGCCTGCCCATCGCTGTTAACGATATATACTAGTTCAAGTATATCAAATTTTCCATATAAAGATAATATAGCACACTGTTAAGTAATTTTCTGCATTCACCTATCTCTTCGTCTCCTTTTGGTCCTAAAGTTTTCCTTTGCACATTAATCTTACGTTCTCGTAGGCTACTATTTTCACGGGATTTATAATAAAGAGACTACAGTGGAGGAAATTGGTTTAAAGGCACCAACTTTTAGTAGTAAAACAACCTGAAATATTTATGCAAATACCGTATGTGTGTCATAGATTACATATAATTATCTTGGACATAATTTCATACAGATCCCCACATTTTGTATTTATTATATACGTAAATATTACATATAAATTAAGAAAACTCTGTCCTAGGAGTGGAAATCGGTATACAGACAGATCTTCTGGCTCTTACACAGACATAAATGTAAACAAAACACTGCAGTTACATGGAGAAGACGTGTCTGTGAGCATCGTTCATCAGATGCAATACAATGCCGCGTGGAAAGCCTCTATCAAATGAAGAGAAAGCAAGAGTTAGTGCCTTCAAGGAGATGAGCCTTTCTAATCGACAAATAACTACGAAATTGGGACGTTGAAGATGTGTCATTGATAATTTTGTCAAACTGGGCTCACAATATGAAAAAAAAAACGGGAAGTATGGACGGACAAGAAAATTGTCTGAGCGCACTAAACGTCTCATTTTACGTAAAGAAAAAGGTAAGAATATGTTTTCTTCTCACAGCCAGGCTGATTTGAAGTTGCCAGTAACAGCCAGACGAGTAAGACAAATTCTGTCAGAGGAACCTAAAATTAAAAAAAAAAAGTCTTGGTAAACCACCTCTGAACAATGCACATAAGAAAGCTAGAATGACTTTTGCTGAAGATCACATGTCCTGGACCTCAGAATGGAATAAAGTAATATTCAGTGAAGAGAAGTTTAATCTGGACGGGCCTTATGGCTTTCAGTATTACTGGCACAACCTCCATACTGAAGAGCAAGTTAGAATGAGTAGAAACTTCGGTGGTGGATTCGTTATGATTTGGGCAGCATTCTGCTTTAAAGGAAGATAAAAAATAGCATGGATACATACTAAAGTGAATTCTGAGTACTACACTGGGGAGCTTCTAGGATTCCGAATTATATGAATGTATGAGGAATTTGGCTAAGATCGAATTTTTCAGCAAGATAATGCTTCCATTGACGTGTCTGCTAAATCAAAGGAGTGGTTCAGGAAGAACGAAATATCACTTTTGACGTGGCCAGCCGAAGTCCTGATTTAAACCCGATTGAGAACTTATGGGGAATCCTGGCAAGGCGTGTGTATCGCAATGGTCCGCAGTTTGGGACAGTGACTTATGCTGAAAAATGCTATTCGGGAAGAGTGGGCTTCAATCTCAGTGGAAGAAATAAACACCCTCATCAAGTCAATGCCAAAAAAAATCTTCCAAGTAATTAAGAACAATGGAGGTTCAACTAAATTTTAGAACTTTGTTGTAAACTTTGTGCTCAATCTTTTTGATTCAATCTGTGAAATAGCACAAAGTGCCTTTATACTAATTTCCACCCATATGTGAGAGCGGTTTCAGTTTTCATGTACTACAGTCAATACAAAATTTTGACATTATTTGTGTGTTTTATACTAGATCACTTCCTAAGTTAAGATAGAAAAATGCCAAATGTTCACACTTCTAACAAGTGCCTTTATACCAACTTCCTACACTGTATGTTTCTCATCCAGTTAAATTAACTGGAAGAAAGAATGTTGGGATCAATAAGGTATAAATAATGTTATTAATTTTTTCATGGTATTTGCTTTGACATACAACAGATATATAATAAACCCTTTATTAACATAAATCTGGGAGATGAAGGAAACAACTGAAGAGAAATAAAAAATACACAATTCAAGAGTTACATGCTAGTATTTGTAAGGGAAGATTTTTCTCAGACTTTGCAAATCAATTACGAAAACACGTGCATTAGAATTTGAAAATGACTGGAAAATAAAGCTTTACTACTAAATTGCTTGAATAAAATCTGGCATTTATTGGAAGAGAACATGGAGGATTTTATTTTTACATCATGCAAACAAGAGTATATGTATCATTAAAAAAAAACGTTATAAAGAATTTAAAAAACTCCACGGCGCGACAGGCCTAGAAGATCCTTGGTCTACCAGCCGTCTGCTGACCTCACATCTACGTGTTAATTACAGAGGTAGACGATCATCCAGCCAATGTAGAGATGACATGTGGTCAGCATATCGGGTCTCCCAGCCGTGTTAGCTGGTTTTCTTAACCCGGAGCCGCTACTTAATGTAGCTACCCAAATGCCTCACTATGCTCGGGGGGCACCGGGTCAATACTGACCAAAATTTCACGAGAAAAAAATTTCCTCCCATGGTGACTCGAACCAGCGCAAGTCCCGTAGCTCTGTCACAAAGCAACGTACCTTAACCACTTGGCTAGGCGCTGGACTTTATAAAGAATTATGTAAGTTATTTCGTTCAATTTCATTTAATCAGCTTCTGTCGCTTGGCAGCCGACATTCTTGTATATGTCATTATTATTATTATTATTATTATTATTATTATTATTATTATTATTAGTATTATTATTATTATTATTATCATTATCATTATTATTATTATTATTATTATGAAAGGGTCCCGCGCCGTAGCCGAGCGGTTAAGGTAGGAAGCCTTGGCGCAGAGCTACGGGACTTGCGCTGGTTCGAGTCTCCATGGGGGAAGAAATTTTCTCATGGTATTTCGGCCAGTATGGGACCGGTGCCCACCCAGCATCGTGAGGCAATTGGGTAGCTACAATAAGTAGCGGCTCCAGGTTGAACCAGCTATAATGGCTGGGGGACTCGACATGCTAACCACATGTCACCCCTACACTGGCTGTTGATCATCTACCTCTGTGATTGACACATGTGGATGTGAAGGGGCAGCAGCCGGCTGGTAAAAGGGCAACCGCTGAAAAGTGGAAAGACCCTCAATCGGAAATTATGAAAGGGGTATATTAGAGGATGTGAAGAATTTGAGTATCTGGGAGTAAAATTAGATGGATAAACAAGAAAGTGATATTTAGAACACAATGATGAATGGAGTCTTGTGGAACAGACATATAACCAGGAAAAATAAGTTACAAATATATAATTCAATAGTGAGAAGTACTGTTACATATGGAACTGAAGATACCTTCAATAATAAGGGCTTCATTCTTTCTCATACCGAGACCTGGGATTATGCGGCTAGGTTCTTTTAGACGGAATCCATATAAAGAACTGAAATGCCAACCAGATATTTTTTGTTGGTAATTTACATGTTCGTTTAATTACTTGAAATATTGTTATGAATTTACGCTTAAAAATCTTTGTAATAACACTGAGCACGACTATGTGGAGCAGATCTTTACCGATTTATAAACTATCCTCCTCTTCAGAGCTGCGCCAATCTGCAACAACACTTTTAAAAACATCTACTCCATTGCTGAAGTCCGGATCCAAACTTACAGTAGATGAATCCATAGAAATTGTATAAGAAATTGAAGGAAAATTTTTGTGTGTTGCCTTACACAACATAATATCTAGAATATTTTATTTTCAGTGGATTTTAATATATATTTTTAGCTTCAGGCACTAAGGCGAAAATAATGCAGACATTTTTGTAATGATTTATGAAGTATGGGGGACATTTATAACTCTTGTATAACTTAACTATAGCATTTGACTAAGCTCTTAACTTAGCTAAGTATGCAGAGTATTTCGGCGTTAGCGTCGGCCCAGGTCTTATGTTGGAGATCCAACTCGCATTTTACTGCACTAACTTTGTAGAACTGACGTTTTATAACTAACTGTAACAAGCATTCCAACATATTTCTATAATTTATAATTAAAAATTATATTAAACATCGCTTTCTAAATACAGTTTTGTAGGCATTCTAAACATATCAAACATGTTTCTAAAAAATGAGAGCAACAATTAACTTCTTTCTCCATTCAGTTCATGAAATCGTTAGCCGCGGTAGACTAGTGGTTATGTTCCTTGCCTCTGATCCCGACGCTCGCGGGATCAAATCCGAACGGAGACGGTGGGTTTTTAAGAATGATAGAATCCAAGGAGCAAGTCCTCCGGGAGGGATTTTAAGCCATGGCTCCTGAGTCTGGAGATTTTGAGGCTCGTGTAAGATCTTTAAGCATGAATTAAGATACCTCTAACCAAAATTTACTTACTTTCATCATCATCATCATCATCATAGTATATTCACGAATTTAAGCCATTTGTTGACCTGTTTCGGCCTCGAGAGAAACACCATCCAAAAGTCTTTCGAGTGAACGTCCTGGTCTTCTTCCTGCAGATTGATAGCTTAACACTTGTTTGGGTATTCTGTGATCTTCCATTCGGTGAACGTGTTGCATCCATCTTGACTTATAATCAGAAATTTTGATTTCTAAAGGTTCCATGTGTAATTCTTCTAAGATGTCTTCATTATTTTTGTGATCTAGTAGTGTGTATCTTGCAGTCCTCCGAAGGTATCTCATTTCAGCAGACTTACTTTCTTCATTCTAGTAATACCTTAGTAACCTACTAGATTGTGTCTGTATCTGTACAGCATACCATTCATGACATCTATAGAGAAATAGGCGCAATTAAAATAAGTTAGTCTGGTAAAAAAACTCCTGGCGCGACAGGCCTACAAAGCCCTTAGCCTACCAGCCGGCTGCTGGCCTCACATCCACATGTGTCAATCACAGAGGTAAATGATAATCAGCCAGTGTAGGGGTGACATGTGGTCAGCATGTCGAGTCCCCCAGCCGTTATAGCTGGTTTTCTCAACTTGGAGCCGCTACTTATTGTAGCTACCCAAATGCATCAAGATGCTGGGTGGGCACCGGTCCCATTTTGGCCGAAAACACCATGAGAAAATTTCTTCCCCCGTGGAGACTCGAACCAGCGCAAGTCCCGTAGCTCTGCGCCAAGGCTTCCTGCCTTAACCACTCGGCCTCGGCGCGGGGCAGTTAGTCTAGTAACTCCTAATAAAGGGAGGAGGGAAGACCCAACATTGGGCTGTTACACCATTGTAGATAGTTCATGAAATCAAGAACTTTTTAATTCTCCTCTGAAGTGGTTACCGGAATCATTCCTGGGAGTAGAGTTTGCTAAAGTTTAGCTCTAGTTACTATCTCATGCTATGTACATTTATTTTAGGTTAGTCATCCAATTCCTTTTGACCTCGGCATAGATTCTTGGTTATGATCTGTTAACTGGATGCATTGCTAAGAAACATGAAGAACCCTGAGTCAGTTTTGAGTCAGGTAACTACATAAATCAAGTTGTAATGAGGATACCATTTGCACAATCACTTATTTCTATTCGTTTGATCTATATTACTGCGCTGATCTATGGAGATTGGACGAGATAATCATGTTTAAATGTTATGTCTAATCCAATTATAAATGTTGATAAATGTTGTGTTTGCTGGATTCCAAGCGGGGAAATCAGGGTTAAATTTCCAGTTAAACCGGTAACAATAATTGTCCAGTCAAAATTTTCATTGTACATTGACAACGTATGACAATATATTTAGGGGCATATGTAATTTGTGAAGAATCTCAAGTCTTCCTACATGTGGGTCCCAATAATATTATATGCTTATTTTTTATTGTTTTCAGATTTATTTCATTTTAAATGTAAATGTTATTTCATTGTGGATTATTTTGAAGTAGACATTTTAAGAACATTTAATGAAATTGTCATTTTTTAATGAGTTAGTAAATTAACGTAGTTACAGCGTTAGATTAGCTTGTAGGAAAATCAGAAGGAAAGCGCGTGATATGTATACCAAGAATGAGATGGGAGAATAACAATCGAGCCTTATGGTCTTGGGATCAGACCTTTTGACTACATATCATTGTATCGAGTTTGATTCGCAGTCAGACCACTGATTTGTTCCTTACAGAGAATTATTCCTGTGGTCTCCCCATGGTCTGGAATTAGGATAAACACTCTCCTAGTGCTTCAATATTTATGACCAATCACACCGGAGTAACGTAACGCCGCCTTCCAGGCACCCCAACCTCAAGTGGATTACAGTTCCACTAAATATCAGGAGAAAAAGGCAGAAATGTCTTAAGTGCATAAACACAATCTGATGAGATTAAAAAATAAATACTTAGATCCACTTTTCCATTTATAAGGAAGTATGTTTGAAGTTGATTAACATACTTTAATAGATCTTATGGTGATTTGTTTTTACAGCTTCATAATTGAAATTAGTAGAGGTTGAAATTAGTCGGTCGCGATGGACTAGTAGTTACGTTTCTTCCTTCTGGTCTAGAAGGTCGTGGGTTCAAACCCGGCTGGGGTCGATGGATTTTAATCCAAGGAGCAAGTCATGCGGGAGGGACTTTAAGCTGTGGGTCCCGAGTCTAAAGATTTTCAGGCCCGTAAAAGAACCTTAAGCCTGATTAAAGGGACATAAAAGCAAAATTTACCGACCTTCTTCCTAGTAATATCTTATTTTCCTACTAGATGTCTCATTGGGTCGGTATGTTGACGCATACCAATCATTACATCTTTAGAGAAGACGTAACTAAATAAACTTGGTCAACTAACTCCTAACAAAGATGAGTTACGGCCCAACATTGGGCTGTTACGCCATTGTAGATTATAGAGGTCGAAACTATAGCCATGTTAAATTGGAAGTAGTTGGTAAGATTATTCAACAATAAATGACATTCAAATATTTAAGATTTGAATTAACAAGTTACAGGAATATAGAAGAGGAAGTTAGACAACAGATTATTAAAGGGAATCAAATTGCTGGATGTCTTAATGATACAACTTGTAAAAGTAAACATTTAAAAACAAACTAAGGCCAGAATTTATGAAACAGCAGTAAGATCTGTTATAGTTTATCAGGCAAAAACAAGACCAGATACCGTAATAACAAAAATATTATTGGAAACAACAGATATGAAAATACTTCGTAAAATTGCGCGGAGAACTTTTGGGATAGAAAAAGGAGTGGAAGTATAAGTTTAACATGTGCAGTCGAAGATATGAAGGAATGGATATGTAGGAGTAAACATGAATGGGATGCGCATATAAGCAGGATGGACAGCAGTAGATATGAAGGAGTAAGCATGAATGGGATGCGCATATAAGCAGGATGGACAGCAGTAGAATAGTCAAGATTGCAAGGGATAATCTACCTAGGGGCAGAAGACAACAGGGACGTTCCAGAAAACGGTAGTATTAGATCTAAGATGAGGCAACAGGAATTGAAGAAAGGACAGGTTTAAACCTATAATGGAAGATTGAAGAAGAAGAAATTATATAGATGGCAGAGAACTGTCAATATTTTGAGATAGAGAAATGATGGTTAGGAACTCAATTTTCGCACATCATGGGAATTTAACAGAAGTTGGCCTTACCTATAGGAAATTGGGTATGTTAGAGAAGTTGTCAGAAATAAAATCTGGTTTAAAAGTAGTTTGGGCCCAATGCAACCGTCCATAGATTAATTGGTACGTGCTCAGTGATCTGCACTTAGCATCATGCATTTTGTTAGGTATGTTGACACAATCCAACATACCTCCTCGAAGTCTAGTGTGTGTGTGAGCAATCCTGTAATAAATGTTTTTTGGCTTGAAGGATCCAGTACCTCATAAGCTAATGAATTCTTGGTACCTGAAATATCCATTTACTACCATTTATACCCTGTTTAAAAATACTGGTCAACCATTGCATGCCGAAGGTACCTTGGAATTGCTCCCAGAGAAGTGTTGTGATGTACCAAGGCCATGCCAAAAAAAAAAAAAAAAAATCCGCTTTAAGTGCAAAGCACAGAATTGGAAGTCAGAATCCACCAATGGCAACCCACTGTGCGAATCAGATTGACTCCCTGGTTGACTAGAACGGAGTTGAGTGGCGTGGTGGCGCGGACGGCAGGTAGTGACGGTTACCTAATCCACGGAAATCAGGAATTTTATTGCTTTCTTGTAGTTTAAATTATCTGGATTTTAGTGCCTTGTTGTTAAAAGAAGCAATATTTTTTTGGACAGGGCCTTGGTACGTCACAACGTGGAGAAATTTTAAGCTAGGTTTCTGCATACAATGGTTGGCTGTTCCCTTGTTATATTATTGTTTTCTGCCATCTGTTTACCTCTATCCCTGAAGTGTCATTCTATAAATGTTTCCTGAATGTATCAGCCCTTAGATCTATATCAAGAGATGCAGATTCTTTAAATGAAAAATAGCTAAAATTTTTAATTTATTAGAAATCGTGTCAAATGGACAAGAAAGGGGCGTGTTCTGAAATAACAATTTATATTTTAATTTTATTCGTAGAATAATAATTTGACATAATCATGTCAAATCTAGATTCTTATATATATATATATATATATATATATATATATATATATACACATACATACACTTAAACATTCAGGTCATATCGCGTCTTGGATCACCATTTGTCTGCATGTTTTGGGTCGCTTGTCATTACCATTGTGTTTTTCATACATGTTCAGTTCAGTGATTTAATTTTAAGGCATTATTTGTGCTTACATGATTTTATGTGATGCAACTGAAGAAAAGAAATCTCAGTTTGATTTCTAGTCACTAGGACTGGTAACTTCCATCTCCAGAATCTTACGCAGAGTTAATTCGCACAATTGTATATTTGTTACAAAACAGACAAACAAAAAATAAATAGTAGGCCTATGAGTGGAAAATATATATATATTATGATGATAAATGGACAGGTAATAAATGTAAAAAAATGAAAAAAAATGGTTGGATTCAAATACTTAGGAATGAGGTGCTGAAAGAAATTAAACTTAAGCAGAATGGGAACGCATACTATTACTCATCACAGGTACTCTGTCATCCTAATTTATCTAAAAAATCCCAAAAATATGATTCTTCCAGTTATATTATGTAGATGCAAAACATAGGCTCTTACTTTAAGGGAGAGATTACATGTATTTGAGGATAAAGTTCTTTAGAATATTTTTAAACTGAAGAGAGACGTAACAGACTCGTGAATGGAAAAGACTACTTAATAATGAGCTACACGATCTTTGTGGGAAGCCAGATGTAATAACAGTTATACGTCTTGTAGAGTACGATGGACAGAACATATGGCACGAATGAGGAATGGAAGAGGCATAGAACTCCTTGTAGGAAAATCAGGCGGAAAATTCTCGGTAGGTAGTCCTAGAATGGGGTGGTGGGAGAATAACATTTATTCAAGAGAGATAAATTACACGGGACATAATTGGGGGAAAAAAATGCTTAGGAGAGCGTATGGCCTTGAAACTATGGGTTTGAATGTGCCGGTGTGTTGGTTAATTCGATGGCGTTAGTAATTTTTAATTGGGCTGTAGAATCACTCACGAGTCTATGTGTATTCAAAATATTTCATCACTTTAGTTGGGGTTATTCCACGATAAACTTATATTCCAAGAAATTATTTTATTTACATGATTTAGACTATCTAATCAGAAGATAAAATAAAAATGTTTGATTGCCACTGAAGCATTATATATATATATATATATATATATATATGTGTGTGTGTGTGTGTGTGTGTGTGTTGGTTAGAAATTTAACTTAATTGGCGTGACAGACCTAGTAAGTCCTTGGTATACCAACCGGCTGTTTACCTCACATCCAGATGAAGTCTATTAATCTCAGATGGAAGATATTCTCTTCCTGCGCAAAATAGAAATAATTGGAGGCAGAAGTTAAGAGAGGCTAACGCTCGAATTTGAGCCACTCAGTCATTGGATGGATGGATGGATGGATGTACGATATTCTAGCCGGTATAGGTTGTAACATGTCAGCATATCGGGTCTCCAGTCGTTATAGTTGGTTTCTCTATCTGGAGCCACTATAGTAAACAAGGTAAAATGAGCTCACTTCTGACCTTATATGGTCCTTAGGTGCTATGAAGTTAAAGCTGCCATGAGCAGACCTTTTAGGATCAAATCCACATTAGAATGGGGATGACTGTTCTCGTCCTTGCATTATTTTTTTGGAGAGGTTTGAGGCACAATATGTCAATCAGGTTTTTAGCCCTGCGTGACGGCCGCTTTTAGCCCCATAATAAGTATCTAGTATTCATTTCATTAGACTGAGTCGACCCTAGGGCCATGGTTAGCCAGAAGGTATGTCAGATTTAAAAGTCCTGATGTCATAGGGTCTCGAATCCTCGACCCTCCGGCTTGTTGCTTATTTAATAATAATAATAATAATAATAATAATAATAATAATAGCTTTGTTTTACCTGGCAGAGTTAAGGCCTTAAGGCCTTGTCTACCACTCAACCAGGTTTAAAAAAATACAAAAAAAAATAGTCTTAAATCTAAATTACAATAAATATATATAAACGATTACAAGTTATGAATACAATACAATTAATATTTATAATGTAATTTGATTTACTCTAAATTTAACGAATTAAATATATAATATGTACAAGATATATAAAAAGCGAGGAAAAGATTAATGACATAGTATAAAATTAAATAAATGGAGAAAAATTAATTATTAGACAACAGGTAACTGTATAAGCGTGACTTAAAGGTACCAAGTGTGCGGCAACCCCTGATATCTTGAGGAAGGAGATTCCAGGAGCCGGGCAGAGGCTACTCTGAAGGAAGTAGAATAGGAGGATGTGCTATGAAGAGGAATTGTTAGCAGACTGCTATCTTGTGACCTAGGTGTCAATATTGTGGTAAGAGGATAACTTCTCAAATCTGGACGCCAGGTAAGCAGGGATGTAGGAATTCAGAAGCTTGAAAAGTAGTGAAAGGGAGTGCAATTTACGTCTGTCAGTAAGACGGAGCCAAGAGAGGTTATTAAAGTGTTCGGAAATATGGTCATAACGGCGGATATTGAAAATGAATCGAACGCAAGCATTATGAACACGCTGCAGTCTCTGCGACAAGTCATAGTTTATATCATTATACATAATGTCACAATAATCGAAGTGTGGTAACACAAGATTCTGCACAAGGATTTGTTTTAACGAAACTGGGAGAAAATTCTTTAAACGTCTAAGATAATTAGCTACTTATTGTAACTACCTAAATTCCTCACGATGCTGGATGGGCACAAGTCCCGTACTAAAATCAATGAGGAAATTCCTTCCCTCATGGGGGCTCGAACCATCTCAAATCCCGTAACTCTGCCCCAAATCGCCTTAAACTAGTTAGAAATATAAAAAAAATCTTAAATTATTTAAATTTCATCTACATATATCATTCGAAAGTTTGAATACTTGTTAGTCTCTTTTAATTTGTGGTCTGATGTGAGTCTGCCAGTTGGCTCTTGGTGTGGGCAAGGTCCATCCAGCCTTTATCTCCTTCAGATTCATTTTATTATTCTCCTCTGCGTCACTAAAGGTCTCTTAGGTTCAGGTCGTCTAACACTCTGCATTTCTGTCCTCTTCAGTCATTTATATATAGGCTTAGACGAATAGTGCAATGTGTGTATTTGAATCCTCGAATAATTTCCTGACTTCTCTTGATTTTATCAAATTTATACTTATATAGGATGTTTTGATACAATTCCAGATGTCCTATTAACTTAAAAACAATTTGTAGCTATCATTCAATCTTATGTCTTGTAATGTAATTATGCCTTTCCCACCTATTTCTACACTTCTCGAAATTATCGTTAATGCAATACAATTTGTAATTTTTCACTATAGTTTTTAAGAAACATGCCGACAAATGTTATGAAAACCGGAGCGAGTTTGCCCAGATATCATTTGTGAGTCGTGTTTTGTAGGGACCGTTTAAATCCGGGGTGACCAGGCTGATTGGATTCTTTTTATTTCTCTCCTTCTCTCTCGTCAAAGGAAATGTTGGTTTTGAATTTTAAAGTTTGGACTAATTTATTCCAAATTTCCTCAGTCTTAAAAAAATTGAATAGCTTTGTGAGCTTATTCTACCAGTTACATTATGTGGGTGCGAAACATGGACTCTTACCTTAAGGGAGGAAAGGAGATTACGAGTATTTGAGAATAAAGTTCTTAGGAAAATTTTTGGACCAAAGAGAGATGAACAGACAGGTGAATGGAAAAGGTACATAACAATGAATTACATGGTCTTTATAGGAAGCCAGATATGAGAACAGTTAAGTCTCGTAGACTGCAATTGGCAGGACATGTGCCACGAATTAGGAATGAAAGACATGCATGGAAGCTTCTTGTAGGAAATCCAGAGGGAAAACGCCCAGTTGGTAGACCAAGAATGAGGTGAGAATAACATTAACTATGATTTGAGGGAAGTAGTTTATACAAGAGATGATTGGAAAACATTGGCTCAGGATAGGGATATATGGAGAGCTTATGTCCGCGCGGCCATGAATCTCCGGGTTCGCTAGTGCCAGTGAGTTAGTTAGCTTCGTGAGCTAGTGATCAGAGTTTCTGACTTGTTCATGAGGTCCCGGGTTTGATTACCGGATTTTTCCTTAAAAGGGAATTATTCCTATGGTTGCCCATGGTCTGGAATTTAGGTTAGGTTAAGTTTAGGTTAAGCTCTCTTCTGGCGCTTCATTATCATTTATCACCCATCATATCATCGGGGTAACGTAACTCCGCTTTCTAAGCGCCCCAACTTCAGAAGTGGGTTACAATTACGCCAATGCCAGGAGAGAAACAACAAATGTCAAATTGACAACCTGGGGCATTGAATAATATATATATATATATATATATATATATATATATATATATATATTAAACATAGGCTCAATTATGGAAATGCGTGTTATTATGCATTGTAGAGACTCTGGAAGTCCCAACTCCTTTCAAAAAACGTTAAACTGAAAATATATAAAACTATTATTGTACCAGTTATACTATATGGGTGCGAAACATGGACTCTTACTTTAAGGGAGGAAAGGAGATTACAAGTATTTGAGAATAAAGTACTTAGGACAATTTTTGGACCAAAGAGAGCTGAACAGACATGTGAATGGAGAAGACTACTTAACAATGAACTGCATGGTTTTTATAGAAAGCCAGATATAATAAGAACAGTTAAGTCTCGTAGACTGCGTTGGGCAGGACATGTTGCACGTATGGGGAATGAAATACTTGCATGGAAGCTTCTTGTAGGAAAGCCAGAGGGAAAACGCCCAGTTGGTAGACCAAGAATGAGGTGGGAGAATAACATTAACTATGATTTGAGGGAAGTAGATTATACAGGGAATGATTGGAAGACATTAGCTCAGGATAGGGATGTATGGAGAGCTTATGTCCGCGCGGCCATGAACCTACGGGTTCGATAGTGCCAGTGAGTATATATATATATATATATATATATATATATATATATTGGCAGGAAACATTTTTCTGGGTTATCTTAGTATAGATAAATCTTCGTTCGGATGTTTACTGCCATTAGCAACTTTCTGATTTCCCTCAGTTGTTCACAAAAATGATGGATTGGATTTTTATTGCCAGCATCTATTTTATCACTTTTAAATCAGTTAAAATTGAAACACGTGGAATATAATTACAGACGTATGTAATTCACTGCTGAATGATCAGAAATTCTAGATGCTATATGATCTATAATAAGGTAAAGTGATCCCACTACAGGCCTCAGGAGGCCCTTGGGGTAGTAGGAGGTTAAGGCTCCCACTTTTTCTTGACAGTCGGCACTTGATGTCAGCCGGGTTGTCAGCCCTGCGTGACGGCCGCCTTTGCCCAAGAACAAGCGTCTGGTACTCATTTCAGTTAGGGGCTGAGTCGACCCCAGGGCCATAGTGCCGCCAGAAGGTTTGGGTCAGTTTAGAAATCCTGACCCTACCGGAACTCGAACCCTCGACCTTTCGGCTTGTAGCGCAGCGCCTTAACCACTACGCTACGGCGTGCCCCATATGATCTATATGTTTTTGTAATTAAGAATGGAATTAAAAGACAAGAAATATCAAGGATGTTCACAATTATTTTTATTTAAGCAAATTTTGGAATGATCATCCTGCAGGAAGAAGAAGACCAGGACTTTTGGATGGTGTTTCTCTTGAGGCCAAAACAGGTCAACAAATGACCTAAATTCGTGAATGTGCTATGATGATGATGATTTTTGGAATGTCATATTTCTCAGTGATATTCTGTAGTATTTGAACGTATTTTACGTTTTGATATGGAATTGCAGACCAGATCAATTCGGAGGTAAACTAACCTTGCAATTGGCCTAAAAGAATCCACAGTCTTTAGCCAGAGTCTGCCTCCATAAGCTTAAGATCCATATTTACTTTATTTTTTACAGAATTAATTAATTTTAACAGTGGTGTAATTTCTCACGTATAGCCTAGTTTTATTAGAGGCTCACAGAGCGTTGCTCTGGTTTATAGCGTCTTGTCGGCGCGTTATCGGAGAGTGCCGGGTTTTTTTGGCCTTATCAGCGGATCCCTCTCCTCCACGAATGAATGAGATAAAATGATGCAGTTTCCACATCAAGAACATTGCTACATTCTTCTGTTATACTTTGTTTTCAAAACTCAAACTATAAGTTTTATTAAAATCTATTGTAATACAATGATTATACACAAGATAATATTTTCAAACTGGGCTTTTATTTTGATTGATATGTTTATGTATGTTTGTGTAGATTCTATGTATTTACGCTATTTAATTATTGGAAATGCGTAGAGCTTCAAAACATGGACTTCTATTTGGCTTGAATCTTGTAAAAACGGGGTTCAACGTACCTGATTATAACCTTATTTAAATGAGCTTATGTTTAGCTAAAACTTCTGAAATGGACTTGTGTTTGGCCAATCTGTTTTGAAAATAATAATAATAATAATAATAATAATAATAATAATAATAATAATAATAATAATAATAATGATTTATTTTAGCTGGCAGAGTTAAGGCCATAAGGCCTTCTCTTCCACTCAACCAGCGAATAGTAAAATTATACAAAAATTACGTACATATTACAATTTTAAGATATTAAAATACAGACTAAACAAAATACAATGATGATGGATCTAATACTAGCTAATGCTAACAAAAACATAGAATATAATGGTTGGCGTTTGAATTGAATTCCTTGTGAAAATAGCTTGTACTCTGGCTTTCTTAGAAATTACTCTTATGTTTGGTAGATACTTCTTGAATTGTATTAAATATGCATTTTTTTAAATTCTAGAATATATTTTGAAAATTGGCTCGTTTGGGTAAAATTCCTTATGGAAACAGACTATAGGTTTCTTTTGAATTGAGGTTATGCTACATAGAACCTCTTTTGAAAATGGGCTTGGATTTTATTTGTACTTGTTTTAATTTCTAGAATTTCTTTTGAAAAGCGACTTTTGTTTGTTTAGAATTTACTTTATGTAAACTGCTTTGAACTTAATTGCAATTGTGTTTGAAAATGATATTACGTTTGTCTTTTGAAAATGGTGTCACCTATTGTGATACAAGTTTTAAACTTTGTATAGAATCATTCGGATCAATAGTGTAGATGCAATCAAGATGGCAGGTTAAGGAAGCTCACGGCACAGTAGTTATTTCAACCTCGAATATATAATGAAATGTACGAGGATACATTAGGTTCTCTCTTAATACAATGTTAGGGTTCTAGATATTTCAACGTTATTTTTGAGTCCACTGATTATTATTTAAACCGACTTGCCTTTCTTACATGAAATTAAATTATGAATAGAATAGGCCATATTGCAGGGCAATAATGAATTAAGAAGTGACATGCCGTGGAAGCCTATGATCTTATACAAAACCTGAATGTCACTGGGCTTCTTGAATGATATCTGTTATTTACACTATTTTCGATAACGATGAAATCAAGTTGAATTTAATTATATATATATATATATATATATATATATATATATATATATATATAGTAGGTTTTCGCGGATATGAGTATTAAGCACGTTTTCTTGGGGTTTTCGCGTCATGGATTCAAGGTTGTCCTCTAGCCACTGATTCCGACGTTTCGACATGATCCCCTATGCCATTATTTCTTGATAATGGCATTTGGGATCACGTTGAAAGTCGGAATCAGTGGCCAGAGGCCAACCTTGAATCCATAACGCGGAACACCCAGGAAAATTTTCTTAATCATATATACATGTATATCCACCGCTGTGGTCTCGAGGTAGCGTGCTGCTTTGTCACGCAGCGGGCCCGGGTTCGATTCCCGGCCGGGACACGGTACTGGGTGGTTCTTTCCGGGGTTTTTCCTCACCTTTAAGACAAATGTCAGGAAGCTTAGGGCCCAACGGTCCCAAAAAATCACCCGGCCATCATTATCATCCTTCATCGCTGTGGAAAGCAACGGGAAGCAACCACACCTATAATTTCCTAGTAAAGCTGCAAAGCATAGAATGCAAATGCTATGATTACAGTGAAAGACTTGCCCTAGAGCAGAAATACTATGGATATATATATGTCCACCGCTGTGGTCTCGAGGTAGCGTGCTACCTTGTCACGCAGCGGGCCCGGGTTCGATCCCCGGTCGGGGCAGTTTTTCTGGGTGAGGTTTTTATCGGGGTTTTTCCTCACCTGTAAGACAAATGTCAGGAAAACTTTAAGGCCCAAACGGTCCCCGAAATCATGGCCATCATTATCATCATCGTCATCCTTCACCGGTGTGGAAAGCAACGAGAAACTGTCACACCTACAATTCCCTAGTAAAGCTGCAAGCATAGCATGAAAATGCTATGATTGCAATGAAGGGCCTGCCCTCGGGCAGAATTACTATGGATGGATATATATATATATATATATATATATATATATGTAAACAAGTTTGAAGTTGTAACTGGTGGGTTTACTAATGTGAGTCACGGTTATTCTTAAAGCTGGTTACATATTCGATGATTTGATCTGTCGTCTTACTCTTGTCCTTCTATGGGATATTTCCGTTTTCTATTAGGGTCATCCGAATTAGCCTCATCCATATACCCCTATTCTAGCATGTTTCGTTCTGTTTTGTTGCCCATTTCATTCCTCTTGCCTGTATATGTACCACTAACTGTGTTTCCACCCTAGTCATCCTTCTCATAATGGGCGCTTTTTTGTTTTTAATTTTCATTTTCAGTGTACTTCTTGGTAGTCACTATATTGCTTACGCTTAACATGTGCGAAGCATTGTAACTTTTTTTGGTTCAGTATAATCATGTAATGGTCTAATGCCAAACCGTTCTGTGATTTCTGTATTTGTAATTCTATTTGATTCTTTATTTCCCAGGCAAAAATCTCTCTGAAAACTATATTTGTATCCCCTATCGGCGTGTTGGACCTCTCATAGCATCACAAGAATCCGTTTAACAATTTTTGAAAGTTATTCTCAGATCTTCACAACTAGCTTGGAAGTACATCACCCTGATGCAATCTTTAACATTGCCCGTGTCTCACGATTTGGATGCGGAGTTACTTCTGAGATACAGATTACACAGTAATATGAAAATATGTAATATTATTAATGATGCTCTTTCTCCTTTTAGTCATGTAGCGTCGCTGTTCAAAAGTTATACGTGTTGCTCAGAGGATCTCCAAGGTGCTCTTACGTGCACAGTATATCATGGGGTTGGAACCCTTCTAAAGGAAGTCATAATTAGGCATTTTGTCATTAATTTCCTTCAATTAGGTTTGAACCTCAAATCCAGAAGTGGAACTATTTGTTATAAACATATTCGTGACAAACTATACCAGTTAGCCTATTCTTCTGGGTAGTAGTGTCCAAAAATACATGTTTAAATCACTGTGGAGTTGAAAATCGTTTTTAGATTTCTAATAAACGCTTTGCAACATGTTTTAACTATGTGGACCTTGGCATGAGAGCCAGCACCTGGTAGTCCAAACAGGTCCTTATGACCTGTGCGTAAGCAGTGTATGATCTCAATGAAGATGGTGCCATTTACTAATTTATTCATTGTGTCTTGTCTTGTTGATTTGGGCCGCATCCCGTTTGGATCAATGAACACTTTATTACAGATACCTATTGGACCAAGAAAGACGGAAGGCTACTTGTTCGGTCCAGAAGAAGCAAATCGTTTACCATAGTCGGCCAAAACAGAACTACATTCTCTTCTCATTTTACAAGGACTTATGACTGTCACTTGTTAACTGTCTTGTGGGTGTTATGTTCGATTTCGTCGTCTGGTTAAAAGGAGTATATTTTTTGTAACGTAACCTAACCATAACTGTCCTAACGACCCAATCCAGTTTATGGACATGGTAATTACAAAAGAGACTTGTCTTAACATACCGTTGATTTGAATAGAAATTATCGAACTTGGACCAGACTTCGTGCGCCGTGTAATATTACTGACAATTGAACTCGTGCCACAAATGCTAGTCAATGACCAATCACGTTTCAATGACAGTCGTGTTTCACATCGCTCTTTATCGATTTCTCTTTATCAGCTCCTGCTTTTGTGATAAAGAAAGCTTTTTAATGTTCTGACCAGGCCAAAGCATTATTTTTCTCCAACAAATACATTGAATATAACAAATAATGAAAAGATTCCTTGAATTTACTGAGTTTTTACTAAAAAATAAATGAATAACCCGTAATGTTGATTATGATATAGTTTGATGTGTTTCATTATTTCTCCACTTCGGTGCACTCTTACAATATTGCGATCTTATTTGGCAATAAATAATATGATCAAGCAGCAGTGAATGAACATAACCACACATTTCTGATTTGTTTTCAAACATCGCCGTTTACATTAAATATATAAATATTGTAAAATAATTGTAGTTAAACAATGATTTGTGAGTAAACAGCTTAATTTTATTCGTTAAATAGTTCCTAACATGCCACTCTTGATTTCCAAATTCTCTAGATAAATTGGAAATCACTCGTGGCATTACTTATGAATAATTTTGAGTTACTTCTCATGCCGGGAACACTGATGCCTCGAAGCCCCATGGGTGGCCAAACTTTTAATCCACGCTTTCCCTTAGTCTATTGTTGGCTAATAACTGTATACAGCTGTGATTTTGGGGGTAATTGCCTTGGTTGCAGCGACTGGGGTTCTGTCCCCGATCGGAAAGGTTTCTTATTGAAGTTTTTTATACAAATATCAAAGAAATGTAGGTCTATCCGAATAGTACCCAAACACCATCTAGCGGCCATCATAATTATCCATATATTCACATTGTTTAATACAAATATCTGAATAAATATTGTCTTTCTCTTAAAAGTTTCGCCCCATAGCCGAGTGGTTTAAAGCATCATGATTTGGCGTGGAGCTATGGGACTGCGCTAGTTGGAGTTCCCATGAGGGATTTGATTTTCTCACAGAATGCCAGCAAGTATGGACCAGTGCCCACCCAGAATCGTGAGGGAGCTACAATAATTAGCAGCTCCAATTTGAAGAAACTAGATCAACGGCTAACGAAACCGACATCTGACCACATGTCACTTCAATACTGACTGGATGATGATCCATCTCTGCGATTGACACATGTGAATGTGAGACCAGCAGCCGGCTGGTAGGTCTGTCGCGTCATGGAGTTAAAAGTTTTATTTTATTACAAAGGTGGCCCCAGTTTTATGCTGGTAACTTATCCGGGGAGATTCTCAGTGATTTTGTATGGGAAAAGTACAAACATTATTTAGAATATAAAAAATCTCCACATCGCTAGGCATGTAAAATACCTGTACCCACAAAAGAAGAGGTACTTAAACCTAAGTCAGAGAGAGAGAGAATAATTCGATATTTGGTCGATTAATTGAAATAAAATGTTTTATAAAGGATAATCTGATATTTTATCACACAGAATATCTTTTGAAGATTGATTTATGAAATACTAGCTGCATCGCTATGATAAATTATGAAAAAATAAAAATATATTATGGGAAACAATATACAGAAGTTTAGTCTGGAAAGTTGGCAGCTCTGCACCATCTCATCTTTGCGTTGCACCTCCACTTTTTTGTCAATCACCGCCTTGTTAAAGGTTTGAAATTTCACATTTACAGATACCATACTTCATTGTTTATTCTAGTTTATAAAACCACTTCATACTCTCTCATAACTGGTTCAACGGTGAACATTAAACATTCACTTCACACCATTAGTAAAACTACCGCACACAATCAGACTCCACTTCTCTGAAATAGGCTTCAGATGTCCTAGTAACATGTGGGGGAAAAAGACAAAAGAAAACACGAGTAACTCGTGCAATATCCTAATAGTAATAATGATGATAATGTTTTATTTATGTACAGATTTTCAATGTTTACACGTCTCTCTGTGCCAAAAGTTTCATTTTCCTTCTACAATCGTCTTTATCTAATAATTCCATTCCATAGTAATTCTGCCCGAGAGCAGGTCTTTCACTGCAATCCTAGCATTTTCATACTATGCTTTGCAGCTTTACTAGGGAATTGTAGGTGTGGTAGCTTCCCCTTGCTTACCACATCGGTGAAATGATGATGGCCGGATGATTTTCGGGGACCGTTGGGTCTTATGCTTCCTGACATTTGTCTTGCAGGCGAGGAAAAAACCTCACCCGGAGTCTGTCCCGACCGAGAATCGACCCCGGGCCCACTGCGTGACAAGGCAGCACGCTGCCTCGAGACCACAGTGCTGGACTATCTAATAACAATAGCCTTAAAGTAGAAAATAGTATAAATACACAAGAAGCACATTGAAGATGGAAGAATTAATTTACGATGGTAAATAGGCATATTTAATATAAATTAAGTTTAACAAAAATGTTTTATTCAGTGCCCCAGATTGCCATTTCGACATTTGTGGTTCTCTCCTGGCATTGGCTTAATTGTAACCCACTTCTGAAGTTGGGGCGCCTAGAAGGCGGAGTTACGAGATGTAATGGATGATAAGTGATAATGAAGCGCCAAGAAAGTTCTTGACGTAAACTTAACCTAAATTCCAGGCCATGGGCAACCACAGGAGTGATTCCCTTTAAGGAAAAATTGCTATAATTTGACCGGGAATATAACCCTGGACCTCAAGAACAATATTCAGAATCTCTGACCACTTGCCCATGAGGCTGAATTATAATAATGCCAATATTAATAACTTAACATATCATGATTCATGAATAAGCTAATTGAAAAATCTCACAAAACCGGTTAGTTGATATAATTGTCCCTAACACACAGAGAGAATCACACCGTGGAACTGATTGCTCAATGGAAACTGGAAGTTGAGATAAATATACTTATAGTTCTAAGCTTCATAGGTGTTAGGCCTATACCTAAATTACAATACTTGCTTCACACTTGTTAAACTTAGATAATTAGTTTACATTTAATTGCAGATAACTCTGTTAATAATAATTTTATTCGTGAGGAAATTATCGGTACATGTGTATGAGAGAGGGAAAGAAACAAAAACATACTATATATTATTCATAAGTAATGCCACGAGTGATTTCCAAATATCGATAAATTCACGACTCACGAAGTGAGGAGTGAATTTATCTAGAGAATTTGGAAATCAAGAGTGGCATTTTTTAGGACTATTTAACGAATAAAATTAAGCTGTTTACTCACAAATCATTATTTAACTATAGTTATTTTAAAATATTTATATATTTAATGTAAACGGCGATGTTTGAAAACAAATGAGAAACGATAGGTACGCTTCTACTGCTTCATTTGTTTATCACTGCAACCAGATCATACTATTTATTGCCAAAGGAACGCAATATTGTAAGGAGGAGCTTTCTTTAATATGGTAATTATAACACTGATAAATATTTGGTGAAACACGACTCTGATTGGTTGTAAAACAGAAATCATTGAAACGTGATTGGTCATTGACTCCCATTTGGGGCATGAGTTAAATAGTCATCATAAATAGAGTGTCCACCACTGTGGGCTGCAGGTAGCGTGCTGTCTTGTCACGCAGCGGCCCCTGGGTTCGATTCTCATTCGGAACAAGTTTCCTCTGTGATGATTTTATTCGAAGATTTTCCACACATGTAAGACAAATGTCAGGAAACTTTAAAGGCCCAAACGATCCCCGAACATTCTCTGGCCATTATTATCATCATTACAGTAATATAATGTAGGCTAAAACTATAAAATAGTTACCTTATAGGTCCGTCTTCTCAACTTAGGTTGTTTTATAACACTGTGGGCCTTTCGAGATTAGTCCATCATCAGCAGAATCTCGAATGGCCCACAGAGTTATAAAACAACATAAGTTGAGAAGGCGGTAACTATTTTATAGTTTTTAAGCGTATATTACATTACTGTGAACTAACATCTCAACGGAAACTTACCATGAATTTTACTAGCACCGATTATCATCATTAACGTATTAAGTTCAGGATTAAGGTCCCTCCTAGCCAATCATTACCATCATCATCACGTGTCATATAATCGGGGCAGCGTAATCCGCCTTCCAGGCAACCCAACCTCAGAAGTGGGTTACAATAACGCCATGCCAGGAGAGAATACCAGAATGTCGAAATGACAGCGTGGTGGCATTGAACAAAGAATACTAGAGCCTACAGACAAATTGAACATTTGCAACTGTGATTAAAGGAAAGGAGATTACGAGTATTTGAGAATAAAGTTCTTAGGAAAATTTTTGGACCAAAGAAAGATGAACAGACAGGTGAATGGAGAAGACTACATAACAATGAACTACATGGTCTTTATAGGAAGCCAGATATAATAAGAATAGTTAAGTCCCGTAGACTGCGATGGGCAGGACATGTTGCGCGTATGGGGAATGAAAGACGTGCATGGAAACTTCTTGTAGGAAAGCCAGAAGGAAAACGCCCAGTTGGTAGACCAAGAATGAGGTGGGAGAACAACATTACCTATGATTTGAGGGAAGTAGATTATACAGGGAATGATTGGAAAGCATTAGCTCAGGATAGGGATGTATGTAGAGCTTATGTCCGCGCGGCCATGAACCTACGGGTTCGATAGTGCCAGTGAGTAAGTAAGTAAGATTAAGAAACATACTAACAGTTCTTTTGTTATTCATACGAGAATCTTTTCAGTTTCCGTGGTGGACGAAACGGAGCTTGGGCAGATTTTTCTCCCGTTTTCCCCTGCCACGATTTTATTCCACCATTTCTCCATACTCATCCATTTCGTTTTATTTCGATCATCTGCCCCGTGATGGTGGGTCAGGCGTGGTCGGCCGACACCCTTGTCATTCAGAAACCTCTTATAGGGGACTTACATCTCATCTCATCCCTCGACTCGACCATGAGTTGGGCAAGAGTTGAGGATATTTATATTTACAGTAGTAATAGTAATTCTATCTGTAATGACGTAGCCAATTGTTGAGCCAAGTTATTTTTCAGTTACCTTATTTGCTCATAGATGTCATGGATGGCTGGCGCAAATCAGCATTTGTAGCTGTCAAGACTATGCAGGTTAATCTCCAGTAAATACTGAAGGATATGAACGATGGTGTTGATTTTATTACAATAATTTGGCACACTGTGTTTATATACTTGTTTGCGCTATAGTGCGTTTTGTCGTACTTACAGCAATGGCGACCATGATTGAAAGTTGAACTTCTTACATTTCGGTATTGCCAACCTAAATAACTATAATATAATAATAGATTTACATCCACGTGCGGGAAGTAAAACCACTGCCCTTTATGTATACTACGTACAATGTACATACAAAAAATATCCAAAAGGTAGTGTTAATATACATTATACGATACAAATCACTGCATTTTAAATGAACTGGACTTTATCTGAAACGATATAAAACAATAAATACGGCACTTGCGGTCATTTTATTAATAACTTTTCAAGGCCTGTTGTTCAACTAATAGACATTGCTCACACTGTTAACGTTAGTCAATTGTTTATAATGAACGCAAATATTTCCTACAAAGACATTATTTTACTATTATTTATTATTTTGAAAACGCCATCGCGCAAAAAAATAATGTACAACGCACGTTTGTGAAGTGTTTTACAGAATCTGAAATTAAAAACTTCGCTATGGCTCGGTTTTTAAACATTTTTCCTCGATTCTGCAAAAATCACTTCCCAACCTCGCATCGTAATATATTTTTTAATTCGTCATGTTGCCAATGCAACGAGCAGTCAGTAAACAGCAGATGTGAGATGTATCCATATTTCCCTGTGTAATTAATAGAATAACAACTCATCACTGTATTTCCAAGATGATCTAATTAAATCAATAAATTTGAATTATTTATTAAACGAGGGAGGTATCAGCCTATTGTAATATTAAAAGTTAAATAACAATTGCATTTGTTTATTTCAGGCTTTAGCGAATTTCGAAGGAATGAAGCCGTTGAGGTCATTCCCATGAAAATATTCAAACTTTTTTTACATATTTTCATCCTTCTTAATTAACATCGAAAATAATTATCATTACAGAAATTTACACACACAAACACATGTTGTAGCGGTTGTAATTTTTATTTTTCATTTTTTGGAAACCAAACTCGGTATAGGACTTGAACAATCAATTAAAAAAAAAGTAAAGTCGAGTTCTCTAACCAGCAAAATCGGACCAGTAAGACTAGATCACCTGAAACATGGCCTCTGTTCTTCATGCTTAATCTGTTTAGCAGATATTACATATGAACGATTAGGGCGAAAATTAAAAAATCGATGTAGCGGCCAGCAATTACCATTTATCACAACGTAACTTAGTGTATAGTATTCATATTAAACGGGGAAGGTATTCTTAAAAAATCCTACCATTAAAAGCGGAGGTTTATCCGAAACTCGAAATTTACAAAAAATCCGTCCAACGGTCGTAATGTTTGCTTTGTCGCTTTGTAACTTCATACAGTGTATATCATATCATTAAATTAATAAAAGAAATATACATTCCGCAAGTCAGCAAATCCCAACATAAATTCTAAATCCACCCAATTCACGAAGTTGCTGCGTGTTGGACTTTTTAAATAGAGCATCTTGTGGTATAACCTATAGTTTCACGTTTAAATGTTCTTAAGGAGACTGTATTGGCAACTATCAAGTACCAGGAAGTGTAGTGCATAAGCCAGCAATTGAGAAATCAGACTTGACACTGTTTTAGTGAAGGCCAATATATTGACACCTACGCACTGGCCTTCCCAGGTATGCAGAGAATGTCGGAACATGACGTATGGCCGTGGAATGTTTCGCGAGCGGAAATGCACCATGTTTTTGCGACCTCATGATCTGGCAGGTGTAACCATTCACACTACATGTTTTGTTTGCAACAAATAATGCAAAATGTCTACTTGCACCATCGAATTTAAGATTCACCTAAGTTTGCTTATTGTTGTATAATGAGATTAAAAGTATTAACTCACTGGCTGTAGTGAACCCGGTGGTTTATGGCCGCATGGACATGCGCATTCTGTGCATCACTATACTGAATTCATATTTTGCAGACTCTTCCTCTGTAATTCACTTTTCTCAAATCATGATTAATATTACTCTCTCAACCCACTCTTGGCCTACCTACTGGACTTTTCCATCTTTTTCCTACAAGAATTTTAATACCCTCATTCATTCCCCTTTTGTGCCACATGTCCTGCCCTTGAAAGTTTTTCCACATCTTGTTTACCTTACAATATAGAGTTTCCTCAATTCACCTGCCTGTTCTTCTTTATTTCGTACATTTTCCGCTTAAAATTATTAGCAAATACTGTTATATTATTTTTGGTCTGGACATCTTACCTCAATATTAATGTTGATTTGTTCTTGAACATGTTTCAAAACAATTCTGTTTTATCTTCAGCTTTCCCAGACTGGTTTTATTTATGTTGCATTATGTTGCACCACCTGGATGTCGATGTCAGCTCCATCCTGTGGTTGGCCAAAGAACCTCCAAACAAGGTCACCCTCCATCGGAATATCAAAATTCATAACTCTGTTTCTGTTCTTCTGAATATAAATTTTTTCCCAAATAGTCAGCTCGTTTGTATTTTCTACCTGTTTGAATAATTTAGTGTCTGAATTGATATTATGTTTTTCAGACCAAACATGAGCAGCAACTGCAGATTTTTCAATTTCTCCATTTTTAATATTTCTTATGTGTTCTTTGGTTCTAATTTTTAGGTTTCTTTTTGTTTTCCCTATATATATCTTTTCACAACCCATGCATTCAATTTGATATATTCCTGACTTTTTATTTTTATCAGTTTTTTCATTTTTGTTGGTTTTTATTAGTTTATTTAAACTGTAGTTATTTTTTGGTGCTAATTTAATATTAAACTTCTCAAATATATTTTGAAATTTATTATGTACCCAGGGGTGATATGTGAATTTCCTATATTTTTTTTCATAGGCGGTTCTTCTTTTTCAAGATTACTTCTGTTTATCATTTTTTGTTTTTTTATACTGTTATTATTTTCTCCTATCTTCAACTAAGACATATATTGCATACTATAAAGTTAATATATAACTTTCAGTTTTTTAAAGTATTTCGAATGGCAGTAACCTTATGCGTAATACGTATGCGATTGCAGAGCTCAACGTTTGAAATTAAAAGTACATTCTATATTATGCCATATGGCATTCTGTTGTATGTTAAGAGTGTATAAATAATTCAAGAAAAAAAAATATCGTCTTTGGAGCGCAATGCGGACTAATATGAGGGATTGTTAAGCACTAAACATGTTCAAAGTTGGTTATATAACAATTACTGCATAATCTATCTTAGCAGAATAACAATTGTTGTTACATTTATCTTTGTATTTATATACAGTGTGATTATAAAGTCCCAGTACATTTTGTGGATAACGTAGCGCAAATGAAACAAACATTATAAGGTAGTTCTAGTATCAAGTTAGTGTTCAACATAACCTCCACCAATCTCAAAACATGTTTCCCAATGACGCACCGTCACGTCGCCCGGAAAACATGCACCGACATATCCTCTGTAATCATTTCACTCTCTTGGCGTATGCGTTCTTTCAGCACTTGCAGATTAGGAACCTTGATTCTGTACACCTGTTGCTTGATGAACCCCCAAGCAAAAAAGTCCAGGGGTGCGAGGTCTGGCGAACGAGGTGCCCAGATACGAGGAGATGCCCTTCCAATCCACCTTTTGGGAAACCTGTGATTGAGATACCCGCGTATAGCCAGAGCAAAGTGTGGTGGTGCTCCGTCTTGTTGCAACACCACTGTATCAATGATACCATCTTGCTGTAGCTGTGACTGTAAGAAAAGTTTCAACATATCAAGATACACGTCTCCCGTGATGGTTTCCTTTGTAATCTGTCTCTAACTTCCTCGTATGACTGGTCTCTTAAAACGCGCAGCAACAATCCCGATCTGCTCCTCAGTGGTGAACATATTTGTATCTTTCGAATGGCTGTAACAGAAATATATGTAAGCGATTTCTTTAAAATGTACTGAGACTTTATAACCACACTGTATTTTATACAGAAATATAGGCCTATTAAGTTAGTTGCATTTGTATTTATATTTGCATACAAGCCTTATGGGTTAATGATCAGCGGTTCTGACTTCAGTTCATGAGGTACCGGGTTCGATTCCCGGAAAAACCAAAATGTTTTTTCCTTGAAGGAAATTATTCCTGTGGTTGCCAAAGGTTAAATTTAGGTTAAGTTTAGATTAAGAACTCTAGTGGCGCTTCATTATCATTTATCGTCCATCATATAATCGGGGTAACGTAACTCCTCCTTCCAGGTACCGCAACATAAGAAATGAATTACATCCATCAATACAAGGGGGGAAACAGAAATGTCATAGACAATGGTGGCATTGGCAAAAAAAAAAGTTTATGAGACATGAAGTATCGAGGGTCCGAGCTCCAGGACTTTTATACTAGTAAACCTTCTAGCGGCATCATTGCTATATTATCGACTCAGCCTCTAATGAAAATGAGTACCAGGTGTATGTTCTACTTCTCTTGACAGTTCTCTAGAAAAGTGACCTTTTTAAAGCTTCTATTACCTCAAATGTCTCTTAACGCCTTTCTGGTTTCTCTTGCATATTTTTTTTTCATTTTTTAATTTTCATTTGTTAATTTTATATGGTTATACTCCTTGCCTCTGGTCCCGAGGGTCGCGGGTTCAAACTTGGCGGGGGTCGATTGATTTTTTAGGACGGAAAAATCCAAGGAGAAAGTCCTCCGGGAGGGACTTTATGCCGTGGGTCCCGAGTCTGGAGATTTTCAGGCTCGTAAAAAATCCTTAAGCCTGAATGAAAAGGCCTCTAAGCAAAATTTACCGAATTTTCCCGTCCTAGTACTACCTTGGTTTCCTAGATGTCAGTATGAGGCGGAACGTTGGCCACGGACCACTCAAAATTACATCTATACGAAAACAAGTGTAGCCTAACTAAATTAGTATGGTTCAAATTCTTCCCTGTAGGGGGAGAGCGCCTAAACCTCTGTAAAAGGAAAACATGGGCTTACAATACAACACAATTACTGTTTAATTAAAGATACGAATATAGTGCACCGTATTTATAGTTTTTTTAACTTAAAAGTGTTATTTTGAGATGCTTCAACGCCATGCCATGTTTCTTTGGATTGTAGTAGACTATTTGAAGGCTACGCCTATTCTTATACATTTTTAGGCCTTAACTTGTCTGTGTTTGTTACTGATTATGCATTGTTAAATACAAAATAAATATTATTGATTAATTGGCGATAAAATTCAAACTCAGAATATCTACTGACAATTGAAGGAAACCATTAAAAATCTTAGATTTGTTGGCATGGAACTTCTACTTGTATCTCTGGAATATTCCCAAACTTCTCTCTTATCGTGCTCGTTCCATTACCCGAACTATTTTAATCTAACTTTGTGATACGGGTTTTAAGTAAATTTAAATTGTAATGTTAGAATTTGAAGGGATGATTGAGTTGGTTTCGGTCACGGGTGGGGGGGGGCATAATAGGCCAAAGTGAGGCAACGAACCTGTGGAATACCATGTGCTATAGAGGCCAAAGTGAGGCAACGAACCTGTGGAATACCATGTGCTATAGAGGCCAAAGTGAGGCAACGAACCTGTGGAATACCATGTGCTATAGAGGCCAAAGTGAGGCAACGAACCTGTGGAATACCATGTGCTATAGAGGCCAAAGTGAGGCAACGAACCTGTGGAATACCATGTGCTATAGAGGCCAAAGTGAGGCAACGAACCTGTGGAATACCATGTGCTATAGAGGCCAAAGTGAGGCAACGAACCTGTGGAATACCATGTGCTATAGAGGCCAAAGTGAGGCAACGAACCTGTGGAATACCATGTGCTATAGAGGCCAAAGTGAGGCAACGAACCTGTGGAATACCATGTGCTATAGAGGCCAAAGTGAGGCAACGAACCTGTGGAATACCATGTGCTATAGAGGCCAAAGTGAGGCAACGAACCTGTGGAATACCATGTGCTATAGAGGCCAAAGTGAGGCAACGAACCTGTGGAATACCATGTGCTATAGAGGCCAAAGTGAGGCAACGAACCTGTGGAATACCATGTGCTATAGAGGCCAAAGTGAGGCAACGAACCTGTGGAATACCATGTGCTATAGAGCCAGTTATTCGATATTAACATTTAATTTTATCGCCTATCTTCTATGTTGCACAGCTGAAAGAAAAATCCATTGATCTTCTACTTTTATCATTTAGTTGCTTCTTTAAAATTGCCTTAGGTATTCCGGACGTGGATATGCAGTCAAAATATTGATACTGTTGGATGTAATCTATTACGGACGCGTGAACCCCATCTCACTAGCTGTAATTGTACTATCTTTAGTTCATCACTTTTTCGTAGGGTCCATGCCCCACTCCCATAGCAAAGAACTGAGTTTACTGTTTAAAGGGCGTTAACTCTAAAATGGGAAAATATGTGACCGTCCCGAGCATAAGCAATTTGAAGAAAAATAAAAAAAAATGCTCGGCATATGTAACTCATTTTATCCACTTTGGATTTTAGCCACTTTACACAGCAAACACACACACACATACACACACACACACACACACACACACATATATATATATATATTTATATATATTTACTTACTTACTCACTGGCACTATCGAACCCCTAGGTTCATGGCCGCGCTGACATAAGCTCTCCATACATCCCCATCCTGAGCTAATGCTTTCCAATCATTCCCTGTATAATCTACTTCCCTCAAATCACAGTTAATGTAATTCTCCCACCTCATTCTTGGTCTACCAACTGGGCGTTTTCCCTCTGGATTTCCTACAAGAAGCTTCCATGCAAGTCTTTCATTCCCCATACGTGCAACATGTCCTGCCCAACGCAGTCTACGAGACTTAACTGTTCTTATTATATCTGGCTTCCTATAAAGACCATGTAGTTCATTGTTATTTAGTCTTCTCCATTCACCTGTCTGTTCATCTCTCTTTGGTCCAAAAAAATTCCTAAGTACTTTATTCTCAAATACTTGTAATCTCCTTTCCTCCCTTAAAGCAAGAGTCCATGTTTCGCACCCATATAGTATAACTGGTAGAATAATAGTTTTATATATTTTCAGTTTAACGTTTTTTGAAAGGAGTTGGCACATGAAGAGTCTCCGCAATGCATAATAGCACGCATTTCCAGAATTGAGCCTATGTTTAATTTCTTTCTGCATCTCATTCCTATTTGTGATTATTGTTCCTAGGTATTTGAATTCAGCCACTTCCTCAAAATTTCCCTCATTTGTCATTAGCTGTCCATTTCCATTATATAATGAATTTATACGTGTGACCATATATTTATTTAGTTTTATTGATATTTACTTCCAGTCCCATTTTCTTAGTGTTACTCAGTAGTGTGCGTGTTGGTAGTTGAATATCTCAGAATCCAAACGTTTTAATTTTATGTAGATATGTATATTAGTTTCTTTTTTTAAGACGATACAACTAAAGCTGTTTTTTAATACAATTGCAAAGATTTTTTGTATATAGTAGACATTTCCATTCTTGTTTGTAAATAGCATTTTGGGAGGTGCGCCGGCTGCATCTTCATTGTGACGTGAAACAAAAGTTGATATGAAACTCTTGAACCTTCCCCTTGTCTGGCAGTCCGTTATTCCTACTCGCCGAGCAAGCTCCACCTGCGAATACAAAATTACTTCACCCCCTTTTCTCTACTGAAATCAAGTTTTACATACACACAGCTTATTTTGCAAAGCCCCCCCCTTTTTTTTCATACTACAGACATTAATATAGTTATAAAATATTTTGGAAATATCCTCTACTACTTAAGACGAAATCATTGAAGCAATCCTGATGTTCACTTGTCATGGTTTATTTTCGGAAAGAATTTCCCCCCAAGAAATATAAAGTGCATTGGCATTTCTATTACGGTACTTTCCAACATAAGAATTTCACTTATTGCTACATTTGTAGATATTGTCCAAGAATTTTTCAGTTTCTTCAATGGCAGAATATTTCAACTATTTTTTTTGGCTTAATAATCCACTATACATTTTTTATTAACTCTACTAATTTTTCATCGATGGGAAATCATTTTTGTTGTTTTAACACTATAATTACAGAATAATTTAGATTTCATTTTCAACCTCTTGGCTAAATTAAAATCCGTCGTTTTAAAATTCTTATAAATGAGTAGGGCCTACCTGCATTAAATTCACCGTGAATTTTGAACTGGAAATTGGATTAAGATATATTTTAAGGCGCTTTAATTTCTATGCATACAAAATATACAGTGTCCCATTCAAACCTCCCACAGTTTAATTAATCATAACTAATAAAGTATGCGGAATTATGAAATGAGGTTGGTATTAAACGAAACAGAACATCAAAGAATTTTCATTGCCACACATTGTAGCACACTAACACCTCTATATGTCCACCATTAGTAGCACGAACAATATCAAGCCTGTATTCGATTTCGTGCCACGTTCTGTCCAACATGTCCATTGGTACTGTTGCAAGCTTGGTGAATTGATTTTTGTGGACTTCTGAAATCCTGGTGCCATTTCTTCAATTTTTTCTTCTGAAACACTTGTACGAGCACTTTCTGATTCTTTTTTAACGCCCCCAGTCGCCAGAAATTTCTCAAGCCATGCCTTAATGGTCTTCCCATCAGGTGCATTCCTCCATATTCTCTCCGGTAATTTCTTTGCACTGTAATTATTGACTTCGTCTGTGCATACCAGAAATGTTTCCTCATTGCTGAGGAGTCGCCATTTTGTTTTATGTCATTATTGTCCGATGTGCGACAGTTGAATTAACTGCAACAATGAAAACAAACGTTCTTTGAGTTTCTCTTTCTTTTAATACCAACCTCATTTCATAATTCCGCGTACTTTGAGAGTTATGATTAATTAAAAATTTGGGGGGTTTGAATGGGACACGGTTTATAATAGGCAGTTATCAAATTGATACCGCGTTTTTACACGCCTACATTACTTTACAATTGCGAGAGGTATAGAATGTTGCCTCCCGAATCTAATCTTGACTCTAATATACATATTGTATACGAAATCGTAAGTTATTTCCCATTTTGCATGAAATAAGTGTTTCCGACAATTGGTTACTTACCTAAAAATGTAATGCCCGCACAATTTACATTTTCTGTAATATATGCATTAGTTTGAACACAGGAGTTTTTAGGCATCACATTTTATGAAGCTTATGTCTATGATTATCTTTTGGCCTTTTGTGTTATTAAGCCTGTCTGCTTTTTTAAAACACCTTAAATAGTATCTGCATACAATTTTCTTCAATTTCTTCCTATTTGTCTCGTAGGCCTACTTAACTCCACTTTCTGGAAGTCTTTTAATTGTATTATCCTTCTGACATAGCTTATTATTCACGCTTTTTTTATATTTGTGTTTCTGCACACATTATCTCTTTTAATTGCAGTATATGTTAGCCTATATTGTCAATACTAATAAATGTCATGGTAAAATTGTATTCAGATGTTAGAGTATATAACATTTTGAACCTTTTATTGTTTCATCAATTGTTAGAACGATTAAATCATTGCAAGGTGGTATTGTTACTTTCTGCTTAGATGGGGCTGGTCTCGGTAGGCCTACAATGTTTTAATTGTCTTAACAATTTAGGAGATTGAATAAAAGGTACAACATTTTATATTATAATTTGTATATACTCAGCTCTTAGCTGTCCATGTGCATTATTTCATGCAGGTATAGTTATTCTCTTTAAAAGTTCTACTAGCCTATCTTTGAAAAGTGGTGGGAATATTTTACACGAATTAAGGTAAAGTTCGGTATTTACTTTTACACGCTTTATTTCTAGAGTAAAAGATAATTTGCGTGTACTTATTTTAAAGAACTCCTTTTTGCAGACGATACGCTTATCATAAGAGTCCGGATGTTAGGCACTTAAAAATTAAAAATAGGCACGCAAAAGGCACTAAAATCATTAATATAGGCACTAAAAATTCAAAGTAGTCTCTTACAACATAATTTTATACAGTATTACGTTAAGAATATAAACATATGCTATCAATAGCATGCGAAGATATCAGAGATGCTTTTGAAATTTGTTTTGCCTTTTTACAAAGGGCAGAACCATCTTTGTCGCTCAGCAACGTTTGTATTGAAAAGAAGCAAAGAACTACTGGAAACCTTAGAGCCGGAGCATAAAACAATGGGACTTAGCATAGAACTATTTCTCTTAACGGGAATGCATGAGGCGGAAAAATAAAATATTTACCTACCGGGAGTACATTGAGGGGGAAACCATCTACCTGCTAGGTTGCCACCTTTATCCTAAAATATACTAAGGGAATTTATAAAAAGAACACTTGAAAACTTCTATGAAATGATTTGTGCCATGAAATTTGTCCATTTCAATTGATTTAATTGAAATAGTGAGTTAATTTAGAAAAAAATTGCAAATAGGCATTTATAGGTATTATAAGCTGAAATAGGCATTTATAAGCAAAATGAACTTAATGGAAAACAATTCTAGGGTCGTTGGTATGAACTTATAAAAGTCACTTTATATATATATATATATATATATATATATATATATATATATATATATATATATATATATATAAATACTATAGGCATTTTCCCTAACATCCGGTCTCTAATTATCATACAGGAAAGTGAATATTATCTTTGGAAAGTATATCTAAAATTAAAAAGTTAAATGACATTATTTTTATATTTATTGTAGTATTATCTATAGTAAAATATAAGATTTCCAGGTAAATTGTCCTATCCAATCGATCATTGCATTATATGATTTAGAAAAAAAACTTAATCATAGTGGGGATTTAAATGTAATGGACAGTTAATTAAACATTATAGCTGCAACTTGAAATTTATCGGATAAAGTCTACTACTAGTATAAAGTTTATAATAATTATTAAATGAATTAAATAATAGAAAATTAGATATGTTGATATTAGTAACTAGTTTGACACGCTTTCCCTTAAATCCCATATTATAGTTTTTTTATATCAACATTGCATTGCACGACAAGCTTACTGTGTAAGTACAAACCAATAGCAGGAGGCTGAAGGAATGCTGGGAATACCACCACATAGACAGAATAGGACATTTAATCACGCAGTAAAATTATACAAAATTTTAATTGTCAATAATGTGAAAGTTGGCAGGCCAGTTATCGTTCCTAAAAAAAAGCCGTACTGGCTGTAATGTATAATTTCCAAATATGTCTTCTTAATAAAGGAGCCGCTATTTGCAAGGTGGAAGCATGGCTTCATAGCATTTGGTGGATGGGAATTACAATGCATATAGAGAAAGATTTGCGTTTAGATCGTTACTTGCTCAGGTAGCTCAGTTGGTAGAGCACTTGGTCTAGAGAACCAAGGGTCCCGGGTTCAAGTCCCGGTCTGAGCGTATATTTTTTCTCTTCAAATATGATTTATCCATCATTGAGATGTACGAAATCAATAATTGTTCCTAATGCTTTCACCGTGTGCACATAACGAATGGAAAAATTAGATTATTACTAATTTTGATTTTTCAATGTTACATTTGATTGTGAATAACTGAAGTTAAAATTTCTACTAAATGGAATTTAGTACTAGAATTATTTTCCACTATTCCCCGAGGTGGTTCACATATTTACAGCAAATGATGTTGATATGGCGGCTTAGATACAAAGACTAACCATGATGTGTCGTATTATTTTTGTAACCAGGAATAATCAACATTCCACATCTAGATTGGTATTTCCAGACTATATCCCACGACACGTCGACATACCAATGACTTCTTGTGACATTCACGTTTCCTCCACCACCTTTCACCTCTTCTTCATTCCGGGTTCAATCCATTTTTAATTACCGTCGTTTTCCGATATATGTTAAATTTTGTAGCCGCGACGGACTAGTGATTATGTTCCTGGTCCCGAGAATCGCCGGTTTAAACTCGACCGGTATCGATTGATTTCTTTAGGATGGAAAAATCCGAGGAGCAAGTCCTCCGGGAGGGATTTCAAGCCGTGCGTCCCGACTTTGAAGATTTGCAACCTCGTAAAAAGTCTTTTGGTCGATGTGACTAATTCTTATACTTACCAATATTGTTGTTTCTGGAGGTAAGTCAACGTTCCCACATCTAACCTGGTTGCTATGCAAACAAAAGAAATCGCAATGGTGACATGGACTCAAAAAGCATACGTTCGGTAAGTAAAATAAAACATTTCTTGAATGTTTTGTACACTAACTCGCATCTTTCTTTAGACTTCCGGAATTAATGCAGAACATTCCACTCTCCAGGCTTCTTCAATTTCTCTATCATATAAAATTATCAAACAGATTCTAATCACGGTACTACATATAAAAGTGTCTCCACAGCCAACAATCCTTGCTTATAATAAATCAAATGAAAAGCAACGTAGCAACGATCACCAAATTTTTCTCATAGAAGCCATTTACATCCAAACAATTAATTTATTACTATGTTTAATAAAAATTAGTCACATCGACCAAAAAATAGTATGCAATACACATGAGGTAAGCACTTGTTACTGATCGAGAAAAAGTTTGAAAAAACTCGGCGCAAGCTCCTCGTTTTTTTTTCCAAACTTTTTCTCGATCAGTAACAAGCGCTTACCTCATTTGTATCGCGATATACTATGAACAAAGAGGACTCTAAGCATAGTTTACCGCTTTGTAGTACCTTAATTGCCTACTAAATGCCTCATTGGGTCGGTATGTCGCCAGCATATCTGTCATGACATATGTAGGGAAATAAGCGTAACTACATTAGCTTGGTCTAGGAACTCTTAACAAATGAGAGACTAAAGCCCAATATTGGGCTGTTATGCCATTGTAGGTAAATAATTTTTATAGACTATTTTAGGTGGAAACCTAAACCACGGCACCGAAACTAGGAGTATCTTTTTAAAATATACATACATATATTTTTAAATGTTTTCTAATATATAGGACTTGTCAATATCCATGTCTTATCCTGATACCGGATCATCTTATGGAGCATCTATGAAGAGTGTAAAAGAACTGTACTGAAAATTATGTATCATTTGATGTTAGTTGTGGTGGTAATGTCAAGTCCTTTATATCCATTTTTTATATAAATAGTTTTGAGTTTTGGCTGAAATAGACCGGTACACACAACATCTATCTTCCTTCTAGTCCAATATGTGCCATTTAGCCTAATTCGTTTCGTAGATTTTCATCATAATTGCATTACGCTTTAGCTTCATCAGATCCTCGTGTATTCTTGGATAGGAAATCATTTACATTTTTAAACGTTTAATTTAGTTAAGTCCGTTTAAATTAACCAATTTATGACTCTTTATAGTGTACAATTTTACTTAAGTGCATTTAGGTCAATAACTGAACAATAAGTTGCTCAGATTTTTATTTTAATAACGTATACTGTAACATACAGAAGACATATAGAAACAACATCGACAAAGTTTATGTTGGAGAGGGTGGTAAACTAATAATTATTCAAGAGATAGTTCATGGTTCGGGCACTATGGGTCGTTGTTTGAGAACTGCTTAGATATGATAATAGGTGTGCGTTCCCACAAGAGTATCATACCACCTGGTCAATTACAACATTTTGACCCTTTTGATTGCAGAGCGTATCTTGGCGTTGTAGATAAGTGGTGATGTCGACTATGGAGGATTTAGCGCATGCGCAGAAAAGTTAACGCGCAGTCCGTTAGGCTGATGTCTAATGGGTTACCTTAGCAGATCACCGAAAGTTGTCGATACAACACTCAAACCTTATTGTCAGGATAATAAGCGTTCTTCTTCTTCGTTAGGCTCTACGACTTCCAGTGGAATGTCTTGGCCTTCTCAACCAGTTTACGCCACTTCTTCCTATCTTGTGCAGTAGATTTCAAATCAAAAATCCCCATCTCTCAAATCTTCAATTACGTCATCTTCCCATCGATCCTTGGGTCTTCCCCTTGGCCTTGTCCCTGTGGCTTCCAATTCAAAATATCATTCGGCAATCTTCCCTTTGGCATTCTTAGTGTATGTCCAAACCATTGTAATCGTTTGGATTTGATGAAACTAACTATATTTTCTTTATTATTCTTGAGGTATAATTCGTCAGTCTTTCTCAACCTCCAATTTCCATTTTCCTTTACTGGACCTAGCACTCTTCTAAATATTTTCCTCTCAAATAATAAGCGTTGATCGGTATTATTATTACACACCCTATATATGTATTGACATTTATGTGTCATGTTCTGAGTTCATTGACAGTTTTAACCGTAGTTTACAGTTAATTAGGCAGAATTCCAACATTTATAAATTTCATGTGTTCTTAATGACTTTCACCTTAGTATTGTCAAAACAAATTCTAAATTTATCTGTTTGTATATTTTTTCATATAATTTATTTGCGCGGTAGTATCTAAGAACAATGGGTGTATTGTTTATTGTACATTCATTGTATGGTACGTACTTCATTACATTCTGTCTTTTGATTCTTGAATATGATGAAAAGCTGAAACATATATAATGAAACTAAGTACATGTAGTAATGTATGAACGGTAATTAGTCATACATATAGTTAAATTCTATTTGAGAATGTTATATAATCGAGACTTGTGTAATAAGTACTGTTTACCGTACTAAAATTATGTTTAATTTAGTTTTAAATTCGCTTATTACAATAAGTCAAGTAGATCTGGAGAGAGGATTTTTTCTATTAATGAATTTAAATATATAGCAGGGAATTAGAGTAGAAAGGAAATTGTTTTTCAGACTAGAATAAAAAGTATAATTAGGAATGAAAAGTGGGTGTATTAAATAGATGGAAAAATTACTTTAATCAGCTATTAAATGTACATGAAGGATAGGGTATTGAAGAAGATTGTTTACATAGAACATAAATATTAGTTACCAGGCCCAAGTACAGAAGAAGAAGTTGAAATGACGATAGAACCATTAAATATGTGTACACCTTCAGGATCAGATAGGATCCCAGCAGAATTTATACAATCAGGATAAAGGTTGATGGAAAAGATACATCGGTTGCTACCCGATTATCATAAGTAATGCCACGAGTGATTTCCAAATTATCGATAAATTCACGACTCACGAAGTGAGGAGTGAATTTATCTAGAGAATTTGGAAATCAAGAGTGGCATTTGTTAGGACTATTTAACGAATAAAATAAAGCTGTTTACTCACAAATCATTATTTAACTACAGTTATTTAAAAATATTTTTATATTTAAAGTAAACGGTGATGTTTGAAAACTAATGAGAAACGATAGGTAGCCTACGCTTCTACTGCTTCTTTTGTTTATCACTGCAACCAGATCATACTATTTATTGCCAAAGGAACGCAATATTGTAAGAATGCTCTCTAGTGGAGAAAAAATGAAACACATCAATCTGTATATTAATTCATTTTTGATGTCGTATACATTTAAGAAAGTGCAAACAGTGGTTTCTTTTTTTGGTGGTATAATCAATTGCTACAAATGTTGACATGTAAGCACTATTATATACAATCTGGTAGCCGTATTTGTTATAGGCTCAGTCACTGCAAAATAACGGTCAGACCTGTTCAGAATATTAAAAAGGAGGAGCTTTGCTTAATATATGATAATCCTAACGTTGATAATTATTTCGTGAAACACGTCTCTGATTGGTTGTAATACAGAAATCATTGAAACGTGATTGGTCATTGACTCCCATTTGGGGCATGAGTTAAATAGTCATACAAATCTATAAAAAGGAAATAAAACAGTTTGCAACAACTACAGATGCATCTCATTATTTTTAACTTGATACAAAATTCTTACAAATGTTTTAGTACCGGTATCTATGCTTATTCCGTATATTGACGTAAATTGGTAATCATCGATGTGAATTTACTAGAGATAGATCTACAATAGACTATGTCATTAGTGTGTGTTAGATTTTAGGAAATAAATTAGTCAATAAGGGCAATGCATATAAACTATCATATAGTTTACATATTAATTTCATGAAGGTATACGATTCAATTAAGACAGAGAAATAATATTCTGCTGGAGTTTGGAATTCGTTAAATCGAATGTGTCTTAACTGACAGTGAGTTCGGTGCGGGTAGGTATACACTTTTGACCATCCATCCATAGTAATTCTGCCCAAAGGCAGGTCCTTCACTGCAATCATAGCATTCTCATGCTATGCTTGCAGCTTTACTAGGGAATTGTAGGTGTGGTAGCTTCCCGTTGTTTTCCACACCGGTGAAGGATGGTGATGATAATAAGGATGATGATGATGATGATGGCCATATGATTACGGGGACCGTTTGGGCCTTAAAGTTTTCTTACAGGTGAGGAAAAACCCCGATAAAAACCTCATCCAGAAAAACGCACCCGACCGGGGATCGAACCCGGGCCCGCTGCGTGACAAGGCAGCACGCTACCTCGAGAGCACAGCGTTGGGCACACAATATTGATTTTTTTAAAATTCACAATGGGTTTAATAAGGGATTTGCACTAGCTCCTTTACTATTCTATTTTATATTCGAGTAAGTCATTAAATATTTATATAGGATAACGAAGGTGTACAACTCATTTGTATTAATAAAGATGTCAGTATGTGCTGATGTATTATTAGACGATAGCGAGAAGACAGTAAGACCAACACGCACATTCTATTGAGTAACATTAAGGAATTGGGGCTGGAAGTAAACATCAATAAAACTTGGTCACACATAGAAAATCCCAGTATAACGAAGTGAAACGTTAATCACAAAAGCAGGGAAATATTAAGTAGCGGTCGCATTCAAATACTTACAGACAAGAATGAGCTGCCAAACAAATTATATATAATGCATTAGAAATTAAACTAGATATATGTATATGAAGCGGTTATGCCCCCAGTTATATAATATGGATGCGAGAAGGGAAGACAAAAAAATTACGAGTTCTTGAAATTAAAGATCGTAGGAAAATATTTGGACGAAAGAGAGATGAACAGACAAGCGAATGGAGGAGACAACATGACGGTGAGTGAACTACGTGATCTTTATGAGAAATGAAATATAATAAGAACAGTCTCATGGGTTGCTATAGGCGGGGCATGTGGCACTAACGGGAAAGAAAGAAGACATGTATACTCGTAGAAAAATCAGAGGGAAAGCGCCCAGTAGTTATACCACTGTAACCACTTATTCTCCGGCCTTGACGTTTTGACGACAGTGTTGCCGATATGGATATTCAGTGGAAGTGGGAGCTTTATGTATGCGGTTAGCAGGCATACAGCTGACATCTCGGCAATTTCAGACCTTATGCGCTATAGCTGCATCAAGAGCAGTGATTGGTTGTGGCAGATATCTACTCCCATTACAACCATATTCTTATTAGCAGTAGAGGGCGAATTCTCCCTTTAAGCCCTCGTATAACCTAAACTTCAGAGCCGGAGATATGGCGGCTCGGGTATAGTTAAGAATTAGTTGGGATAATAACATATTCCATGATTTGAGCCAGGTAAATTATGCTGGGGATGATTGGAAAACATTAATTAACGAAAGGAATGCACAGAGATTTAATGTCCGCGCGGCCACGAACCTATGGGATCGATAGTTAGTGCTCATGGGTTAGTTAGAACTAAATTATCACATTTAATTCACAAAATTATTCAAGATATTTTTACTATACCTGAAAAATAATATACTTAATTTTTAAATTTCATTAACATCATAGAACATATTTGTCAGGGGTATTTGTTGTTTCCAGTTGGCTGTGTTATGAGCACTTATGTATATATTTTTCAGATAGGATCTAATGACTTACGAAATGGATAATTATAATGGAAACCATAACACTTACAGATCAGCTAAACCATGAAAAATATGTTGTGAGTTTGATCAATACCAGAATTTGAATCTGGGATTTTAGGACAGTATTAAATGGTGAATGATATTTTGTGTGCATTGCTTTTTTCATTATATAGATATTTATAATAAGGAATAATTCGAAACTAGATCTACATGGTGATTCGCAATAACTATTACAGGTTTCTAGAGGTTGTAGAGAGGACTTAGTAGATAAAGTTTTGATAAGGAACCCATGTCCGGAAACGTACCATTTCAATGTAAAATGGGTTTGAAGATCGGAACACAGTGGGCTGATATCGCGTGTCTTGTGTTTTAGAATAAGTATTACAGACTTATAGGGGCTGTACTACAAGTGTGGTTCCATGTGGGGACCCTTTTGTTCGTTGCAGAAAATGTATTTGCGACGCATGTCGCCACACAAGACTTCGTGAGTGCTCAATTTCTGCTGCTGCCAGAATTCATACAAGATCTTCCTCCGAATCGACAGGTGTAGTAAAACCCCTAGAAGTCTTCTGAAACACAAGCACACGACATCAGCCTATTGTGTTTCGATCTTCAAACTTATTTTACATCAAAATAGTATGTTTCCGGACATAGCTTCCTTCTCAAAACTGTATTTACAAAGTCCCCTCTACAACCCCTGGAACTCTGTAATACTTATTGTGAATCACCCTGTAGACTGTTATAATTCATCTGATTGTATTTTGGAGTGAAACAAAAAGTTTTCTTAAAATTTTTCAACTGAAGCTTTTAATAGTTAATATATCACGTGATCGTCGACCTACAATATAAAGAAAACGGTATTATGATATATCAGAGTCTTTAAGCTGATGTCTTACGTGTAATCGATAGATTAATCCATTACATTTTATTCTTGTTTTTTTAATGTAGTCCATAGTAGATGGAGCTGTTCTTCCTCAGTGTATATTAAATATTAAAATCAAATCTAATAACTTACTTGCAGATGTGGATGTTGACCACTACAGATGGAGGAGGGGAATTTCTTAAGGGTGACGGTTAACCATTGTATTCTGAATAAATTCCGAAATAAAGAATTGATCATACGTTCTACGGTTGGTCTCGGAGATATCGTTCTGTCTAGTCACACAGCGGGTCCGAGTTCGATTCTCAGGGGATAAATTTTATGGGTGAGGGTTTTCGGGGTTTTTTCATCACCTGTGAGACAAATATCAGGAATCTTTAAGGCCCAAACGGTTCTCGGATGTCATCTGGCCGTCATTATCATATTCATACTTAGGATTGAGGCCTCTCCTGACGCATCATCATCATCTATCATACAGCATTGGGACACCGTTTAACCTCGCCTTCCAGGCGCCTCGAATTCAGATGTAGGTTACAGAAACGCCTGTGCCAGGAGGGAATACCAGAAATGTAATCACAACTTGGTGGCATTAAATTAATGTATGTATATTTATTATTTATTTATTTATTTAGCCTGGTGGAGTTAAGGCCATGTGGCCTTCTCTTCCACTCACCAGAACAAGCATATGTTACATATGAATACAAAAAAAAAATACAATAATAGTCATATAAAACAGGACAAACATATGTTACACATGAATACAAAAAAATTACAATAGTAGTCATATTAGACAGGACAAACATGTTACATATGAATACAAAAAAAAGTTACAATAATAGTTATTGAACAATTCATTATCTGTCATATTGAATAATAATGAAATTAATGTCTAATAATAGAATGAAACTAAATACAATTAAAATTAAATGAATGATACAATGAATAAAAAAGGAATAACAGCTCGAATCTACTATGCATAAAAGAAGAGAAAAAAAAAACACTACAATGAATTAATCTACGCTTTTTATACAAGGCATTAGGTAAATATATTAACAAATCCTAAGTCTATTTTTATTAAATAATGCAAAAACGCATTATTAATTCTTAAAAAGTAGTATTAGTGAGTTGTTTCTGTTAGTGATTTTATTTTCAATTTATTTCTGAAAGATGGTAAAGTTTGGCAGTCTCTGACATAGGGTGGAAGTGAATTCCATGTTCTAGCAAGAGAAACTGTAAAAGATTTCGAATAATATATATATATATATATATATATATATATATTATATATATATATATGAAAAGAAAAATGAATGCTCGAGTCGGGATTTGAACCCGAGTCTCAAAACTCTGAACGTTTAGCGCTATAACTACCTGAGCTACCCAAGTATTTCAACACAAACATACATTTTTGTTATATATGTAGTATTCTCAGTTCACACAAGAGGTAGCGGAAATTTGTTCCGACTGATACCTAGTGGCTAAGCAAATTATATATATATCCATCCATAGTAATTCTGCCCGAAGGCAGGTCCTTCACTGCAATCACAGCATTTCCATGCTATGCTTGCAGCTTTACTAGGGAATTGCAGGTGTGGTAGCTTCCCGTTGCTTTCCACACCGGTGAAAGATGATGATGGTGATGATAATGAGAAGGATGATGATGATGGTGATGATAATGAGAAGGATGATGATGATGATGGTGATGATAATGAGAAGGATGATGATGATGGCCATATGATTTCGGGGACCGTTTGGGCCTTAAAGTTTTCCTGACATTTGTCTTACAGGTGAGGAAAAACCCCGATAAAAACCTCACCCAGAAAAACTGCCCCGTCCGGGGATCGAACCCGGGCCCGCTGCGTGACAAGGCAGCACGCTACCTCGAGACTACAGCGGTGGACATTATATATATATATATATATATATATATATATATATATATATATATATATAATATATATGAAACAATTATCATTAAATGCACTATGTTATTAGATCTTAATTTTATTATCGTTCAGTTTGGCCAAATGATCGTTTAGAATCTAATATTGTTGTAAGATAACATACGTTTGTCCTGAGAGTGGAAGAGAATGGGCCCTGCACAATGGTCTTAGTTAGCTCCATCCAGACTAAATAAGTGAGTAAATAAAATAAGACAACAAATTGCTTTCCGTTTGCCATCTTCGCAAACAAATTTGCTTTTCGTTCCTCGTACAAAAATTTGGCTTTCGTTCACATTTTTCGTCCGTGTTTTTATTTCAGTGGTTGGTATTCCCCCTGAAGTTTCCTTTTATGATATAGCGATCCTCACATTAACAACTGATTTTTGTGAAGCCAGTTTCTGTATGTAAGGCAAACTGGCTTGTAAATGAGTCAAGGTTTGTTTTGAAAACATTAATAATCTTTTTTTTTTTTTGCATTACGGACCGAAGTTACATGAGGTTTTGAATAGTCTATAGTACAATTATATACTTTGAAATGTATTTAATGAATCCACAAACCATCAGCCCAAAGTTTCTTCCTACAATGAAATTAGTCATTTACGGTAATTTGTACCACTCTTCCCTCCCTTCTGCCGGTGAAAGTTAAAACTTGAGCTTATAATTACATTATTTAATTTACTAAACCGCAGCGCTTTTCCTTAAAAAAATGTTCACGTATTTTTTTACGACTAATATCACAAAATATTCTCTATGCATTTATAAAAAATTTTCGTTCGGTTCGAATAATTTTTTTAGAGCATAAATCTCCTTAGTATCAGCATGGCTTCCTTCTTAAGGTAAGCAGTCTTGAGCCCATGTTGTATATTTGTTCCACATAAAACTTAAACTGAATTAATAGCCTTTAAGGATAATTTTTGGCTTTCTCAAATCCAATATAATAACTTGTATTAAAGTTAGAAGACTTCATTGGGTGGCCACATAATGAGAATGTAGGACACAAGGATTACACATACGTTCATTATGAGCGAGAGAGAAGGAAGAAGGCTAGAGGACGGCCAGTATAAAATGGTTTAAACTCTGTTGAAATTATACTTTGCGTATAAAGAGATGACAGAGAGAGCTTTAATGGGATATCCATCTTTTGTATTAGTCTAAGTTGACCCCTGGACCATCCATCTTTTGTATAAGTCTTAAGTTGACTCCTGGACCATGGTGGCGTCGTAGAGTTAGATCAGTTTCAAAATTCACCGGGACTCGAATTCCCGATCTTCCGGTTCGTAGCCTATTGTCTTAAATAACTTGGTGTGCCCCCCATAGATTGGCAGTGATTGCTGACAATGTGCTCGAGTGGTTATGCTCTCAGAGAGAGAGAGAGAGAGAGAGAGAGAGAGAGAGAGAGAGAGAGAGAGAGAGAGAGAGAGAGAGAGAGAGAGAGAGAGAGGAGAGAGAGAGAGAGATCATTTGGCAGATTTGTTTTGGTGGTCAGTTCTCGCAATGCACCCTTACTGTAGTGATGTCAGGTACCTCATTGTCCTGGGTTCGATGGAGGAAGAATAATTATGCAAGGGAATTTTTGTCGAAGGTCAGTTTCACATTGTACCAACTCTCCCCCGATGGTCCAGGGTTCGAGTAAATAAAGGAGAGGGGCTCACAAAACCGGTTCTGCTCTCGCGTGTATCGTACTCCTTTTTGACGGTGACTCTAGGTGATCTTCTCGAAGAGTTTGTTTCCGCGGCCTCTTTCATGAAAATTTTTCTCTCGTGTTGATGTGCCGGCCGTTAATTCTGCTGATACATCTCTTATATCACCCTCACTATCATATTTTTCTTCTTTCTTAACAAGGTTCGGTAATTTTTAAGCTGGAAACTCTGGTCCTGTTTCTTCCAAATTATATGATTTGGCGGTGTTTTAGGTATCTTGGCTTCTTCTTCAGTATAGTCTACATGTCTTGTTCCGTGTATATATGTGTGTGATTATATTTTTGTAGATCCAGTTACCTCCAATACGACTTCTTCTGCTCTTAAACAATCTCAGTAGACTAACTTCAATTCCCCTTTCTTCTTTTCTTATGGAAACGTAATTTTTTACTTTCATTTTTAATTTAGGCCTACTTGCATCACTGAATTTATGTACCCCCACTTCTGCAAGTGCTCTTGCACCATCCTTCAAACAAAATTGCGGCTGGGTAATCATATTAGATAAATATGACCAGGTTTTTATTGAAAAATGTAATGTTTCGGCGTGACATAAATGGATGAAGGGGCGTACTAGGGCTCTTCGTAGTAAAGGATTTCTTTACATTGCAACAAGTAACATAAACCTCCTACAACGAACCAGGGAAAAATGTTTCCGGGTATTGGAATAATACAAGCTTATAGCCATGTTAATGTTATAAATTAGGAACATAGTGGGAACAAGGTGTATGGTACCTATATGTGTTTTCCGCTAGGATTTGCCAGTTAATATGCTATATGGCACTTGCTGTCTCCATGTACCAGTAATAAAATCTCTAGACAAGTCACTCACATGTACTCCTCAGATTTTAGTAAAATAAAGTTGTGTTCTTTTAGATTAATTTCATCTTCCATAATAGGTTACTGGAAGGTCACAAAAATGGATATCAACACGACGCACGACAACTGTAAACTCGACCTACGTCACACGACATGTGGCGGGAAACTCTAATAATCTGTAACGATATTGATCTCTTGCGCATAGTTACAACAATGCAAATTTGAAGTAAATAATGTTATATATAGGCCCCTACTTGCCTTAAAATTAAGATAATGTGATTTTAGTTTCAAATATTTGGGCTGTGATGTTGGCTACAATGTGGAAAGGGATATTGACTCCAAAATAAATAAATTTCAGACGGTGTGTGGAACAATGCAGAGAACATTAAAAAATAAAATTAGAAAAAAAAGCCAAGATAAAAATGTATAATGTTATGGCGGTTCCCACAATATTGTATGTATGTGAAACTTGGGCTCCAGTGAAAAGACAGAAGGATAGAATACAGACGGCGGAGATGAGGTTCCTAAGACAAGCAAAAGGATGTACAAGACTTGATAGAATGAGAAATGAGGATATAAGAGAAGAATTGAAAGTGCAGCCTTTATTGGATAAGGTCACGAATTACAGACAGAAATGGATTGATCACATGGATGGAATGAGTAAGGAGATATATCCATTGTTAGCAAGAAATTATCAAGCACGAGGAAGACGTGATGTTGGAAGACCTAGAAGACGTTGGGCTGATGCATTATGAAGTCGGAACGGGCAATTGCCTAATCCCTGGAGTGATGGTGATGTGATTTTAGAAATTCACCTTCTTAGAACTTATTTCACTACTCAGAAGGAGAGATGACATGCATGCGCAGGTTTGCCTCTCTCGCTATGCATCTACATCCCACAGTAACCATAAACGAAAGCAAAGTTATCGTACTTCAAGTCTATCACCTTCTTTCGTCACTAAAACGATTAATATTTGAATGGTTAATATAGACAATTAAAAACATAGAACCAACCAGGAGATTGGGTGGACCGACAATTAGCTATTAGGAATCGGAAGATGTCAAAGACGTCAATCGATGATCCATCTAAGAGGACAGAAGCTGCAGAAATTATATTTACGATTTGTGGCAGGATGCATTTCAATGGATAAAAATATAGGAGAAAATGGTATGAACATGTCTGCAGAATGGATACCAACAGGTTGCCTAGGAAAAGTCTGAACTATCAACCGAGAGGAGAAAAAAGAGATATGGGGACGCCCACAAAAGAGGACACAGCAGCTATGATACTTCAATCCTTGTAAGATGTAGAGACCAATATAGACACTTAATTGATGGTTTAATATTCCGGAGCATCGCTGTAGAAGAAATAATGTTCATGCAACAGGTAAATTCTTTTAACTTGTCCTTCTAATTTTATCGAGATAATCCTTTCCGGCCGCCATGTCACTTCACACTTGCTGTTGCGAATTTTCCTTTTTCTGTTCCAACTTTATTCATTTCTTTATGGGTTCTAAGTTAGTCGATGTGAAAATGTTTTGGAATTAAAATGAACCACTAGCTTTGTAGGAAAGAATTAAAAATAACTGAGTCTGTTTGCTACCGCAGGTTGCATCCTGCTTGGGCGCGTGTTTCGAGCTCTCATTTATTAATTACGAAAAAATAATTTAACAAAGTGGATAAACTATTACCGAAGTCGAATCATCTGGTATGGTGTTTCTGAATACCATCGCCACAGGACCCGAGTTTCTGGGATCAAAGCCGACCTGGGTGGATGGACTTTCAGATGGTGAAGTCCTGCATATGACTTTTCTTCGGGAGGAGAGTAAAGCTATGCGTCCCGTGTCGTAGATTTGTTGGATGTAGAACATAGAGCGTGAATTAAGAGGCCTCTACAAAATTTGTCTGCACTTTGACACTAATGTTTTATATGTTAAAGAATATCGTTAAAAGTATCTACCTGCGCTACAGATACTGCACGACCTCGGAGCGGGATCACTGATTACAGTCCCTACACAGTAATACAATTCGTTTTACTGCGAAATGAATTTTTCATCAACATAGGATTCGCTGATTGTAACATTATATTATGTGAGTCGACTCTATAAAGCGATTACGGAACTTACATTTAAATATGTATTACTTAGAGCTCCAGGAAATAAGTTGCATAGGGCCTTAACATTAATAGGAGGAAGTGATTGAATGTCGCCAGTCGAGAAGTGCAACTTGTACATTTCGGATATCAGGTTTGTGAGAAATGAATCTCGCCTCGCACGTGATGATTTATGTGTCGTTTTACGCCATATTTCCCATGACGTCAAATTGAAGCTCACAGACTTGAAAATCCCATTTTCACGTCCATTTATTATTTTGTCCTATTGGTTCTCTTTTTATTCTAGAGATGGCTAGAGTTTTTAAATTTCATATCTCATAGAATTCTCAGGTATAGCCTATAAAATTGCTGTATATAATTTGTCTTTATAACTATTATTATTTTCCACGATTGTTAGGGATAGTTAAAATTCTAAAACTTCCTTCGGATGGGAAGTAATCAGTGTAAGTTGAGCGGCACAGTAAAATAATCTCACGAAAATTATATTCCAGAAATGTCGCGGAAATGGACATAAATATATTTATTAAATTTGGGATAATCCGGGAGTTCTATTGTAGGCCTACTAGAATGCCACGTGAGTCCAGGTCACTCTTATCGCGGTTTAACAGTTTACCTTATAGGCACTTTTACGTGCCACACGTCATGCATACCATATTGGCACGATCTGTCGGGAGAAAAAATTTAACCAAAGATCACATATACTTTTTTCACCACAAGGACACGGAGGACCTCAAATGTGTGATCAGCTCAATATTAGGGCTTTTGAGACAACACTGCTCAAGAGGGACACATCTTTCTCACACATTCATACTAAACATGGCGAACATGATAATGATGGCTATGATAGTCGAGGATGTTCTGGGACCGTTTGAGCCTTAATGGTTCCCGATTTTTGTCTTATAGGTGAGAGTATGTAATATTAAATTTATCACTTCTCACTCAGTGACATTAAATTTGGTGAGAAAAATCATCATCATCATCACTCCAGGGATTAGGCAATTGCCCGTTCCGACTTCATAATGCATCAGCCCAACGTCTTCTAGGTCTTCCAACATCACGTCTTCCTCTTGCTTGATAATTTCTTGCTAACAATGGATATATCTCCTTACTCATTCCATCCATGTGATCAATCCATTTCTGTCTGTAATTCGTGACTTTATCCAATAAAGGCTGTACTTTCAATTCTTCTCTTATATCCTCATTTCTTATTCTATCAAGTCTTGTACATCCTTTTACTTGTCTTAGGAACCTTATCTCTGCCGTCTGTATTCTATCCTTCTGTTTTTTCACTGGAGCCAAGTTTCACATCCATACAATATTGTGGGAACCGCCATAACATTATACATTTTTATCTTGGTTTCTTTTTAAATTTTATTTTTGAATGTTCTCTGTATTGTTCCACACACCGTCTGAAATTTATTTATTTTGGAGTCAATATCTCTTTCCACATTGTAGCCAACATCACAGCCCAAATATTTGAAACTAGACACCTGTTCTATACTTTGATTTTTTAAAATAATTTTGGATCTCACTGGATCTCTTCCTCTAAAAGCCATGGTCTTCGTTTTCCTTACAGAAATCTTTAGATCGTATAATTTACATATTTAATTTAATGCATGCATTGATTTCTGTAAGTCATTTTCCTGTATTATGATTACATCGTCAGCAAATAGAAGATTATTTATGCACACTTTATTATCCATTCTTATTCCTGGATTCACTAAAACTTTCTATTTATCTAAAATATCGTCTATATATATTAAACAAAGTGGGCGATAAACTACATCCTTGTCGTAATCCAGTATTTGTTTTGATTGCATCTGTTCCTTTGAATCCGGTATCTATAATTATATTTGTGTGTTCATATAATTTCTTTATTGTTTCAACAAGGCACAGCGGGTATCCTTTCATTCGTAATATTTCCCATAATTTTTGTCTGTTTACTCGATCGAAGGCCTTATCCAAATCTATAAATCCTAGGAGAGAAAAATATATGCCTTAATCAGGATTTGAACTCAATATCTCTGGTTCTGTACACCAGTGCTTTAACGATTTAAGCTATTATGCATCACAATTTAAACATAGATGTTTGCTTTGTACGATTCCTGTGCGCCAGGTAGGAGTGAACTTTTGTTCCACTAACGCCATCTAGCGGTCTCTTAAATAAGAGCACTTTAAATGGAAATCAACACATTACATTTCTAGCAAGTAAAGCTAATATTCCATATTTAATATTGATATATATCATGCATATATTTTTTCTTCACATTTGATTTGTCATTGTGAAGTGATAAATTTAATATTTCTCGTAGATTGCGATAGGCAGGACATGTGACACAAATGGAGAAAGAAAGAGGGGATTGTAGAAAATTCAGAGGGAAAGCGCAGAGTAGATAATCCAGGAATGAAGTTGGATAATAAGATAAACAACGATTTTAGGGAGATAAAGTATAGACCTTGAGGGGGTGATTGGAAAACATCACATGATAGGGATATAATGTCCGCCCGGCCATGAACCTACGGCATCGCTATTGCCAGAGAGTAAGCATTGACAGAACATTTATTTGTTAAAATGTTCGTGACATTTTAAAACTCGGAACTAATAAGTATTTTGATATTTAACTGCAAACAATAAATAACACTAATCAGATGTTTAGGGAAATCACGTTTTTCTAATAACTTATTCTCTATAAGAAGTCTTTCATTTTATCAAAGCCTACTAGGAAATAGTGTGGGGCACGCCGTAGCGTAGTGGTTAAGGCACTGAGCTACAAGCCGGAGGGTCGAGGGTTCAAGTCCCGTTGGGGTCAGGATTTTTAAACTGAACCAAACCCTCTGGCGGCACTATGGCCCTGGTGTCGACTCAGCCTCTAACGGGAATGAGTACCAGACGCTTGTTCTGGGGGTAAAGGCGGCCGTCACGTAGGGCTGACAACCCGGCTGACGTAAAGTGCCGATTGTCTAGAACAAGTGGGAGCCTTAACCTCCTACTACCCCAAGGGCCTCCTGAGGCCTGTTGTGAGATCACTTTACTTTTTTACTTTTACTAGGAAATAGTAAGTACACAAAAATAACATAAATACAGAATATTTCGTCCAGGCTATTCAATGGGACGTTTTGCAATGTTATTGAGGCATAATACATAAACGTGGAAAGTTTCAGATTCGACGATTCGATGTTTGCGTCTATGTCAAACGTAAAGAGAGTTTAACTAAATGATTCAGCAGTTGAGCAAGGTATTGTTTTGTGAGTTATTGATTTGTAATTACATTGTATTAGTAGTTATATACATGCCAAAAACATTAAAAACATAGGAAATGAAGTGAATGTGAAATAGATTCTAAAGATAGGCACGATATAGTTATAGGCCTACAACAATATATTTATTGCCTGTACATTTTTATGATGAAATAACATTCCATCCTTTGATCGCTACCATGTATTAATTACTTTATTATTATAATTTAGCCATATAATCCTATACAAGGAACTACATGGGTACACAGTAATGCTGTAATTAATGAGAATAAGTGGTGAAGGATGATGTAATAGTATATATTACGATACGAGGTTGGGAAGTGGTTTTTACAGAATCGAAGCAAAAGGTTTTTAATTTCCGAGATTCTGTGAAACACTTCACAAACATGGGTTGTGCATTATTTTTTGCGCGACGGTATTTTCAATATAATAAATAATAGTAAAATAACATCTTTGTTGGAAATATTTGCGTTCGTTATAAACAATTGACTAACGTTAACAGTGTGGGCAATGTTTATTAGTTGAAACTTAAGGAGGCCGTGAGACCAATTAGTGCAAAATGGCAGGCGGTAAGTACGTATTTATTGTTTTATATTGTTTCAAATAAAGTTCAGTTCATTTAAAGTGCAGTGATTTGTTTCGTATAATGTATATTAACACTATCTTTTGGATAATTTTTGTATATACATTGTATGTAGTATACATAGAGGGCAATGGTTTTACTTCCCACACGCGTTTTGTATTACGTAATATTACAGTATAGTTATTTAGGTTGGCAACTCCGAAGTGTAGGAACGCGCAAAAAAAAAAACTACATGTTTATACAGAAATAACATTCCACTCTTTTATCGGTACCGTGTATTAATTACTTTATTTTATAATTTAACCATATAATCCTATACAGAACTTCCGTACTTGACCTATATAGATAGATAGTAATGTACTTGTTAGAATCTGAATGAGTGGTGATATAAACAGATGGAGTATTATTAATTATGCGTTATAATGTTAAATATTACTATGGTAATATAAATTATCAGTTGCTCCATGGCAACTCAGTCTACCAAGCTGGCTGCTGGCCTTACATCCATATATTAATCAAATGTGGACTATCATCCAGCTAGTATAGGGGTGACAGGTGGTCAGCACGTTGCGTCTCCCACCCGTTATAGCTGTCTTTTAAAACTTGGAACCGCTACTCATTGTAGTATCCAAGTTCCTCATTGATGGTGGGTGGGCGTCGTGCCGGTCCCGCACTGACCGAGATTCTTCCTCGTTGGGGATTCGAACCCGCGCAAGTGTTGTAGCTCTATATCACGGCACGATGTCTTAACCTCTCGGCTACGGCTCGGGGGATTATATAACATTAGTATGGGATGCGTATATTCCAATATTTCTAAACAACTTACACAGATTGGAAAACATTATAATATCGGATCTCCTGAAAAATTACCTGTCTTCTAGTGACACGTTTGAATTTAACATGAGCTTACAAGCCTGTTTGTGTGATTACGTCATCTGATATGGAAAATGATTGTGTCGAGTTAGATTAATATGTTTATCTTGTAATTCGTTTTTGATAATAGCATTCACATTTTATTTAATTCAATATTTGCCAGGGAAACCATTCTAAATTTATTTAGCATCTGTGATCGGTTGTTATGTATATTTCCATTTTCCATAGTGAATGCTTCAAGTAAGCACTATGTTTGGGCGTAATTTTTATTTCTACTTTTCAGTGTGATCGCGTTTTTAAAACTACTCAACGATTGTTGATATAATTATCTTCCAATAAAATCAATATGTTTCAAGAACTGAAAGGCAATGTGTAGGTTACCCTAAATCAGTGTAAGTAGCGTAATACTTGGGAATATCTAACATTTCCAAAAATATCGGTAGTATTTTTTGAAGGAGCGATGTATACGTGTTTCGACTGAATCCGGAGTCCGGGTTAGATGCAAATTTGGGGCCAACTTGCGTGGGCTCTGGGAAAGTGTTGTAAATTCTAAGAATAGCGTCATAGTGCGACCGCATTCTGACGTCAGCATTTTGTTTCAATATTTTTATTTCAAAATGAGCTTAATACTAGGAAAATCAAAGTCATATGTTTTAAGAAAGTAGCCTTCTTTTCATTTAAACTATATATTTGGCTCTGTTTTTCAGAATGTTCTGAAATTTGTCATCTTTTGGGATGTCAGAAATTCAAATCTCATTGCCGAACAATCATACATGTTTCGTGTGTTTCCAAATCAAAATAAATCCTAGGTTTGTTTTTGGTTATCGCGTATAATTATAGGTGGTTCCATGGCTAGTGGTTAGACACTCGCCCTCTAGAATTCCATGTGATGTTTCTGGTGGACGAACCTAAGTCACAAGACTTTTTTTTTTCTCTGGGTTTCTCTTGTTTTACCCAGCTAAAAAGTCTTGTTTACTCACGTCATTATTTCGTTTCATTTGATTTAATGTTCCCCATTGATGGTGTGACAGGCCTTGTCAGCAGGCATCCTCGTATATGATCTTCAGTTGGTGAGTTTCATCTCGTCCCTCGATTCGTCATAAGGAGATCAAATATGTTAAGGGCTTCTAGTATAGGCCCATCAAAATAACATTAATGCGACATTACTAAGGAGTTTACGCGTTCAAAATATCAAACTTTATGTTTTTATTTAATTGAAAAATATTATTTATGTTTGTTTACTAATTACTGGAGTAGTAGTCCCAACATTTCTGAAGGTCTATTCCTGGTTAACTAGTTTTTCCGTTTTGTGGTTTCATTTTGATCCAATACGTGTCCGATCAAAACTGTAGTATTGGGGTAACATTGTTGCTTCTGACGCAGCAGGTCGGTTTTGATGTGTGTGTTGTATGTGATCCATAGTTTAAAGTCTTCCTTCCTGACTGTAAGGCCCGGGTGCGGGTGGCTTGTATCATGTAAGAGTACCTGTAAAGGGAGAGGTTAAACTGAGCTCAAGACTAAGAAGAAGATTAGGTAATTCGACAACAATTATGCTAGATACAGTAATATGTTAAACTTGAAATGTAGAAACATCTTTCAAGGCAATTGGTTCAAAGGAAACTAATTATTTACCAAAATTTGTTAGAATTAAAAATAATGACATCTAAAACAGAATTCACGTAGTTCCTCCGGACGTTTTTAGGTCATTGCTCTGTGTGTGTACGCGTGTGAAGAAGGTAAATTCGCGTGCATTTAATTGCTACAATAATCCAGAAATCAGAAAATTTGCAGTGCGCACGAAATCGGATTGATAATTAAAAAGATCGGGCGAGACTTGGGGCGAGTTATTGACCAATAAACTGGTAGTAGGAACAACCTGTTTATTCTCGTGTGGCATGATTAATTATACGTCATGTCCTCTTCATAACTTCCTGCACTTTTACTTCCCAGATATCTTAACTTACACTCTACAAAAAATAAAGCCCGAAAAAATGGGCCGATATGACTAGGATAGTAGTAGTACTTATCAATCTTATTGTCACGGATCGAAAGTTGACATTCCTGCACATAACCTGGTTTTTATGCAAAGAAATCGAGTAATGATATGGAAAATAAGCTATCGCCCGGTTTTTAAACATGTTCCTCGATTCTGTAAAAACCACTTCCCAATCTCGCATGTAATATGCTATTACGTACTTGAAAAACATATTATGTACTTCTATTAAATAAACGAAAGCCGTAATTGCAAATTATATAGATACATTCTTGTTACTTACTTGCTAATTATACAATTAATTCCAAATTTGGTCCAATTGCGTTTAATCATTTCGGTTGTTTTCCCCATTTGTAAGACAAATATCGTCCTCCGAGTAGTCAAAGGCACCATGCCTTGGCTCATAGCTACAGGCATACGCTGGTTGGAACTTCCCATGGAGGGTAGCTACAGGCATACGCTGGTTGGAACTTCCCATGGAGGAGAAATGTTTTTTCGTGGAATGTCGGCCACTTTTTGACATGACCCGCCAGTATCGTGAGGAATTTGGATATGTACAAAAAGTAGTGGCTGCAGATTCAAAAAACCAGCTACATTGACTGGGGAACTCGACTTGCAAGACCGCACGTCATCCGTCTACTGGCGAATGTCCATATCCACCTCTGTAAATAATACTTGGATGTGAGACCGGCTGGTAATCCATGGGTCTTCGTGGACTTTTGTGTTAGAAAGGACAAATATCAGGGATATTAATGCCCAAATAAGTCCTCCTGGCCATTATAATCATCAATATCATCGCCGGTGTACGAGGCAAATGTGTATCCTGTAGCTCTGTGCTCTGTGCCTTAACCACTCGGCTACAATGCGAAACACTAATAAATAAGTTGAGTCTATATTTAATTTTACCTCATTACTAGATGCTCTGAAACATGTCCTAAAAGAAATTACCGATATGAGGTAAGACTCGTTTATTTACCACATATCATTCTTGTATCGGATGTATCCTGGCATTGGGCTGTTCTCTCATGTGGTGTGGTTCTCCGGATGTAGAGTTTAAATTCCTCCCTAATTAGTATTTTGTGTTCTTGTAAGGTCCCGGAGACGCGGGAATATAAAAAATACGTATAAAGGGAGAGATTAAACTAAGAAAAATAATGTTCCATACCCTTAGATTTGTCGCCGCTGTGGTCTCGAGGTAGCGAGCTGCCTTGACATGTAGCGGGCCCGAGTTCGATTCACGGTCGGGACAGGCTCCTGGGTGAGGTTTTTTCGAAGTTTTTCCTCACTTATTAGACAAATGTCAGGTAGCTTAGGGCCCAACGGTCCCCGAATATCATCCGGCCATCATCATAATCCTTCACCGGTGTGGAAAGCAACGAGAAGCTACCACACTTATATGATAATTCCCTAGTAAAGCTGCAAAACATAGTATGAAGATGGATTGCAGTGAAAGACATGCCCTCGGGCAGAATTGCTATGGATGGACCCTTAAACTTAATCGAAAATGCGTCACGCAAGAACTGCGTATATTGAACGAATTCCTCAGCAAGTCGAAGTAATATGATTTTGCTGGTTTACGATATTTATTTTTGTTATCCCTTTATTTGGAGAAACCCAATTTCTTATGTAAATCTATTTAAACGTGACAGATTCCAATGAAAACAAACCATTCATAACCCTATTACCTAATGCGTATTGTTCTATAATTTCACCAACATAAATTAAAATATCAATTGACTAGATTTTCCATTACGTTTTTCTATCCCAATGTAGAGCATTAGCCTCTTCTTTACAAGTTACTAGACCCAGTTAATTTAGTTAGGCATTATTTGCTCACAGATGTCGTGATGCTATGCAGTCAACATTCCGACCCAATGGGATCAATAGGCTTACTTCATTAAAATATGAAATAAATTAAACAATTTTGTTATCGGAACATTGTCAATTTAAGGGTTAATTAACAATATGGTGTACATTGCGGCGAACCAAGCATAGTGTGTGCTAGAGCGAATGTTAAATTTTGGGTTTCTAGTAAAACTTCCTCTTCTAATGGTCGGATTTCGCTGATTTTTGGAGGATACCTTCCCCGTTTTCATTTTAATAACATATACTGAATTTACTTGTGAAACACCTAAAATTGCGATCGCTAGAGATATTTTTATTATATCAAGTTTGTCTGATAAAATAAAAATTGCTGCCCCACACACACACACAAACACACACACACACACACACACACACACACACACACACACACACATATATATATATTCCATTTTATAGTAATTCTGCCCGAGGGCAGGTCTTTCATTGCAATCATAGCATTTCCATGCTATGCTTTACAGTTTTACTAGGGAATTATAGGTGTAGTAGCTCCACATCGGTGATGGTGATGATGATGGCCGGATGATTTTCGGGGATCGTTGGGCCCTATGCTTCCTGACATTTGTCTTACAGGTGAGGAAAAATCCCGATAAAACCTCACCCAGGAGCCTGCCCCGACCGGGAATTGGACCCGGGCCCGCTGCGTGACAAGTCAGCACGCTACCTCGAGACCACAGCGGTGGACACACACACACACACACACACACACACACACACACACACACATATATATATATTCCACCGCTGTGGTCTCGAGGTAGCATGCTGGCTTGTCACGCAGCGGGCCCGGGTTCGATCCCCGGTCGGGGCAGTTTTTCTGGGTGAGGTTTTTATCGGGGTTTTTCCTCATCTGTAAGCAGATGTCAGGAAAACTTCAAGGCCTAAACGGTCCCCGAAATCATATGGCCATCATCATCATCCTTATCATCATCATCCTTCACCGGTGTGGAAAGCTACGGGAAGCTAGTACACCTACAATTCCCTAGTAAAGCTGCAAGCATAGCATGAAAATGCTATGATTGCAGTGAAAGATCTGCCCTCGGGCAGAATTACTATGGATGTGTGTGTTATTTTTGGGTATTTACTAGATAGGATCTGTGAAGATCTGTAAAACTTTTAAAAAATATATATTTCATGAGAACAAAACATCGATAACCCCATTCCTTGAGAATTCATTAAAAATGCAAATAACATCCTTGAAATTCATTCATTTTTTATGTTTAAAGATGAAATTATATTCAATTATAGGTCTATTAAATTACGAATGTGTCTTTAGTGCCTATTTCCACATACATTAGTTGTCGCCTTGCATTGTGAGAGTCAGCATGGTATGACTTGAGTTCAAAGTGACTGATCAATTTGTCATTCGTGTTTGATGTTAAGGAGACATGATCAAGAATCCATTAGCGTAACCAAGTCGGGCACCTTCATTCTGCGTCATATTCAATTTTCGGAAGCATCAGTTCACAAGGTAACTTGGGCCTATGACACGTCGCACATCAACTGAACCTAACGTTTTTTATTCCTGTCAAGGTATTATCCTTAACTGGTTCACTCTGGCTTAAAAATAAATTTGTGTTACGGCATATTCAAACATCAACCGCTCTGGTTACTGTTGCTGCTTAGCAGATTTGAAAATATGTCGTAGTATTCGTGCTTTGGGGGATTCTATGCCACCAGGTTACCTACATAAATTAGAATAAAAAATCAGAAAAACACAATTTATGTGAATAATTACTTGAGAGAAATATATATGTTAAGTTCTCCATACACCTCTTTCCTGAGCTAATTTTCTCCAATCATTGCTGTATAATCTACTTCCCTCAAATCATGGTTAGTGTTATTCTCCCGCCTCAATCGTGGTTTACTAACTGTGAGTTTTCCTTCTGGTTTTCCTACAAGAAGTTTCTATGACTCCATTCCTCATTAGTGCCACATGTCCTGCTCAACTTAACTGTTCTTTTTATATCTGGTTTTCTATAAGGATCATATAGCTCACTGACTACAGTCTTGTCCATTCGCCTGCCTCTTTGGTCCAAAAATTTTCCTGAGAACTTTATTTTCAAATACTCGCAATCTTTTCTCTTTCCATAAAGTAAGAGTCCTGTTTCGCATCGATTTAACATGACTGGGAGAATAACAATTTTATGTGTCTTTAATATATATATCATCATCATAGTACATTCACGAATTTAGGCCATTTTTTGGCCTGTTTCGGCCTTGGTCTTAATATATATATGGGGATAGTAAAAGAAAATGAAGCTGGGATATGGTACCATCGTATATTTCACACCGTTTTGGATCGTTACATTAATTTAGATTTAGATTTATTTAGCCTGGTGGAGTTAAGGCCATGTGGCCTTCTCTTCCACTCACCAGGACAAACATATATTACATAAGAATATAACAATCTTAATTAACTCTAATATTAAACACTAAGTAAAAATTTGATCAAAAGATAATATCTAATATACATATTACGATCTATAATACAACCAGTTAATATTAGTTAAAATTAAGACTAAAACTAATAATAAAATGTATACAAGCAAGACATATGTCTAGTGTATATAAAAACAGGAAAATAATGAGATATAGAAAACTAATATTACGATTATACAATATTTAAAACAAAACAAATAAAAATATTTGTTATTCTTAATATTATTTACATAATTGATTAAATATATTAATATTGCTAAAAGAATACTATCAGTGAGGTGTATAAGTTAGTTTGTTATTAAATAATTCTTTAGTTTGTTTTTGAAGGATGTAATGATTTAAGATTAAAGTTGTTGAATAAAATACAACTTTCTGCTTCACGATCTCATGAAACTATGTTGTAGTGCCTTCATTTATGAGCCTACGTTATGGAATTTTTTAAGCAGCTATAATATTATAATGTGTGTGAGAGAGATAGAAGTAGAGAATAGAGTTGAAGGACAGATTCTTGTAGAGCGTGGAAGCTGCAGTGTAGCAGGGAAACAAGATGCACTCGGCGCCTATATATCAATGACAACTGGGCGCGCCAGATTTCCACCAATGGGAGACTACGTTACATATTTCTCCCGCGCAAACGAGACAAGAGCTGTGATTGGATGCGCCATGCAGCTGTTCCCTGAGCTACCACAACATGGTACGAAGTACGAGTCGCGCAAAACTACCCCTCAATACGCACGCCCTTAGCCGTTACAACAGCCCCTTTCAAAATCAACATTTTACTGAAAATACAACCAACTGCTGAATTGTAAAACCGTGTAATCACCGTTGCAGTAAATGATATTTTATCCATAATTTATATAGGCCTCAAATATATCCTTCTACTTAAAATTTGTAAAAGTTCCCCTACAGCCACTAAATTAATTTATTTATCGATATCGTTTTAATGGTAGGAACTTCTCAAGAAAAGTTAAACTGAAAATTTATAAAACTTATTCTTCCAGTTATATTATATGGATGCGAAACATGTAATCTTGCAATAAAGAAGCGAAAAAAAAAGAGTAATAGAGAAAAAGTTCTTAGGAAAAAATTTGGACCAAAGAAAGATGAACAGACAAGCGAATGGGAATGCCAATAACGGCGAGCTACATTTTCTTTGTAGGAAACCAGATATAACAACAATAATTACCAATTTTCGTGGACTGCGATGTGCAGAATATGGTGGCACGAATGGGGTGATGTGAGAGGGGCATGGAAGCTTCTTGTAGGAAAACTAGAGGGAAAGCACCAATTGGTAGACCAAGAATGAGGCGTGAGGATAACATTAACAATGAGTCGAAGGAAATAGATTATACAGGGGAAATCATTAGCTCAGGTTATGGATGTACGGAGAGCTTATGTCCGCATGGCCATGAACCTACGCGTTCGATAGTTCCAGTGAGTTAGCTAATCGTTTCAATAGACTTCAACTTTACCCTTAATGTTGAGTTTTGTTGTAGGCGTATCATCAATTCCTTCTCACATTGCTTTATTTTTCTCGTCTTCATCATCCACGGTTTCATTGCGTACATATGGCACGAATGTGGAATGAAGGAGGGACATGGAAACTGCTATGGAATGTTGCATACTCAATACACCAATCGACGTATAACACTCTTCTAATAAAATTACATTTTTAACATCATCATCGTCCTTTCAAGTATTAGGCCCAGTGGCCCGTTACGGTCTCCCGCCATCTCCGAAAAGGTCGACCCACAGATCTTCTGCCTCGAGGAATGTACTAAAGAATTTGTTTTGGTATTCTGTGACGATCCATGCCCTGAATATAAAAGTAAAGTAAAGTAATCCCACAACAGGCCTCGGGAGGCCCTTGGGGTAGTAGGAGGTTAAGGCTTCCACTTTTTCTAGACAATGGACACTTGATGTCAGCCGGGTTGTCAGCCCTGTGTGACGGCCGCCTTTACCCCAGAACAAGCGCCTGGTACTCATTTCCGTTAGAGGCTGAGTCGACCCCAGGACCATAGTGCCGCCAGAAGGTTTTGGTCAGTTTAAAAATCCTGACCCCACCGGGACCAACTCTCGACCTTCCGACTTGTAGCGCAGTGCCTTAACCACTACGCTACGGCGTGCCCCCATGCGCTGAATATGGGCTAGCCAATTGTTTCTATATTCTTGGAGGTATTCAGATATAGGTCCCTCCATGATATCTTTACCTTGTCGTGGTGGAGTGGCTTGCGTGCTTAAATGATCCTGAGAGCTATGCCGGCGGTAGCATTGCTGCCGATAGGGTTATCCTTGCCGGACTGGTCGAAGGTGATAAGCCAGACGAAAAAAGTACCTTGGGCGAAAGAGTGATGATCTTTCACCGTAAAAATACAACCGTCAAGAAATGCGGACATGGGTTCATCTGGGGTAAAATTTTCTGGATAGGGATGTATGGAGAGCTTATGTCCGCGCGGCCATGAACCTACGGGTTCGATAGTGCCAGTGAGTAAGTATTCAGATATAGGTACGATGTTTAACTCTCTGGCTATTGTTGAATTTCTTTGGTGGTCTAGAAGGCCAAAACCTGCAGATCGTCGCAGACATTTTTAACATGTAAGTATATACTCGTATATAATTTCATTTCCTTCTTCTATTATATTTTTCTATTGTAGTATGTATACAATCCTAAATATTATCCCCTGATTACTATTTTCAATTCACTTTGCTGCGTATCTCTCTGCACCCAATACAAATAGGCTACACATTATCTTCGTAAAATAGCAAGTAGAGCGTAAATTGAATATAGGCCGCATTAATGCCATCTATCCGCCTAGCGGAGAAATCCAAACATAAAATGTGCAGTGGATGATATTAAAATACACACATATAGGCCTACACTCCCTCAATAGAAAATACGATATTTCCGTAACACACTAAAATGATCCGTTGAGCGCCATAGAATTGATGGGTTAGGGCAAAATCCAGATAGGGACAAGATTTTTAATTAGGGCTAAATGTTCTAATGTCATCATTGCCCTGTGGTTGCCTTTGCCTCTAAATGAAAAGAGTACCAGGCTTATGTTTTGGGATAATAGGGCGCCATATAGGATTGACAATTTTATGTCATATCTCGTATAGAATGTCTAAAAATGTGGGAGCTTAAACCCTTACAACTTTAAGGGTCTCCTAATCCCTGTAATTGTACCAATTAACCTTGTTTACTTGTAGGCAGCATCTAATCTGATTTAGTGTGCATGACGGGTGTAAATTACATTTCAGTGATAAACGCAGATCCAATAAATTTAAAAGAAAAAATTAAAATTTCTGTATTAACCAGGTATCGTAGTGGTATGAAGTGTTTTCTTTTCCACGTGTCCCTATCCAACTTCGTCTTTTTTCGATCTTTAGTATTCTTCTTGGATCCATGAATTGTGAAATATTCTTTCCTTATTTATTCTCCAGGACGGTCCCCATTCCAATAAACTAATTTTTTGCGGTCTTCTTGTGTTCATACAAATTAGGTTGCCTATATCTGACATACCCCAATACAGAATTATATCTTTAATTTTCCCCGTGTTAGATTGTTAGGCCTATGTCATTTTTTTTTAAATTTTGAATTTCTTGCTGACCTCAAAAAAATCCATATCCTTTAAACGTACTCTTTTAATGAAATGTTCATGTTTTCCCCTTGTTAACAGTTATTTTTACTGTTAAATTACATGTTTTTTTATTTTACTTTTCCAATACTTTGTATATTCCATAGAATACCATTCAACAATGTTGTTATTCCACACCTTTATTAATTTTGTTTTAAGCCATTTTCTTGCCTATCATCTTTTTTATTCCTAAACACTCAGATTTTTTACACCTTCTCAATGGCTTTTGATTTTGAATATTAATACTGTAATTTGAAATTGAGTTAGAGAATATGAACTTAACAAAATTACAGAAAAATATGGATTAAAGATATCTACAGAAAAAACAAAAATTATGGCATTTCAAGGTGTAGATCCTGTCAGAAGTAAAATTGTACTGGACAATAAAATTTTGGAGCAGGTGAATAATTTTACATATCTAGGATGCAATATCTCATATGAAGAAGAAAAGGATGTAAATGCAAAAATATCTAAATTTTTAAGAATTTTAGGGTTAATAAATTCTATCTTCAAGCCACAGTTAGTCCAAAAGCATTCAAGACTGAAAGTGTATAAAACACTGGCTCTTCCAACTCTTTTGTATGGTAGCGAAGTATGGACGTTGAAACAGAAGGATATACAGAGACTTAGATCTGCTGAAATGAGATATCTTCGGAGGACTGCAGGATACACACTACTAGATCACAAAAAAAATGAAGACATCTTAGAAGAATTACACATGGAATCTTTAGCAAACAAAATTTCTGATTATAAGTCAAGATGGATGCAACATGTTCATCGAATGGAAGATCACAGAATACCCAAACAAATGTTAAGATATCAACCTGCAGGAAGAAGAAGACCAGGACGTCTACTCAAAAGACTTCTGGATGGTGTTTCTCTTGAGGCCGAAACAGGTCAACAAATGGCCTAAATTCGTGAATGTACGATGATGATGATGAGTTAGAGAATGTAACACCTGACCTCATTGTAGTTACTCGAAGACATGTTTTCGATACTTCTGCGTATTATATTCAGTTCCACTTTCTTTAAATATTAATTAATACTGTACTTTGTTTCCGTACAGCATCCAATAATAATAATAATAATAATAATAATAATAATAATAATAATAATAATAATAATAATAATAATAATAATAATAATAATAATAATAATAATAATAATAATATAATATGATATGATAATAATATGATAAAAATATGATGATAATATGATAATAATATGATGATAATGTGATGATAATATGATAATATAATAATATGATAATAATATGATAATAATATGATAAAAATATGATAATATGATGATAATAATAATATGATAATGATATAATAATATAATAATAATATGGCCTCACTTCCGGATGCATTAATTACAAAGGTGGACGATCATCCAGTCGAATCCCCAGTCATTACAGCTGGTTTTCTTAATCTGGCTCAGTCATTAATGTGGCTACTAACATTCTTCACGTTGCTGGGTGGGCTCTGGTCCCATATTGTTCGAAATTCCATGAGAAAATTTGAGAAACCAGCTGTAACGGTTGGAGAACCCGACATAATATAACACGTGGATGTGAGGTCATCAGGCCGTTGGTAGGCCAAGGGCCTTCTGGAACTATCGCGCCAAGGAATATTTGTTTCTGAATAATTTTAAGGGATGTATTCGTACATGTTAAAATTTTTCTACGACTGAGATTGTCCTTTAAGGTGCACAAAAATGACTTTCAAATCAATTATTGTATTACGTATTTCACTCAGTGACGAAAAATATAATTTCTTTGAAATGTCGGTAATTGTTCCCGGGCACCAAATACGAGAACAAGGGAAATAAATTACTCTGTGAGGTAGGATATTTCTTCCTTTTCACATTTTTGTTGAATTTTTCTAGTTTTGCAATATCTATTGTTACCTCAAGCATGGGAAGAAAGAAGTAAACTTATTATGACTTGCCCTCAGCTGTCAGGACACTCTCTGACATTGACATATGTGAATTTACTGAATAGTCAATAATGGATGAATGGATTTTGGGGGGAAATGTGAGAATTGCTTCTAGAGTTTTAACCTTGGTTTACAGGCGATAGGTGGGGACAGAATTCACTGCCTGCTCTATCCTAGAACATATGAACTAGGTGATGGTTTGCACAGCTTGCCAAAATTGTTATGTCCTCTCACTCTCCACAAATAAATATCGATCTTGAGTAGATATGGATTCTGTAGGGTGTGTAAGAAATCTTGATCACATCACATATATTTAAGAATGAAGATACGAAGTTTCTGGCAGATGTTGAACTCGACATATGTAATTTAGATTACTTGATAGTTGTAGCAAGCTGATACATACTCCAGAAGTTTTTGGACGTATTCCATGTCAAACTGATTTGTATAGCTAAGCCTCATAGTTTTGTGATTCTGAAATTATGTTTTTATGGTACTGGTATATATTAAAGTATTTGTTTATTAACTTATGCTCTGGGTGGAAAAGATGAACATAAGCAGGAGTGATGTCTTGAGACATAGAGCTTCAAAATTTAGTTTTAATTGCGGAAAAGTAATTGCAGTAATTAAGGAAATTAAATTATCTATTTACGTGTTTCTACAAAAAAAACTGAAAACACGCCTTCTGTTTCAATATTATTAAAATTCATAAAAATTAATTTTAGGTATATAAAAGTTATATTAAAATTATGAAATGATGTGCTTTGTGTGTTATTACTGATTAAATAGTTTATTCTCCTATTTATTAAACTGTCATATGTTTTAATAGTCGATTCTGCTTATTTTCCATTTTCCCAGTTATCACTTCAGTTCATGTATTTAATAAAGTTGCACTGAATAAAGTTATTTAGGAAAAGATAAATCTTTCCTTTAACTTCAGATTATGTTTATTATCAAACAAGAATTACATTTGTAGCAATAGCCGTATAACAATAATGTAAATTGATTGTATGTGGAGCACAGAATATTGTATATAAACATGGTTTCTTAATGGGCCAAACACTGTAATTTAAATTAATATGGATTCTGATATGTGTTTCATATTAACAAACGGCAGACTTACCTAGATATTGGTGGGCTACTTTAACTGTATCCCCTTTTCATCCGATTTGAATAAATTATGATTGTTTTCTTCTTCTTCACTTCACGCGCTAGGCAAATTGCCTGTTCTGTCCCACAGTTGTCTGTCCAGATTTTCACTGGCCTTCCTACATCCCTTGAACCTCTTGGCTTGTAGTTAAATGCTGCTTTTGGTAATCTTGTTACATTCATTCTTTCTACATATTATGATTGTCTATCACTGTATATTTCGTAGAGAATAATCTATAGAAATCACATGATCAGGTAGTCACACCATTGTCGTTACAATAGTTTCTTCCACCTACTTTTTTATTTAATTGTAACTTTTATAGGTAAGGTAATATCGCTTCTAGGATCCGTGGGTTATTCAGTAAGGCTGTGTTTCAGGCGTGTTTCCTCAAAACATAATTTGGTTAAAAGCAAAGGGAATGGCATCGAGGCGGATGTTTCTGTAGCAATAACATATAAATGTATCTATTTCTAATAGTGGTGATTTTTGTAGAGATTAGCTTAATACCTTTTGCTTAACAGTTATATAACACGTTATTAAACATTTCTCATGATATAAACCTTCCTATACAAATAAATGAAATGGCTAAATATTTGTTTACTGAGTTCGGGGATATTCATACTGCTCTTAGGAAACTTGATATTGGAGATATGAACTAATAGAGTTTAACATTAACAAAAGAAATAGCATTCAAACATATCGATTGCCATAGCTGTCAACAGAAAATAAACATAACCGTTGTCTTTATAACAATTTCGTTGATTTTTAGATTTTTTTTACATTGTCATGGAAACAAATATAACAATTATAAGTCTCTGGAATATCATGCAATCGACAGTTTGTTTTTTTACTTATGTTTTTATTTATAGACTCTTAACATCGCATGTCATTATAGCTTAATTTCATTACTTATATTTTTACTACTGTTTGCTATGAAATGGCGAATATGTCTAAATGGAAATATGATAATGTAGTTCAACATTTGCCTTAATTAAAAAAAAATTGATCGGGATTTGAACACCGGAATCTTCCGAATGTCTCAAACTCCACCTCTTTAGCCTACTTAGCCCGGTAGCTTTTTATGCAGTATAAATTTAATTGTTTATACTTTCTTATCAATTTATTTAGAAACCATAGAGTATTGATTAGTAATTTTGAAGTATTGACAAGAATTGTATTCCTTCAAAAACATTCAGTTTTCGTGAACGTAGTCTGTAGAAAAGATCTGCAGTCAAGAGACTTGTGGTTTAAATAATCTAATTAGACCCTAAATTCTAATTAATAAATACTAGTTAATAACGAATTTAGTTAACTTCATAAGTATAAAACTAGAATTATATATTGTGTCCCATTTATCTTGTGCAACTGTAATAGCTATTATGTTTGCATTGTTTTTGGCGTTCTTCTTTTTGAAAGTAATTTAAAACCAGAAGCTAACTTAAGTATGAGATTTGGTTCTTTTAACGCCATTCTTGTGCAATATACAAATGAGAAAACTTTTACAAAGGGCACTACCATTGTACTTTAAGTACACTGGAAAATGCATTTTAACGTCTTCCTGTAGTAAAAAATAACGTAATACCGTCCGAAACGATAATGATACAACGGAAGGCGATTCATATAAACATGTTATGTTTCTAATAATGCCCTCAGTCAACTTACCTCGCTCTAGACGTGGTATACTGTACACACTGTAAACAAACTGAAACAGCGGTTTTAACCAGATTCTACTACGCTCATTAATTTTGAATCATTCCTAGGAGCGTGTTGACCAAGTCGAGCATTGATTCTACAGTGTTATGTACTTCAATGCAGAGAAGATTGATATGATCCTCATTTAAGGGGAATGCCCAAGAAACACTGTGAGAGCAAGGTACTTTACAGGAAAGATCTCCTCGGGTAAACCAATAATTTCAATTTTCGTTCACTCGTTCCTCGTCTTGGACCAAACTGAAACAGGAACCATTTCATCTGATGAACGACATCGTCGCATTGGTATTGATACAGAGAATGCGGGGTTGTATGTACTATTTATTAAACGCTAACTGGCACATCAAAATAAACTGCCTCACAAACGCCACAAATTTCATCCATTCCACATGTCTCTTCATCGAGAATTGCAGATAGCGATTTTTGAAACAGTGTAGAATTCTGTGAGTGGGGCCTATACCAGTTTTTAACAACTGCAACATTTTCCCCCGATTGTTATGTTTGCTGTTCAAGAGACATTTACTGATTATGGAGGTATGAATATCAGAAATATCCGCTATTGGGGCATAGGGAACTCATGATGGTTCCGCGAATTGGATTTGAATACAAATGGAAAGTAAATATTTGGTGTGGCTTTGTTGGTAATACCATTAGAGGAACTACTTTATCGATGATACTGAAAATGGTACCGAATACCGAGAATTTCTACGTCGACCTCTCTCCGGTTTGTTGGTAAGTATACGCTTGAGAGAGGAGTAGTCTATGAAAGTGGAATCAACGATACGTCTGTCCTGCTCACGCGCCTCCCGACTACGTTAGGTCCTCGACAGAAAATATCGGTGGATTGAAAGTTCTGGAGTGAAACAGTAGCCTATGTCTCCGGATATCTCGCTGCGAGACTTCATTCTTTGGGCAATTCTAAAGGACATTATGCACCAGAATACTCCCTCAACATCGGAAGACATTCTGCAACGCATATAGAGGCTTGTGCGACCATTCAGTCAGCAGCAATGCGGTATTTCAAGGAACGCCTTCGATTATGTGCTGATGAGAATGGTCGCCACTTGGAACATCTGCTGATTTTCAAATCACGTATTGTGTTGCTAAATGTTCATGTTTCAGTTCTCTTTTTTTGCATATATACAGGGCGTATAAAAAAGGATGGCGCAAACTTACATGGTTGAAAGTACACGACAATAGAAGCAACAATGTCCCAGTAAACATGGGTCCGCAAACGAGCCGTTTGCGAGATAATTACGAATGTATGGTTACAAGCCGCCACTGTATGTAACATCGTACGGTTTACTCCTTGCGCACTTGAAGCCGTCCTATGTTCTTTGTTTACAAAACTGAACATTGCCGAGTGGTGGAGTTGTAACCAAACCATATACGCAGAACGTACAGGATGGATACAGTACACAGTCTCGTCTGAGGAGCGCCACTTGTGCTGTGTTGTAGTTAAAATGGAACCTTACAGTAACGAAGAGTATGCGGATATGCATTTCATGTACGGTGGGGTTAATGGCTATGCACGGGAAGTTGCACGCTTGTACCAAGAAACATATCCTGATTCAAGACACCCCGAAAGTCGTACATTTACAAGGATCCATCAGCGCCTGGGGTTTTTGCACATGGCAGAGCAGTAGGTAGGCCTGCACGCATTACGCCTGAGGTTGAGGATATGGTGTTGGAAGCAGTACAGCTCTCTCCAGGAACCTCGACGAGAAGAATTGCCACACAAGTGCCTGTACTAAGCCACAGTAGTGTATGGAGAATTTACTGTACCCTTACCACCTCCAACGAGTTCAATGTCTAAATGATGCGGACTTTGTTCCTAGAGTGATGTTTTGTCAGCGGATGCAACAACAGACTGTAGTCAACCCTCGTTTCGCATGTAACATTTTATTTACAGACGAAGCAGGATTCATACGCGATGGTGTTTTTAATTATCATAATACCCATTTTTGTAATAAAGCCACATGCTGTTCATGAGTCACCATATCAGCACCGTTTCTCACTGAATGTGTGGTTAGGGGTACTAAGTGATCATCTCATTGGGCCACACATTCTTCCACGAAAACTTAATGGATGGAGTTACCTTAGGTTTTATGCGGCGTCATCTTCCAGGATTGCTTGAGGATGTTCCCCTTCAGCAACGTCGGAGTTTGTGGTACATGCATGATGGAGCTCCGGCACGTTTTGCTCTGCTATGAGACGGCATCTAACGTGCAGATACGGCCAAAGATGGATAGGTCGAGGCGGATCTGTACCTTGGCCTCCAAGATCACCTGATCTAAATCCTTTGGATTTTTATGTCTGGGGTCACCTCAAAAGCGAAGTGTACAGCACACGCGTTAACACGATTGAAGAACTGGAGCAGAGAGTTGTACATGCTTATCAAGAATTCAGAAATGATCCAGGGGTTTTCGAAAGAATCGACATTCATTGCAGAGACGAGCTCAGTATTGCATCCAGATGCAAGGAAGACACTTCGAACACCTCCTTTAACAGGTAACCCATAAGTGAAGTGAACTGTGAAATGTGAACAAAATGAGATGAAAAATGAATAGTAAAGTCTAACTTCAAATTAATTTGTACTAACTAGGACGACGTTTACAATGAAGCCAGTGGCGGCTTGTAACCATACATTCGTAATTATCTCGCAAACGGCTCGTTTGCGGACCCATGTTTACTGGGACATTGTTGCTTGTATTATCGTGTACTTTCCACCATGTAAGTTTGCGCCATCCTTTTTGATACACCTTGTATGTCGTAGGTATAATTTCATTGTATAAACTGGAACAAGTAGACGGTCATTACGGCATTTATTATTAGTTCCATATTTGATTTTATGCCATTTATGGTTGGCCTTTTGAAATTATCACTTTAGATAGTAATACAGCTCTCTTTTGATTTCAGCAAATTTAGATTTATGGTAAATTAATACCAAATGATTAGGTAGAAACTATTTACATTATTGTTTCTAGTATTAGACGTGTCTACATATATTTGTTAATAAAAATATATTATGATAAATTTATACGTCATCTTAAAGAATTAGTTAAACTAGGCTACAATGATTAAATTATGTAGTGCTAGGCCTATAGCAAAACCGGAGGGAAAGCGTCCAGTAGGTAGGACAAGAACGAGGTTGAAGAAAACACTAACCATGAAAGTTGTTTATACAGGGACGATAAAAACATTAGCTCACGAGAGGGTTGTATGGATAGCTTATGTCCGCGCGGCTATTAATCTACCGGTTCGATAGTAGTGAGTTATTATTTGGAAAAAAAAGTTATGACGTCACTTAAATAAGAAAGGATTCTCAAGATTTACGATACCCCGGATTCTAAAATTTCTTTTAAAAAAGTCAATGCCAGTTTAAGCATAAAAGTTATTGTAGGTGCACAAAATAAATGACACTCATGTCTACACAGGACATATAGACATTTAAAATTAGGTGGTTTGTGTGTCAGATATATTTCTTTAGTTTTAATTCACCAAGTTGTAGCGGTTTGGCAATTATTGTATTACAGTATTCAGTAATTTACCGCTGTCTTCAATTTCAGAACAAAGATTATTAAAACATTGTACGTTTTTTGTTGCAGGTTTTAACTTCTTGGGGTCTGCACTTGTTGTGGAGCCATCGGTAGCAGGAGGAGCGAAGAAAAGGTAAGAATCACGTCTAAAACTAATTTTGTAAATTTTATTAACAATAATTGACATGCTGTAATAAGTAGTTTTTAAAAATAATTTTTATGCATTTTTCTGTAAATGCTGAAAAAATGTTCGCATTGGTAATCCAACTCATGCTCATATATAATGTAAGTGAATACGAATCTTCCATTGGCTGGACAGAATGTAACCGAAAGAGATTATGCTAAATTCCTATTTATTTCGCCATTTTCTTCTATTTTTTAAATTTCGCACTTTTTTAGCGGCTTTTTTTTAGAGTTTTTATTTAACCCGGATCTTAATGAGTTATGTTGTTTCTTTTTAGTACCGTAACACATTTTTGTTATACGAATTCTTCTGACGCACGTATATTATTGAACCGAGTTTTATAGCCGTGTTAACATCCCTATCGGAACATAATATGTTACTGCATAATTCATCCATTTGAATTCACAGTTAATGCTAATGTTACCTGATTCTTGGCCTACCTACATAATACCTTTGCCTCCGAACAAATTTCTCAGTGTTAGTGTTTTACATGTTACGAATTGGGGTTTTTAAAATTGGAGGGCGATATTTTAGGAGCATTTTAGTCTCTTTAGCCATATGGAGTGGCAATAGCGAATAAATGGTGCGAAGAGGAAAGGCCACTGTATCCTGACGCATAACTTGTAAATACAAACAAATAAACAGGAGTTGACACGTGAGTGGGTGGATCAGAAGGTCAGTGGCCCAGAAGGTGCCGTGAAGCGAGTAAACACTCGGACAGGCACTTCATTAATACATACACTTTGTTGTTTTTTTATAAATTTGTACCAAGAAACTTCTTGTTACAATCAGTTCTTGAGTCTCTGGCCTATTAGTGGTCTAGTTGATTTCCTCGTCTTCCCTAGATTTATTGGATGCAAGCGTATCGATAAGAGATACTCGATTATTGCATTGTGCCACAATAAAAATACACTGAAATAATGAATTTGTTCTAGTTGGATGATCCTGCTTTTTAGTTAATTGATGACAATTACCGATCAGCTGTGTAGGAGATTAGAATTGCCATTTTATAGTCATATTTATTATTAGAACTGCTTTTGTTTAGAAATTTATAATCGATTGTTCTGAAGTATTATAAAAATTAAAGTGCTCGCACTATAGGCTTATATCTTAGCAGTCCGTTGTACGTTAAGATTTTCCAACTTTCTAGAACAAGATGTCAGCCGAGTTGTGAGATATGCAGGACGGTGCCTTTAATCATAATACACACCGTATACTCATTTCATTTAGAGGCCATAAGATTTAGGCCAGTTTAAAAGCTGATCCTACCGGGTCCAGAACAGACATCTTATGACTTGTCGCTTGTTGCCTGACCTATTATATACAGGGTGTAAATTAATTACAATGACGAAGTTCATCAGGTTACTTTTTAAAGTAGGAAACACTAACAAAAGTAGAATATTATCATTTGTAAAATATTTTGAATTAAATTTGATTGATGGAAATAAGTATGCCTGTTAAATTGAAGATGTCACAAAATTATGTAAGATGGCTTCAGATTTTAATTAGTACGAGAAATTAGGTATTGGTGAAAGCAAATTACGAACGAGGGAACTGTCAACAATTGCATGACGAAATCTATATTGCAGTTTCTCCCAGAGAAGCGTTGTGATGTACCAAGGTCGTGTTCCAAAATTATCTGCACACTTTTAACTGCAAGGCACAAATAGATGCCACAATCCTGCAATGACAACCCGCTGCGTGAATTATATGTACGTCCTTGCTTGAATAGAGTGGAGTTAGATGGGGCGTAGCGCGGACTGTGAGGGTTATTCAATCCACCAAGTTAAGAATTGTATTTTCTTTCTTGTAGTTTAAATGAGAGATTTGATGCTGGATTTTAGTGCCTCGCAGTTAAAAACGGCAGGTAATTTTTTGGACACGTTCTTGGTACATCACAACGCTTCTTACTTACGTACTTACTCATTGGCAATATCGAACCCGTAGGTTCATGGCCGTGCGGACATAAGCTCTCCATACATCCCTATCCTGAGCTAATGCTTTCCAATCATTCCCTGTATAATCTACTTCTCTCAAATCATAGTTAATGTTATTCTCCCTCATTCTTGGTCTACCAACTGAGCGTTTTCCCTCTGGCTTTCCTACAAGAAGCTTCCATTCAAGTCTTTCATTCCCCATACGTACAACATGTCCTGCCCATCGCAGTCTATGAGACTTAACTGTTCTTATTATATCTGGCTGCCTGTAAAGACCACGTAGTTCATTGTTATGTAGTCTTCTCCATTCACCTGTTTGTTCATCTCTCTTTGGTCCAAAAAAAATTCCTAAGTTCTTTATTCTCAAATACTTGTAATCTGCTTTCCTCCCTTTAAAGTAAGAGTCCATGTTTCGCACCCATATAATATAACTTCACAACGCTTCTCTAGGAGAAAATTCGTCAGATTTGGCGTGCAGTGGTTGACAGTTCCCTTCTAACAAATGAACTACATTTCCAAAATTTAATATGTACGCACATTCAACTTAATTATTTGCTCATTAACGCTCTCATTAGTGTTGTGTATGATTTTTGAAGGATGAAAGAGGTATGTTTTAAATTTTTTCTAACAAATTACATTTTTGAAATATTAATTCATTATACACTTGTATTAAAGTTTTGGCTGCACGTTTGTATTGACATTGCTCTAGTGTAGGTGAACAAGGCCAGGCGTCTTGTGACCCGGTCATCCGGGTGTGGCCTCGCGCTTTCCACCGCATTTATCTTTTCTTCGCCATTTCTATTTTTTAATATTGTTAACTACAGTCGATTTAACTAATTATTGCATCGCGATGCTAACATTTATTTCTCAACATTTTCAAAACCTAAAAAACCCGCTTGGTTCTCGTATGAATCTGTGACCTTCAAGTACATATCAATTAAGTTCGTTTGGTTGCATTTGTCCACCGCTGTGGTCTCGAGGTAGCGTGCTGCAGTGTCACGCAGCGGGCCCGGGTTCGATCCCCGGTCGGGGTAGTTTTTCTGGGCGAGGTTTTCATCGGGGTTTTTCCTCACCTGTAAGACAAATGTCAGGAAAACTTTAAGGCCCAAACGGTCCCCGAAAATCATATGGCCATCATCTTCGTCATCATCATCATCATCCTTATAATCATCATCACCTTCATCCTTCACCGGTGTGGAAAGCAACGGGAAGCTACCACACCTACACAATTCCCTGGTAAAGCTGCAAGCATAGCATGAAAATGCTATGATTGAAGTGAAGGACCTGCCTTTGGGCAGAATTACTATGGATTCATAGACGTAAGTAGACTAATTAAGCAGATCTACTCAGTAGATGAAATAATTGAGCGGACTACGGGCGTGGTTCACCAGAGCACGAGTTGTATTATATCGTACATGACACGATACCGTATGACACTACGACAGCGTAACATTTAGCTCAGTGTGGAGTGCTGCTTTGTGTGCATAAGGTCAAGGTTTCGATCCGCGATTTTTTTTACTTTCCTATTTGCACTGTTGGTTATGTGGGATTGTTAATTGCCCAATATCTGAGGGCTATTATGAGGCTGGATTTAACCAAACAAAATATTTCGTGTTACATTTGAAGCCGGAAGACAAAAAATAGAGGAAAATATATTATTAAAAATACTGTGGACCTAATATCTTGTCCACGTACCGGCAGCGTCTGTCAACCATGCACTCCCGCAGCATGGAGTCCGCAATATATTGGACACGTTCTTGGTCCAATGCCACGTCTTCCTATGCATGAACAACCTTATTCCACAATTAATCATGTTACGGTATGGTCATGGTCATTTGGAGCGTAAATTTGGTTTCACTCATCGCCCAAACGTGTTGTATCAGGTTAATATCTGCTGTCATCGCACGATGATTCAAGAGATGGATGTCAAACTTCCTCAAAAAACCACCTTTGAACCCGAAGGACATGTTGGAGCGGATGTTTGGAACACAAGTATACCTTAAGGATAACGCTATCAAGCGGAAGGGACTAATACGTGGAGATAGACTGCTGTGTTCAACCTCCCCTGGATACATTCTAGAACTCCTGCACCATCGAACGACATCCACCCCAACATGAAACGCTTATGCGAAGTACAGGGGCAAGTCCGTCGTATACACTCGAGACTGTTAGTTCATTGGTGGAAATTAGATTGCTTCAACAGAAATCCTCTCGAGTAGAAGCGAAGGTTAGACGACCCATGATCTGCTCAACTTCCAACCTAACCTTCGTGGCAGCTCAACATGGCTATTGAGACGTCTCTTAGCGGTCGCTGCAGAACACGGGAAGTTCAATTGATCATATCAATTCAGGGGAAGTTAGAAATGGGTGACGCCTAATTTTCCCTAATTAAAACTCGCGTCCCCACCGGGAAGAAATCTGCGGTTTTCCACAATTCCTACTTCTCCGCTTAGGCGAAACCATAGACCTACAAATACCACAATATCTTCTCGCTACGGCAGCAGGAAAGCTGATGAAAATGAGTCAGATGGACAGCAAACGTAGGCTTGTCTTTCTTAAGGGTTATGATGAAAGTAAACAGTGAAAGGAAGAGGTCTAAAGTATATTTATTGTTTATGAACATTCTAATAGATTTTTGTTGTTATATTTTTAATTAACACTTTCCAGAAGGGGACATAGTTTTATTTTAGAATGCAAAATTGACGGTCGAACCGGAACTCGAACCCCAGTTCTCTGATTGCGCGTCATTATAACAGTTACACCATTATAAAGTATTGTTGACGTTCGTATCGGAGTTCGAATGGTAACAGTGAGAGATTCGGGTTCGATTACCGTTAATTTTTCTCTCTTAAATAATTGTAGGAGGTGTCTCGTACATAAAAATGAACTACATGGTCTTTATAGGAAGCCAGATATAATAAGAACAGTTAAGTCCCGTAGACTGCGATGGGCAGGACATGTTGCGCGTATGGGGAATGAAAGACGTGCATGGAAACTTCTTATAGGAAAGCCAGAAGGAAAACGCCCAGTTGGTAGACCAAGAATGAGGTGGGACAACAACATTAACTATGATTTGAGGGAAGTAGATTATACAGGGAATGATTGGAAAGCATTAGCTCAGGATAGGGATGTATGGAGAGCTTATGTCCGCACGGCCATGAACCTACGGGTTCGATAGTGCCAGTGAGTAAGTAAGTAAGTGTCTCCACTTTATTATCGGCAAAGCTGAGATGGATTTCTGAAAAAGAAAATCATCGCTGAAGTTCAGATGAGAAAAAAAATGTGAAAGTTAAAATAAATATTACAGATAATTAGAATAAAGAGGATGATATCTGATAGAATCCCTAAGAATATCACAAAATGGAGATTATATGGAAACGAGGAAATGGAAGGCCTAAAGAGTGTTGGATGGATGGAGTGAGGATAAGTATGGAGGAACTCAGACTTGCGGATGAGGATGGTCATGACCGTTACAAATGGAGAAGGGAAATTTCTTGTAGTTGAACCATTGTATTGTGATAAATTCCTAAATAAAATATATCCTAAAATCGAATCCAAAAATTATATGATTTTTTTGTCCTGATACCGACAGGCCTGTGGAAAATGTTTGAGTTAATAGTTGATACTCAGTGTTAACCTGAGATTTCAAATCTTACAAACGTGCGATATTCCTGTGAATGACGTGGAAATTCGTCGCCAACGGCAAGATTTAGGCGATACATGCGGTCATCAGAAAACTAGACATCAGCCTGAAGGATAGATTAGAAATGAACAACTAAGGGTGGAATGGGGACTCTGTTACGAAAGCCAGGAGACTGGAAGATATATGTTTAGGATGAACCTGGACATGTAGGCCTATGCCACAACGATATGGGAGCCGAGCCGAGGAAAAGGGAGCAGATGACACGCACGACAGATTATTCCAGTAAACTAGAATAGCAAGAGGCAGAGGCGGAAAGAGGCTAGTGTATGTCTACACTAATAGATTAAGTGATAGGATAAGAACAGGGACATGGAGACACAGTGGGTTGGAGAATACTCAGGTTTGCATTAGAGGAAAGTAGCCAAGTCAGTGACAGGGACTAGGTCACCCTCTGATCATCACTATCTGGTCGTAAGAGGTCCTCACTTTGTTGGGGATCCAATGACCTTATATGGTTTACTCAAAATAAAATTGATATATGCTAACACGGATTTCGCAATATTGAAAACTCAAATTTGGTGTCAATAATATGTAACATGAAGTTATCGGAAGCAGGTTTTTATTTTTATTTATCGACGAATTGTATGTGTAAAACGAAGACTTACAATTGGATTTATGGCAAGAGACCATAAACTGTAATGTAGAGGATGAACTAATGATACATTAGCCTTGTGATATTCGTGTTATTTTCACCTTGGCACTGCAAATCCTAATCGTCCTTGCTTCTCTGTTGGGTTTTAGAGACCTTCTAGTTTGAATTTTCCAGAAGAGTGTTTAGCATCAGACCTGTGAATCATATCCTTTGTTACAGTCAGTTTGATGTGAATCACAGTCGCTAAAAATCATCGATATTTGAAGGTGAGGACTACCTACTATTAAGAACTTCCTGTTACTCTGACCTTGCTCTTATCCCGGAAGAAAGTTGTTCCAGGCTTTTTTTTCTTTATATCAAAAGCTGTAAATCCGTTGGTAACTATTCAAAGGGAAGTAAGTCATTTGATTCACTGCACAATTTTCTTCAAATTTATGTTTAATCTCTTCAAACCTATTGCTTTTCTAAAAGTATCCAAACACTTGTTTTCTTTCCAATGCGATCTAGTTCATTTTATCCGCATGAGGAGTGTCGACTTATCGCGATTTCAACTTATTTCTATATTACTATTGTTGCTCTTTAGTTAAGGTAAAGATTATTGATTTGAAATCTTAACAGGATCCATTGAAACAGTAATTATCATATTTTGTAGTTACTGTCAAATGTTTATTTTATGATTAAGTGCTATTTTCAGAACAACTAAGCATTTAGGCCTATGTTTAAGTTAATATAAATATTATAAACTTTGCATAAACTTGGTTATAAAAGATTCCGGGCTATGTGGCCGTGGTCTATAACTGGCGTTTCTTCCAGACGTTTCTCCCTCAACTGCGGAGGGCATCTTCAGTGGCGAGCGCTTATAACCATGATTACCGGCCGTGAAAGCCTGCATTCCACTATTAAACAGCTGTAAGCGCTCGCCACTGAAGATGCCCTCCGCAGTTGAGGGAGAAACGTCTGGAAGAAACGCCAGTTATAGACCACGGCCACATAGCCCGGAATCTTTTATAACCATGATTACCGGCCGTGAAAGCCTGCATTCCACTATTAAACAGCTGTAAGCGCTCGCCACTGAAGATGCCCTCCGCAGTTGAGGGAGAAACGTCTGGAAGAAACGCCAGTTATAGACCACGGCCACATAGCCCGGAATCTTTTATAACCATGATTACCGGCCGTGAAAGCCTGCATTCCACTATTAAACAGCTGTAAGCGCTCGCCACTGAAGATGCCCTCCGCAGTTGAGGGAGAAACGTCTGGAAGAAACGCCAGTTATAGACCACGGCCACATAGCCCGGAATCTTTTATAACCATGATTACCGGCCGTGAAAGCCTGCATTCCACTATTAAACAGCTGTAAGCGCTCGCCACTGAAGATGCCCTCCGCAGTTTGAGGGAGAAACGTCTGGAAGAAACGCCAGTTATAGACCACGGCCACATAGCCCGGAATCTTTTATAACCATGATTACCGGCCGTGAAAGCCTGCATTCCACTATTAAACAGCTGTAAGCGCTCGCCACTGAAGATGCCCTCCGCAGTTGAGGGAGAAACGTCTGGAAGAAACGCCAGTTATAGACCACGGCCCCATAGCCCGGAATCTTTTATAACCATGATTACCGGCCGTGAAAGCCTGCATTCCACTATTAAACAGCTGTAAGCGCTCGCCACTGAAGATGCCCTCCGCAGTTGAGGGAGAAACGTCTGGAAGAAACGCCAGTTATAGACCACGGCCACATAGCCCGGAATCTTTTATAACCATGATTACCGGCCGTGAAAGCCTGCATTCCACTATTAAACAGCTGTAAGCGCTCGCCACTGAAGATGCCCTCCGCAGTTGAGGGAGAAACGTCTGGAAGAAACGCCGTTTAAAAGAAACGCCAGTTATAGACCACGGCCACATAGCCCGGAATCTTTTATAACCATGTTTACCGGCCGTGAAAGCCTGCATTCCACTATTTAGCTGTAAGCGCTCGCCACTGAAGATGCCCTCCGCAGTTGAGGGAGAAACGTCTGGAAGAAACGCCAGTTATAGACCACGGCCACATAGCCCGGAATCTTTTATAACCATGATTACCGGCCGTGAAAGCCTGCATTCCACTATTAAACAGCTGTAAGCGCTCGCCACTGAAGATGCCCTCCGCAGTTGAGGGAGAAAGTTGGAACGTCGGAAGAAACGCCAGTTATAGACCACGGCCACATAGCCCGGAATCTTTTATAACCATGATTACCGGCCGTGAAAGCCTGCATTCCACTATTAAACAGCTGTGTAAGCGCTCGCCACTGAAGATGCCCTCCGCAGTTGGGGGAGAAAAACGTCTGGAAGAAACGCCAGTTATAGACCACGGCCACATAGCCCGGAATCTTTTATAACCATGATTACCGGCCGTGAAAGCCTGCATTCCACTATTAAACAGCTGTAAGCGCTCGCCACTGAAGATGCCCTCCGCAGTTGAGGGAGAAACGTCTGGAAGAAACGCCAGTTATAGACCACGGCCACATAGCCCGGAATCTTTTATAACCATGATTACCGGCCGTGAAAGCCTGCATTCCACTATTAAACAGCTGTAAGCGCTCGCCACTGAAGATGCCCTCCGCAGTTGAGGGAGAAACGTCTGGAAGAAACGCCAGTTATAGACCACGGCCACATAGCCCGGAATCTTTTATAACCATGTTTACCGGCCGTGAAAGCCTGCATTCCACTATTTAGCTGTAAGCGCTCGCCACTGAAGATGCCCTCCGCAGTGAGGGAGAAACGTCTGGCAGAACCGCCAGTTTAATAGACCACGGCCACCTAGCCCGGAATCTTTTAATAACCATGGATTACCGTCCGTGAAAGCCTGTATTTCCACTATTTGCAATAACTATCTGTATTTATTAAGATACGTAATCAACGTTCATTCCGGTGCCTACAATGCATCAGACACAGTAGTGCAAATGTGACTGCTTATGTAATGCATTTAACTAGAAACGATCTAGTTACTATACAAATATCAATTAGTGGTCAAGTTAAAATCTATTTAAATAACCAGTATGTGAAATTTGTAGCAATACTCTCAACAAAAAATCTGCTGAATACCCTACTTAAATTGTAATTTTGAATCAGGAATTGTGTTTCAGAGAGTGAAACAGTAGCTTATATGACTTTGTTAAAGCGACCATTCATAAATTTAGTAGAGCTATTTTTTCACAAAATTATCGAATAAAATTTCAAACATATTTATGTTAACATTTTCTTTATTTCGCATTTTTGGTCGTAGTGTGCTATATGGCTAATAGCAAAGAATAAATGAAATGAGAAATAAAAAAAACTGAAATAAAAGTTCATTGCATAGGCTGTTCATGAATGAAAAGGGAAGATAAATGTGCAAGACCCAAAATATCGTTAATCCTTCTCGGGCGACGATTTTTGTGGTCCAGGGCTGAAGGTAAAATTTGAAAATAATGAATTTCGTATAAATATTACTTAAATTGTGCATTTACTTATAAAACAACTAATACCTTGTTTTTGTGTTGATATCCATCACTGATGTGCTTCAAAATGACATTTTATTATTTTACGTAAATAATGTCACTCTGAAGATTGTATAAGTCTCACTGGCCTGTTTAACTGTACACTTTTTGATCACTCCATATTAGTAAGGTATGGTATGAAAAGTTCCTTCACAAAATACTCATAATAATAGCAATATGCATAACTAATAATAAGAATAAAAATACCGGCAACAATAATAATAATAATGTAAATAGTGCACCTAGATAAGGAAGAATTTTCATAACTGATATAGGTAGGCCTATATTGGTGGTTTCTTATTTTTATAAGAATGATGTAAAGTAAGATTGGAGAGTTTTTGTTCCTAAAAATTCTCCTCTGTATGATAACTTTTGAAACGCACATCTGGATGTAGAGCAGGTTTTGACATACAAGTTTCATAGAAATAAATTGTCTTTTTTCTTCTCACTTTTTGTTCTGCATACAACACAGGGATTTGACCAAGAACCTTTTGATGTTTATTAGATGTTGGACAGGGATCTAAATTACTCATCTCTACCCAGCTAGATGCACTATTGTTGCGGCGTTACTTATGTCACTCTCGCATCCACTTTCACTACTTGACGATATTTCACAAGAATTGCCTTCACTATCGCTAAATGACAAATCTGAAACTTCACTACCACTTTCATTCGCTGTTTGTTCTATTTCCTCACTTGTATTCCGTTTTCTTTTTGCCGAGAAAAACAAGATAAATATTTTAAGAATGAACCACCATAATATGTAATGACGCACTATCCAAGAATTCCACTGATTACCTCAGAAGGAAATATCCCTAACTGAATTAAAAGAATTGCCCACTCAAAATGATAGAAAGAACATTCTACTGCCATCTCTTGAAAAATATATGGGAACTACATGGACCAGAACTGCCGGCAAAGTAGGATGTATTTTTCCGACCCATATATGGGTTTCCGCCCTCGAGGGAAATGGCAGGCGACCCATAATATGGCACGCGAAGGGTTAAATATAACTTATTGTCCAGATTTCCGTGCGCTATCAAATTTTAAAATAAGATGCATTCATGTACTGTGATGAGACGTGTACAATTAAAAGGTAAGAACAGTAAAAATATTCATTATCAAAATTGATGTAATAATAACCGGAGCCATGGCATAGCATTTCACAAGATTGCACAAATCTCAATGTGCAAGAAAGAAATAGACATCTGGTTCTTTAAAAATTTGAAACTAAGCTCCTGACGATTGCGAACTGGAGGATTGAAAATTACAGTTGGATCAAAGAACGAAGAAGGTTAAGATGGAATTTTGCAAGTTGCTATTATTAGGCTGTTAGCTTGAATTTATATATTTCTTAATAGATACGGAATATGGGAAATACCGGATTGCAGAAAGCAGAATTTATATTACTCATGTTAATATAAATAAATGTACGATTTTAGTAAATCCAGAAAATGGCGCATAATACACAGCTCAAAAATCTAATTTGATGACATTTTTTAAACGTTCATAAGTTTGCCTTCAATAAAGATAACAACATGCAAAATGTACGAAAAAAATATTATATTGATTCTTAACAAGTTCGGTGTTCCGGAGCTCTATCCCACACTCTTAATCAAACACATAGGACTACTTTTTTTTATTAAAGTACATGGAGGGCCTCCGTGGGTGAATGATCAGCCCAATGTCAGGGAATGACTTGGAAATCACGTTGAAACAAAGATACACCAGTCACTCATATATTGATACTGAAGAAGGTGAATATGATAGGATGATGACCAGAAGATGTCCGGAGACTATTTGGACCTTCACGTTTCCTGACATTTTTCTTACAGGTGAGGAAAAGAACACGTAATAACCTCTCCCAGTAAACTTATACCAATTGGGGATCGAACCCAGGTCAGCAGCATCTGATGTAACAGCAATACATCGTACGGGTGGTCTAAAATTACATTTTGGAGAGAATAGAATGGCAAACCAATTGAGATGTTAGGCGAGAATTTGGTGTCCCATAGAAGAAAAGATGGACACTGGATTCAGAGATTGCGTTGCAAATTTAAGCGTGAGGAACTGGAATGTGAAAACTAATGATAGAAGACAATCTATATAAGATTCTGAGAGAGAAGCAAGGATTCTGAACTGAAACGAAGATTTATTTATAATTTGGGCAGATACAGTATGTACCCGGATATAAGTCCATGAAGACACATGGGAGTGTGGACAATAGAATTCAACAGTACAGGTCTCGGTAGTCATTTTATATAAAGACGAGTAAGTTTCAGAGCTAGTCTACAAGCGAATTGAAATACATTCATACATACATATGTAAGTCCACCGCTGTGGTCTCCAGGTAGCGTGCTGCCTTGTCACGCAGCGGGCCCGGGTTCGATCCCCGGTCGGGACTGTTTTTCTGGGTGAGGTTTTTATCGGGGTTTTTCCTCACCTGTAAGACAAATGTCAGGAAAACTTTAATACCCAAACGATCCCCGAAATCACATGACCATCATCATCATCTTCTTCATCCTTATCAACATCATCTTCTTCATCCTTATCATAATCATCGTCATCATCGTCCTTCACCGGTGTGGAAAGCAACGGGAAGCTACCACACCTACAATTCTCTAGTAAAGCTGCAAAGCATAGCATGAAAATGCTATGATTGCAGTGAAGGACCTGCCTTCGGGAGAATTACTATGGATGGAAGGATACCTATGTAAGGTAACTAAGAATGGTTTTGTTCTTAAAACTAGATGGACTATTATCGCACATCAATAAATTTAAAAAAATACAATTGGAAAGTAATTATTACGATGTTGAAATCATTACTCACACGCCCTCAAGTTTTATTATTGGACACATTTACAATAAATGTAATAATTGGCATTATCAGTTAGTTTGAAACAGTAATTGCGTAGGCCTACACCGGTTCATGATAGAGAAGTTTGTGTAGGCCTACACCAGTTCATGACAGAGAAGTTTGCGTAGGCCTACACCAGTTCATGACAGAGAAGTTTGCGTAGGCCTACACCAGTTCATGACAGAGAAGTTTGCGTAGGCCTACACCAGTTCATGACAGAGAAGTTTGCGTAGGCCTACACCAGTTCATGACAGAGAAGTTTGCGTAGGCCTACACCAGTTCATGACAGAGAAGTTTGCGTAGGCCTACACCAGTTCATGACAGAGAAGTTTGCGTAGGCCTACACCAGTTCATGACAGAGAAGTTTGCGTAGGCCTACACCAGTTCATGACAGAGAAGTTTGCGTAGGCCTACACCAGTTCATGACAGAGAAGGTTGCGTAGGCCTACACCAGTTCATGACAGAGAAGTTTGGAAAATAAGAAAGGATTAGAAGGTTATAAAACCTTGTGATAAGATTAATTTATTGTTATCCAACAATTACATGTCTTATTTCACCTTAAGATATAATAGGGTCAAAGTAGTGATACGTCACATTATTTAATCTAAAAATTGTGAATGCTATTTATGAAGGTATAATAAAGTTTGTAGTTACTCGTATTTTCTGCCGAAAACAGGTGTGATTAGATGTCTTCGGTATGAAAATAAAGTTCATAAGGAAAAATAATGGTTTAAGGAAAATAAAGTTCTTAGAAATAAAGGGAGATGATCAGACTGGTGAATGGAGAAGACTACATTACAGTAAATTACATGGTCTTTACAGGAAACCATATATAATGAGAACAGTTAAGTCTCGTAGACTGCGATGGGCAGGACACGTGGCACGAATGTCGAATGAAAGACATGCATGGAAGCTTCTTGTAGGAAAACCAGAGGGCAAATGCCCAGTTGGTAGACCAAGAATGAGGTGGGAGAAAACATAACTATGATTTGAGGGAAGTAGATTATAAAGGGGATGATTGGAAAACAATGGCTCAGGATAGGGATGTATGGAGAGCTTATGCCCGTGCGGCCATGAACCTACGGTTTCGATATTGCCAGTGAGTTAGTTTAATGGTATAAGAAAAAGTGGTAGACAAAGAAAAATTCTTACAATCCTTGTAGTGAAGATGAGAGTTGCAAGATTGTAGAAGGAAGTACCTGACGCCGCAAAATATGCATTTTGTAAGGCAGAATCTGCTGTGACATTGTTAAACAAGTAGGGGAAAAAATTGGTACCGTGCATATTAGAATCATAACTTGATCTCCTTAGAAATCAGCATTTTAGTTTCCAGGCGGCATCAAAGCAACAGTTTCCTCTGGTTTAATAAATACAGGGTGGACCGCTCGAATGGACCTAATTTCAATTGCTTGTTACTGGCAAACGGTTGAAGATAGAAACTTAAAACAACGTTCATATTACAGAAAAACTCACCAAGTTTTGATATCCAGATCACCACATCTCTATATGAGCCCCAGCAGTCACTGTGACGATATCAAAGCGATGAACAATTTCTTGCCAAGTACGTTGGAGTATGTCTTCTGGAATGTTCTCAATAGCCTCTATGATGCGCTCACGAAGATCACGAAGGCCTTTGACTGGGGTGGTGTAAACTTTATCTTTGACATAGCCCCAGAGAAAGAAATCCAGTGGTGTTAAATCGGGAGATCTCGGGGGCCACGCGATTGGTCCTCCCCTACCAATCCAACGGCCAGGGAAAATGTTGTCCAAAGTCGTACGAACTTCATTGGACCAGTGGGGAGGAGCACCATCTTGCTGGAAAACGATGTTAGGCTGCAGTTGTTCAATTTGTGGAAAGAAGAACTGCTCCAGCATGTCAAGGTATGTGGTACCACGAACAGTTTTCTCGGCGAAGAAAAGAAAAACGGTCCAATGACCTTATTATGTGACAAACTGCACCAAACATTCATCTTCGGACTATCACGAACATGCTCTTGAATAGCGTGAGGATTCTCCGATCCCCAGATCCGCACATTATGCCGGTTTACCTTGCCTGACAAATGGAAAGTGGCTTCGTCCGAGAAGAAAATCTTGGTCATGAAGTCAGGATCAGCGCCGAGACGGTCCAGCATCGTATTGGCGAATTCCACTCGTTTCGGCATGTCATTCGGCTCCAGACGTTGCACTAACTGCACTTTATATGCGTGCAGTTTGAGGCGTTTGTGGACAATCCGTTGTAATGTCGATTTTGGTATTTGAAGTTCCCGCGAAGCTCTTCTTAATGACTTCCGGGGGCTTCGCTCAAATGCGGCTTGAACATTTGCTACCATTTCATCGGATGCTCTGCGACCACCACCATGCTTCTTCAACACAGATCCTGTAGCTAATAATGTATCACGCCACTTCTTTATGCTTCTAGCAGTTGGAGCATCACGGTTAAACACACGCCGGAACTCCCTTTGAACTCTAATGATTGATTTAAACTCCGCATACCACAAAACAGCTTGCGCTTTCATCTGCGGAGTCGCCATTTTCACAAACAATTAAATCTAAGAACGAGAAACGTATCTTTGTGCCATCTACCGACAGGATTCGAAACTTGGTGAGTTTTTCTGTACTATGAACGTTGTTTTAAGTTTCCATCTTCAACCGTTTGCCAGTAACAAGCAATTGAAATTAGGTCCATTCGAGCGGTCCACCCTGTACATTGTTACTGCCAAGCCGAGTCGGGGAGTTGTTATTAGAGGCTTAGAGGACGCCGCTCCAATCACCAAAAACTGAAAGCAGTTCTCTGTCAATAATGTCTTAAATGAGGATCCCATGTCTACGCCGCGTGGATATTTATTTTAACAGCGTTACAATTTTTGTCTTTTGCAGTATTATTATAATAATATAGTGTGATAGTGCTAGTGGATAAAATGTGACAACGCCGCTTGATATTCTAAATACTTATCCGTGCAAAGTAGACCTACCTAACCAAAAAGCAAAGCGTCTGTAAACTAAAGTACTGAGTCCCACTTTACACATTGATATTCGCCATTTTTATATTTGCTGCCTTGTAGTTGCGAAAAATTTGCAATACCTGGAAGTTATACTGTATGGCACAACACCGTTGTCATAGAAGTTGCCGCTCCGGCGCGGCGATTTTGCAAATGCTTATACATGGCTAAATGTTCAATTATGTTATCAACTACTCCTTCCCAAAGAATTTTTCTTAAATTTTATGAATAATTTTGTGTGTGAGGATCCTATCTGCTATCCGAGATACTAAGTTTGTCAGTGATAGGATATCATACATAATTCTAATGGGTAAACTGCATGATTTTATAATCGTTAATGTACATGCTCCCACAGAAGATAAAGATGACAAGATCAAGGATGAAGTTCCATGAAGAATTAGAATGCGTATTTGATACCCTTTCACAATATCATATGAAAATTGTCTTAGGAGATTTTAATGCAAAAGTGGGGCGGGAAGACATATTCAAACCAACAATAGGCAAATTCTGTCTTCATGAAGACTACATAACAATGAACTACATGGTCTTTATAGCAAGCCAGATATAATAACAGTTATTTCTCGTAGACTGCGATGGGTAGGGCATGTGGCACGAATGGGGGAATGAAAGACGTTCATTGAAGCTTTATTGTAGGAAAACCATAGGGAAAACGCCCAGTTGGTAGAGAAAGAATGAAGTGGGAGAATAACATGAACCATGATTTGAAGGAAGTAGATTATACAGGGGATGATTCCAAAACATTAGCTCAGGATAGGGATGTATGAAGAGCTTATGTCCGCGCGGCCATGAACCTACGGATTCGATAGTGCCAGTGAGTTTGTGTGTGTGTGTGTGTGTGTGCGTGTATATATATATATATATATATATATATATATATACATCCATAGTAATTCTGCCTGAAGGCAGGTCCTTCACTGCAATCATAGCATTTTCTTGCTATGCTTGCAGCTTTACTAGGGAATTGTAGGTGTGGTAGCTTCCCGTTGCTTTCAACACCGGTGAAGGATAATGATGGTGATGGTGATAATGATAAGGATGATGATGATGATGGCCATATGATTTCGGGGACCGTTTGGGCCTTAAAGTTTTCCTGACATTTGTCTTACAGGTGAGGAAAACCCCGATAAAAACCTCACCCAGAAAAACTGCCCCGACCGGGGATCGAACCCGGGCCCTCTGCGTGACAAGGCAGCACGCTACCTCGAGACCACAGCGGTGGACTATATATATATATATTCATTTTTGTAGTAGAGTAGTAGTAAATCGCTTTGAAATATCCCGGCTCGGAATTTCCTTGATGAGGAAGGAAGAAATAATGAGAAACTGAAATGTTTGATCTAATCTTCATCTTTATTTGTTGTACAGTTATAATTTGGAAGTTGTGACAGTGTTCTCCTGTAATCTGACATTATTTCACATCTCTTGTTCATCTGAATTGTTATTTTTATATATTTAATCTTTATTCTTCTGTTTACTGTTAGTGAAACGGGATTTATTTAATCTCTCTTCTGCCATTTACTCTGCGTTTATTATGCGATTTCATTATTAGTTTATGGGATTCGGGAGGAAAAAGAATTTTCATGAACAAGCGTTCAGCATTAGACGATGTATTTGACCTATTTTCAAAACCTAAGACCTTCATGTGCTTGTTTGATGTAGATCTTTGTAATGATATATCCCAGTAATAATTTCTTATTAAAATCAAAACCATCTTCTATTTTCATTAATTGCTAATAATAGTTAAAAATTGATTTGTTGATATTTAAAGTAAGCTATATATATTACACCACAAAGTTAACTTCGCATGTACGGAGGCATGTACGGCAAGTTTTATTGCAAGAGTTGCCGAACTACTGAATTTGTGGAAGGGATGTGGGAGAAGATTGTATATCCGATCACGTACTGAAGTGGTTCAGTTTTAAGTGTGGGCGGATAATCTCTAAACACGTATGAAACATTGTTGTCAAATTAATCATTTAAGTATGGAACGCTCAAGCGGTCGGATTATTTAAAATCACAGTATTTGTCTCTCCGTTACTAGCCTCACAATAAATCATGCAATGAGAAGGGTATATAACCCGAATAATAACAGGGTTGTCAAATTAGTCAATTTGCCAATAATCGCCTAGAAGGACGGACCATTAAAATTCATAATATTTGTCAGCTCTCTACCTGCCAGACAAAGAACATATTTAGAGGACAGGAAGTGGCAACATAGCAAGGAAGAGAAAGAGAGCATGTTAGTTAACATATTTTCCGCCTGTGTAGATTACTTGGAGTAATTTTTTTCAAAATTATATTATTTATTTTGATGCCTTTTAATTTGTTTTTATTGTAACTACTGTGTACATGCGAGGAGATTTGGTATGTAATGAATGTTTTCCACATATTTGCTTGGACTTATATTCTCTCTGTTGTATCTATGTATAATTTATCAGCCGTTCTTGATAAATTGAATGACAAAATCAGATTTGCTTAATTCAAAAACTTACACTTCCCAGTAAAAAAATTAGAATAAGTTAACATAAAACAAATTCACGGGTCGGGATATCGGAATAGCTGAGATATAGGGATGTTAATGTTAGCAATTGATAATACAAGTAACATACACTGGTGTCCAAAAGTTTAGGATAATTTGTAAAACGGAAAATCAAAATGCTTAAAGAGGAGCAAGGAGTAAAAATTATTTATCAAAACGTTTCTCAGTACATTTAGTTTAGTTTACATACTAAATTATAATCTCTCTTCAACAATGAAAAAATTAATAGCAATTATAAATGAAAATTGCATTGTTGCAGTTAAGCCCTGTTCCATAAATCTTCATTTTTAAAGAGAGTTATGATATAATCAGATGTAGTGTAAGAACAGATTGCAGTAAAATGGCACAAAGACAACATCTGGACCCTCTGCTTCGGGGTAGAATTATTGGGCGGCTAGAAACAGGACAGACACAAACTGAGGTCTCCATAGCACTTAATGTGCCACAAAATGTTATATCTAGGTTATGGCGACGGTTCCAAGAGACCGGAGACGTTAGGCGAAGACCAGTGGGAGGTCGTCCAAGAGTTACAAATCCTCAGCAGGATCGATATCTTGCGTTAACTGCAAGAAGAAACCGAACAATGTCTGCCAGACAACTGAGTTCAGAACTTGCGGCCGCCTCAGGTATCAGAGTATCCAGACAAACTGTCTATAGAAGACTCAGAGCTGCTGGTCTGTATGCTAGACGGCCTGTAGTGTGCGTCCCACTCACCCTTGATAACAAGAGAGCACGTTTACGGTGGAGTCAGGAACATCGCGACTGGACTCTAAATCAGTGGAGCAGCGTGCTATTTACAGACGAGTCCAGATTCAGCTTGAACTGTGATTCGCATCGCGTGACTATCTGGAGGGAGCAAGGAACTCGTTACAACCCCATGAACATCATGGAAAGACATCCATTTGGTGGCGGTGGTCTCCTGGTATGGGGAGGTATAATGATGAATGCACGCACAGAGCTTCACATCTTCGCAGGTGGCACTGTTAATGCTCAGCGGTATAGAGAAGAGATCCTGGAACCTCATGTAAGACTTTTCAGGGGAGCTGTGGGTCCAGAATTCATATTCATGGATGACAATGCCCGACCTCACAGGTCACAACTGGTGGATGAGTTTCTTCAGGAGGAAGATATCCAGCGTATGGAGTGGCCAGCGAGGTCTCCGGATATGAATCCTATAGAGCATGCATGGGATGCCTTAGGGAGACAAATTGCATCTCGTCAGCCTCCTCCGAGGACACTTCAAGACCTTCACATTGCTCTTCATGAGGAGTGGAATTTGCTGAGCATCGAACTCCTGAACAACCTCATCACTAGCATGCCACGTCGATGTGAGTCTTGTGTAGCTGTCAGGGGTAATCACACCCCATACTAATCATTTGAACCATTGTTGTTCAACTTTATGTTCGAATTCTGAAATGCAGTTTTCGTTTGTTGTGAAAATGACAAGTGAATGACGTATTCATGCCATTGTTTCTTTCGTGCCATGTTTCTAATTATCTGTGACATACCCTTACCAAATTTTGTATTATTCTGACAAATGCTTTATAATAAGTCGGCAAATGAACTAATTATCCTTAACTTTTGGACACCTGGGTAGTTGGAGTGACGTGGCCCCAGAACTCGTTTCAATTTTCTTAATTATACCTAGGTATTTCTCTATTTCTCATTTCTTGTAGTTATTCAGCTATTTTCGGAAGGTTGCACTGGATACCGTCCCAAACCCATTATAAACATATATGATATAAGAATAAAACCCGAGACCACTACCAATTAAACCTGAAACTCTCGAATTGTAATATCCAGCAGATCTAGGTGGAAGTGATACTTACAAAATATATTTTGAAGAAATGTATAATACAAATATAATTGGCCTCTATATATAATAGTATTTTGTCTCATAATTAATTTCGGTTTTTAATGTATTGTTGTGTCTGGTCGAATCTTAAACGCACTTGCAATCGATGCGGATCTACATTCTCAATAACAGGAACGAGTTCATGAAATGTCGAGACAGAAATACAATTAGTTACAGAAATAGAGTTCAGTTAACAAGACAGTGTGAGACCCTCAAACACTACGAAACAAATTCGGGAATTGGGACGAAATGAACTGGTACCACATAGCTCTGATCTTGCACCTTCAGATTACCATTTGTTTCGATCCATTGCCCATTTCTTGCGTAAAATTTTGAAAACGTTGGAGATGTGGTAGTGGGTATCGACGAATTATTCGTATCAAAAAACCAGAGACTGGTGTCATCGCGGGAAAATGAACCTAGCTGAAAGATGACTTAAGACCATAGAATCGTGATAGAATTTATTGTGAAGAATAGTTTAATTTGTCGGAATATATTAAATAATTTTGTCAAGAAAAACATGAAACAGTAGTCTACTTGTAATAAATTTAGAAATGATTAAATTATTTTAAGGGAAGAACATATTAACATTCTAAGTTATTAAATAATACACACTCTTTAGTAAATTATAGAAACTACATATTTTAATTCTGATCTTAATGAGTGCAAATCTAATCACCTAATAATGCATCGAAAATTATATTTTCCTTAAATCTTAAAATGTTATCAAATACCGGAAAAATACGGACGTTGGTCTATAACAATGTGTCAATTCAAATTTATATAATAAGATCTTATATAAATGCACTGTTTTTAACAGCGTGTTAGTGTTAATACTGTTTGCTGCACCATCACCTCAGTGCAACACGGATTTAAGTGCATGATTTGTTTCAAATTATACCAATATATTTGTTAAATTATAAAACAATTTGCCTTTTAGCGCAATTATTATTGGGGTATTTTTTATGTGTCGAATATTACCTCAGGTGAATCTTAAAATACAAACTTAGATCCATTTTGTTCCATAAGCGCCGTGTTGTGTAAATGTAAGAGGGATCCACGTACATAACAATGCAATTTTCAGCTTCAGCGACATTGCTCAATATACAGATTTAGTATTTTCAATGTGATGGCGTAATAATTAAGAATTTCATTCATGTTTAAGACCAGCTTCGTGGTCTTGTGGTTGGAGCTCCTGACTACAGTTCATGAGGTCCTGGGTCCGATTCCCTGTCTGACCATAGAAATATTTCCTTAAAGAGAATTATTCCTGTGGTCTGGAATTTAGGTTAAGTTTAGATTAAGGGCTCTCCTGGCACTTAGTTATCATTATCATACATCATATCATCGGGGTAACGAAACTCCGCCTTCCAGGTCCCCAACATAAGAAATGGGTTACAATTTCGCCAAAGCCAGGGGAGAAAGCCAGAAATGTCATAAAAAAAGAGAACCTGGTGGCATGGGACAAAAGAAAAAAATACTTTTTAAAATTATAGATCGAAATACATTTAAATATGTCCACCGCTGTGGTCTGGAGGTGGCGTGCTTCCTTGTCACGCAGCGGGCCCGGGTTCGATCCCCGGTCAGGACAGTTTTTCTGGGTGAGGTTTTTATCTGTAAGACAAATGTCAGGAAAACGGTCCCCGAAATCATATGGCCATCATCATATTCATTATCATTATCATCCTTCACCGGCGTGGAAAGCAACGGGAAGCTACCACACCTACAATTCCAAGCTGCAAAGCATAGCATGGAAATGCTATGATTGTAGTGAAAGACCTGCCCTCGGGCAGAATTACTATGGATGCATACATTGAAATGTGTAAAACAGACTTTTTCCTCTTTTGTTATTCTTCCATGGGAACACAACCTCCTTTACGATTTGCTTATGTCAGTTCTGCGAATATCTTGTTAATTCTCGCCTTCTTTATAATCTCATCGAATGACTGCAACCAACTTTTCCCTTGTTGCTATTAACACGCAAATGAGTATCAGACGAATATTCTGGGGGTAAAGACTACTTCCACGCAGAGGTAACATCTCTTGCCGATTGTCTAAAAATATGTGAGCCTTCACCTCCTACTATCTAACGGCCTCTTCAGGCCTTTAGTGAGATGACACTTTTTTTTCGCTATATGATAGAAATTCTTTCCTTTGATATATGGGTTTTCCCAAATGCTGTGATTATAAAAGTGTTTTTGTAATATATTTTCAATCAGTGAGCTGATGAAGCCCCTGCTGCATATACGAGTGTCTTTTTTCGAATTCTGAAGAAATTAAACTATTGATGTAGCCTGAAAATATTTCTTACAGATCCTCGCCAATCTTATGCATTAGACACCGAATATGTGTGTGTCAACACTCTAGCGGCTATAAATTTCGTGAGTCGTGAATTTATCGATAATTTGTAAATCACTCGTTGCATTACTTATGATTATGAAGGCTATGTGATGTTCGGGGACCGTTTGGAACTTACAAGTTTACTGACATTTGTCTTGAAAGTGAGGAAAACCCTCGAAAAAACCTCACCCGGGAAACTTGTCTCGGCCGGGGAACGAACTCGGGCCAGTTGCGTTACAAGGCAGTAACCTCGAGACCACAACGGTGCACACCGTACACATATTTTTTTTTGTTCAATGCTACCTGTTTGTCATTCGACATTTCAGGTATTCTCTCCTGGCATTGGCGTATTGTAACCCACATCTGAGGTTGGGGCGCCTGGAAGGCGGGGTTACGCTGCACCAATGATATGATGGGTGATGACGATGAGTAATAATGCACCAGGAGAGGCCTTAAACCTAAACTTAATCTAATGAGGTGAATATGATATTGATGATAATGATGGTCAGATGATGTTCGGGGACCGTTTGGGCCTTAAAGTATCATGACGTTTGTCTTACAGGTGTGGAAAAACCCCGAAAAAACTTCACCCTGGAAATTTGTCCCGAGCGGGGATCGAACCCGGGCCCGCTGCTTGATAAGGCAGCACGCTACCTCGAGACCACAGCGGTGGACACGCCGTACATATTATTCCCTATTTTAGGAATTTCATCGGGTATATGCTCATATCTGTGGTCTCAAGATAACGTGCTGCCTTGTCACGCAGTCTCGGTTGTGCGAGGTTTTTTTCGGGGTTTTTCCTCACGTGTAAGACAAATTTCAGGAAAGTTTAAGACCCAAACGGTCCCCGAATATCATAATCATCATTCACCTTCGCCTTAGATTAAGGGAGCCTTCTGGCGAACCACTCATATCATCGGTGCAACATAACTCCGCCTTTCAACCTGAGAAGTGGGTTAAAATACGCCAATGCCAGGAGAGAATACCTGGAATGTCGAATGACAAATAGGTGGCTTTGTTTAGTGTCTGAGAAGTGGATTACGTTAAATTTACGCCAATGCCAGGAAATAACTTCAAAAATATAAAAATGACAATTTGGTGCATTGAATAAAAACTGTTAGTAGGTAAGAACTTTTTCATACATTCAAAGTTTATTTTTTGTAATTTGTTTAAATATATGAACATTATATATTTAATTTATTTTTTTAATTTTTTCAAGTCCAAAAATTATCTACAGATAAAACAGCATATGCAGTGTACCCCGGCTGCATAATGTATTGTGGATAAACCGGCGCGAAAAAAAAAATATATATATTCTCTTTACCGTCGTGTGTGGACAGGAAACACTACATCTAAGAACGAAATTTGATTGATTGTAATTTGTTTATATATTTTTAATTTGTTTCTGAATAACGTTAAGTATCACAGTAACTACGAGGGCGGATCGGAAAGTAACGCACAATATTTTTTTTTAAAGTTTAATAGTAAAAAAAAAAGAAAAAAATCACAAATGAACTTACATCTTTTACCTACTTTTCGACATAGTCACCAACTTTCTCAACACATTTTTCCCATCGTGTTACCAGTTTCAATATGCCCTGTTCGTAGAAGTCCGTTTGGTTGGAGTGTAGCCATATGCGCACTGCTGATTTCACTTCCACATCTGTCTCAAAGCGTTTGCCGGCCAGGAATTTCTTCATGGGACCAAACAGATGAAAGTCCGATGGTGCATGATCCGGACTGTATGGTGGATGCTGGAGCACCTCCCAACCAAATTCGGCGATTTTCTGACGAACGACAGCAGCAACATGGGGGCGAGCATTGTCATGAAGAAGTTTAACGTTAATGTTGTGACGTTTGTTACGAATGGCACGACGCAACTTCACCAAAGTTTTAATGTAGGCCGCAGCATTCGCAGTGGTCCCGTGTTCAGCAAAGTCCACCAATAAAACACCATGCATATCCCAGAACACCGTCACAAGCACTTTCCTGGCAGATTGAGTCACTTTGAATTTTTTCTTTACTAGGGAACCAGCATGTTTCCACTCCATTGATGCCTGCTTTGTTTCGGGCGTGTAGTGGTACGCCCACGACTCATCATCACCTGTGACGATTCCTTCCAGAAAGTCATGTCCTTGTGCGGTGTACCGCGTTAAGTGGTCCAAGCTTGCCATCATTCGCTGGCCCTTGTGGTCGTCTGTCAGGTTCTTAGGCACCCAGCGAGCACTAACTTTACGGAATTTCAAATTTTCATGAACAATATCGTACACCGCACCATAGGAAATGTTGAACTTCTGCGATAAGGCTCGCAGTTGCACACGCCGGTCGTTCAGAATTGCCGCCTCAATGCCTCTGACATTCTGCGGGATTGCTGCTGTTGTCGGCCGGTCGGAGCGTGGCGAATCACTAAGGTTCATGCGTCCCTCTTGGAAGAATGTGCACCACCTGGAGACATTGCTACGGTCCATACAATCATCCCCATACACGCCACGCATGTCCCTGTGAATTTCACTGGGTTTATGCCCTTTGGCCCACAAAAATCGAACAACACTTCTCTGTTCCTCACAGGTGGACGACTGTAGCATGCGCGCCATCTTTGTTGCATAGTTCAAGCTTCTCTCGCAAGAGGTGCACCTGAGAAAAAAATACCATCTGTAGTGAAAACTTCAAACTATATCTCTGTGAAATTTCAACATTCTAGCTGCAATACCGAGGCAGAAAAAAATTATTGTGCGTTACTTTCCGATCCGCCCTCGTAATAATAATTATCGTAATATCAATGCGATGTGCAGATAGCCCAGTATTGTCCCCAGCTCGTTGGGTTTATGATGTCCGCGTGTCCAGCCGCATGTAATTAACTTTGTAGAGAGGTATTTACGGGCTTCTTAATTGTTTTTGTTTTGCTTCTTTTCACTCGTTTTTGTTCCGCCTACAGAAAAAAAAACCGCCACTTCCATTTTCTCATACTTGAGGAACACAATTTGCATTTTCTGGCACAACTACTGAGAAATCAGAAAACTTGAGATTTCTAATTAAAACAGCGCGTATATTACCACTGGACTGTAATCATAGCCAAACTATTTAATGCACGATGCCTTCGTGATTTGCACTGTTTCGAATCCCAATAAATTTCGGCCAGTATGGTGCCATTGCCCACCCAGCACTCAGTGCAATGAGTAACTGCTCCAGGTTAAGATAACCACCTATAACAAAACCTTGGGGGACCTGACATGCTGCCCACATGCCACTCTTATAGTGCCTAGATGATCGTGCACCTTCGTCATATGACGCCAATAGCCGGAAGGCAGGCTATGGGCTTCTTAGACCTGTCGCGCAGTGAAAAAAAAGTAGGCCATAATAATAGTACCATCCATCCACAGTAATTCTGCCCGAAGGCAGGTCCTTCACTGCAATCATAGCATTTTCATGCTATGCTTGCAGAATTACTAGGGAATTGTGTAGGTGTGGTAGCTTCCCGTTGCTTTCCACACCGGTGAAGGATGATGATGATAATGGTAAGGATGATAATGATAATGGTAAGGATGCTAATGATAATGGTAAGGATGATAATGATAAGGATGATGGCCATATGATTTCGGGGACCGTTTGGGCCTTAAAGTTTTCCTGACATTTGTCTTACAGGTGAGGAAAAACCCCGATAAAAACCTCACCCAGAAAAACTGCCTCGACCGGGGATCATCCCGGGCCCGCTGCGTGACAAGGCAGCACGCTACCTCGAGACCACAGCGGTGGACAATAATAGTACAATGTAAATTAATTCAACAAGAGAACCTAATAAATTATTTGAAAATTTCGAAGACTAAGATTTACACGATCTTTATAGGAAATGAGATATAATAAGAAGGGTTACGTTTCGTAGAATGCGATGATCAGCAAATAGGACTAGAAGAGAGGTATCCATTGATAGTAATTCTGCGCGAAGGCAGGTCTTTCACTGCAATCATAGCATTTTGATGCTATGCTTTGCAGCTTTACTAGGGAATTATAGATGTGGTAGCTTCCCGTTGCTTTCCACACCGGTAAAGGATGGTTATGATAGTGACAAGGATGATGGTGATGGGCGGATGATTTTCGGGGACCCAGATATGTGAACAGTAGACTGCGATGGACAGACACTCGGCACGAATGGGAAATGAAATACGTGTATGGAAACTTCATGTAGGAAAACTTGAGGGAAAACGCCCAGTTGATAGACCAAGAATGAGGTGGAAGAATAACATTAACTATGATTTTAGGTAAGTAGATTATACTGGGGATAATAGGAAGTCATTGACTCAGGATAGGGATGTATCGAGAGCTTATGTCCGCGCGGCCATGAACCTATGGGCTCGATAGTGCCAGTGAGTCAGAGTATTTTGGAAGTGAATGAAAAACGAAAATTGATGTTTGTTTGGACACTTTGGAATTTAGGTGGAGAAAGAATTCCAAAAATATTTAATCATATCACATGACAATGCAAGGCAATAAGCTAATAAATGTGTCCGACAAATGAACATTAAAATGTCTTGTAAAAGGGGAATCAAACTGCAGTTTCACTTTTAATCTAGAATTAATGTTCTCCAGACACCCTTTATTTAGTCAAAATAGTGTGTTCATTTTTGCCTCTCTTTCTTATGGCCTTGAAGGTACCAATACAAGGCTTCTGTATGTCATAGTATCCAGTGGTTTTCTTAGACTGTGATCATTATACCTCCACTCCTCGAACCAACGGATCTCTGTCTCTATAGCGCTGGCATCGTTCTTAGAAAGGTACACATCTATATTCGCACCATTTCACCGCACTCCCTTCCCACTTTTACAAATAACCACAGTAATTTACCGAGAAGGAATGTTGCCAAACTTCCCCAGATTATTGAATAATGCAAGGTTTGAGTCCAGTTGACAACACTGGAGTGCAAGTGCAAGAGAGAGATAGAAAATGGAGAGTGTTGGAAATGCAGGGAGGCAGAAAAGAAAGTAGGCCTGAGTTCGCATATCTTTCGGGGGCACAGATCAGTAGGACAGACAATACTTCCTTCTTGCCTCTTTCAGAAATTTTCATTCGAATTTAGTTTGATTAGGAAATATGAACAATCTTGATTAAAATGTTGGTGTTCGTGGATATTCATGTGATCCCAGGCTTCACTCCAATATAATGCTAATAATACAGTAATTATAGAAAATACGGAGCTTGGTTAGTGTTTACATTTTTCTATATCTGTATATAAATATGCAAAACAGTTAGGTACTTTTTTATTATTGATTTCGTACATCTCAATGATGGATAAATCATTTGAAGAGAAAAATTATACGCTCAGACCGGGACTTGAACCCGGGACCCTTGGTTCTCTAGACCAAGTGCTCTACCAACTGAGCTACCTGAGCAAGTACCGATCTAAACGCAAATCTTTCTCTATATACATTGTAATTCCCATCCACCAAATGCTGTGAAGCCATGCTTCTATCTTGCAAATGGTACTATTTTCTCCTTTGTGTCAACAGATTTTTGTTTGTTTAGTAATTGGGCTTTTAGTGTTATTAATAAAACATTGGAAACAATTCTGCCGTTTTTAACTGCAAGACAGTGTTTTAAAAATCTACATAGTGCAATAGTTAAATTTCTTCCGCAGAAGCATGTGATGTACAAAGGCAATTTCCAAAGAAAAACTATGCTGATATTAACTTGCAAGGCACTGAAATTTAGCGCCAAAGCTCCTATTTAAACTATTGGGAAGTAATGCTGATACAGACGTTAATCACAGAGGTAGACGATCATCCTGCAAGTGTAGGGGTGACATGGTCAGCATGTCGTGTCCACCAGCCGTTACAGCTGGTATTCCCAACTCGGAACCGCTACTTATTGTAGCTACCCAAATTCCTCACGATGCTGTGCACCAGTATAAAATAAGCATCACCCCCATTATCTGTTACACTCGAACATAAATGTAAGTTATACCCTGTATTTTTATGATTATGCTCTAATGCTATTTAAAACGAACAATGTCTAATATAATATAAAGTGAGGTGTTATTTATGGTGGAATTTCGACCACTGGCGAATACTAGTTTCCTTAAAACTCTCCTTAGCGCAACGGGCCTCGGAGATCTTTGACTCATCAGTCTCACATCCACTTGAGAACATTTACAGTGATGGACCTATATGTAGAGGTGACATTTGGTCAGCATGTTGGGTTCTACGTCCGTTAGTTTGTTTTCTCAACCAAGGCAGCTATCCATCGCGATGGTGGGTGGACACCGGTCTCATACTGGCACGAAATTCCATTAGAACAAATTTTCCGTTTTTTTAGAACTCTCCTTAGAACGCGCGGTTATGGCGCGGAGCTGCATTTCCATAGGGACTGGGTCTGACTCAACCAACATCTATGAAGAGCGACTGAAATAATGTCGGTAGAGTTAGTTTTTGATCCTTTATGTAAATCTACTGATATTATTGGTATCACTTAGTAATTTTTATTGTTTTGTATTTTTTGTTTTGTTTCTTTATTTTTACGTTTAGAGTTGTAATCGTCCGTTAACAGGGATGAATGTTTGTTATTGTTGAGCGTGTTGAAAATGGAAATAAATGTCCTTTTGACAGTGTAAGAAATATCAGACCTTCCAACTTCCATAGTATACTCCTTGGCTGAATTCTCCTCGATTCCATTTACTTCACTACGCAATCTTCTCTTGAGATAATTTAATTGAATGAAAGGTTTATTGCTGCCAGAGTTTTGATTGGTTTATAATCCAGGAGTCGCAGTTTGTAATTGGAATGAGAAACGCTAGGATTTGAAGTTGGGAGGCCTGGAAATGTGCGACATTGGATTCAATTAATGCCAATATTTTTGCAGGGGGTCTGGGGGCACTCTCTCGGACTCGCCCTTGGAGCAAGTCGGCAATGGTTGGAGGTAAGCCCGACCCCCTATATTTTTTATAATTTTCTTAACTTTGCTTGTCTTGTAGCTAACATTACTTGGGAGCGCTATTCTAACACCGCACGCTTATTTTGCATTTTTATTATATTATTGTGATGGGTTTGTAACAAGTGGCACGGAGTCGGGGTAATCTCCAGGTTAACACGAAGTACTGATTTCATTCCTCAGTTTAACTTATTTCCACATTATAAATTAAAAATAAATATATCAACTATGTTTACCTTGAAGATTTTCTGAATAAAATAGAACACTCTTCCAAGGAATTTGTTTCTAGATTAGAGCCAAATGGTTTCATCGTAACTAAGAAATGAAAATCCAAATTCTTGCATATAGTTTCTGATGTGTTTCTCAAATAAAATTGACATCCAGTATTATACCGATAAGTAAAGTAATCCCACTACAGGCCTCAGGAGGCCCTTGGGGTAGTAGGAGGTTAAGGCTTCCACTTTTTCAGGACAATCGGCACCTGATGTCATCCGGGTTGTCAGCCCTGCGTGACGGCCGCATTTACCCCCCAGAACAAGCGTCTGGTACTCATTTCCGTTAGAGGCTGAGTCGACCCCAGGGCCACAGTGCCGCCAGAAGGTTTGGGTCAGTTTGAAAATCCTGACCCTACCGGGACTTTAACCCTCGATCTTCCGGCTTGTAGCGCAGTGCCTTAACCACTACGCTACGGCTTCAATACCATCAAAAACAACGGCTCAAGACATTTTTGTTTTGATTAGCGCCATGCCCGTACAAATATTTTGTTTTCATATATTGTTGCCTTTGATTTACCAATTTACTAAATAATATTTGTGTACATCTAAATTTTCAGTACATTTAATTTTATACCTATTCAGTGACGAATCTTAATCTCACAGTTAATAATTGCTATGTTTTGGTATAGTATAGGTCACAGTGTGTAGTATCTTATCAGTGTAAATCACGTCCCCCGCAGTAGCTGAGTGGTCTAAGGCATCATTCCTCGGCGCACAGCACGAAATTTGTTCTGGTTTGAGTCCCCATGAGAGAAGATTTTTTTTATCGCAGACTTTCAGCTGTATAGATGAGTGTCCACGCAGCTTTCCGAGAAATTTGGATAGTTAAAATAGCAGCCCTTCAGGTTGAGAAAACTAGCTATAGCAGCATAAACTAAGATTTGGAAAGGAAAGCAAGCAAGTTTCGCGTACATGCCACAATTGGCGCTAGTGTAGAACTATTCCGCTGACATCTAATATATTGCTGTATATTGATATGAAATTTAGCTCAGTCTTGTGGTAAAATTATGAATTAGTAGATACAATAGAAACAGTTAACTTTTAGCTTCTCTAGGGAAGCAAAAACAAAAAAAAACTATTTTTCGTTTCCCATATGAAGTCTTGCAGCCTGGAGCTCGACATTTGAACCCCATTTCTTTTTTTTTTCTTTTTTTTTTGTATAATATATGTATCGAAAATTCTGTGCTCTGTAAACATGCCGTGTGCCTTGCATTTGTTTCATTTGTTACATATTATGTTACTATGAACTAAGAGCACCACCCTCCTCCCAGTTATAGCAGCAGAGACTTAAGATTTGGAAAGGAAAGCGAGCAAGTTTCGCGTACATGCCACAATTGGCGCTGGTGTAAAACTATTCCGCTGACATCTAATATATTGCTGTATATTGATATGAAATTTAGCTCAGTCATGTGGTAAAATTATGAATTAGTAGATACAATAGAAATAGTTAACTTTTAGCTTCTCTAGAGAAGCAAAAAAAAAAACTATTTTTCGTTTCCCATATGAAGTCTTGCAGCCTGGAGCTCGACGTTTGTACCCCATTTTTTTGTATAATATATGTATCGAAAATTCTGTGCTCTGTAAACATGCCGTGTTTTTGCATTATTTACATATTATGTTACTATGAACTAAGAGCACCACCACTCCCCCCTTTATTGTAATTCTTCGCAAATTTTTAGGCGTTTTTACTCTGGGAGAAATACTGTGTGTTAGCAGCGTGATGTCCCGACATGCTGAACACATGCGTCCTCTCTAGTTATATGACGTTAGTTGAACTCTTTGAATGACACTTGTGATTGTGAGGCAAGCAGCCGGCTGGTAGGTCAAGAACCTTTTAGGGCAGTGGAGTTATTGGGTACGGCACCAATGTGCTACCCAGGCCGGCATTCGATTTCGCATGATAGTTGTCGGTATCTTAAATATCGAAAGGGGCCAGAATCATGGTCTTGTGGTCATAACTTCTGACTACAGTTCACCAGGTCCCGGGTTCGATTCCCGGTTAGACCATAGGAATTTTTCCTTGAAGAGAATTATTCCTGTGGCTTCCCGTGGTCTGAAATTTGGGTTAAGGACCTTCCCAGCATTTCGTTAATAATTTATCACCCATAATATCATCGGGGTAACGTAATTCTGCCTTCCATGTGCCCCAACCTTAAAAATGGGTTACAATTCCGCCAAAGCCAGAGGGAAAAGCCAGACATGTTATAAAGTCAATTTGGTGGCTTTGGAAAAAGCACATGTATAGCGAAAGGACTTTTATTTCGCACTGAAGTATAACAATCGAACACAGTTCATTATGATGTTTATGCAAGTGTCAATTTAATAATACAGCGGTAAATTTTGCAAATATCAAAAAAGCGTAGTATTATCAGATAATATAAAATTATTCATAAACATTTAAATATTTATTTGTAAATCATAAGCTATTTTCAATAGATATCGTAATATGTTGTAATCTTATCTTTTAGTCATAAGAAAACCATATCGCATATTTCATCCAATGTCAGCTGGTTGAGTGATGAGAAATGACTAATGTGTCCTCAGGCATCTGATACGAGCATTTCTAATGAATCAGGAAATGTAGCAATTTGTTAGCTTAATAACACCGTGTATGGGGGACTTTCTTAATTAGCAAGACGGTAACCTCACTGCAATCTATTGGAAAAGTCAAATAGGGAAATCTGGGCAATCTTTGTTTACATTTGGTTTTGTTAACATAACAGTGAACTGCACGATCTTTATGGGAAACCAGTACAATAATAACGGTTAAGTCTCGTATAGGCTACGATGAGAATAGCAGAGGCGCATGGAAACTTGTAAGAAAGCGCCCAGTAAGTGTACCACGAGTGAGATGAGAGAATAACATTAACCATCCCGCGCCGTAGCCGAGTGGTTAAGGCACGAATCCTTGGCGCAGAACTACGGGACTTGCGCTGGTTCGAGTCCCCATGGGGGAAGACATTTTCTCATGGAATTTCGTCCTATATGAGACCGGTGGCCACCCAGCATCGGGAAGCATTAGGGTAGCTACAATAAGTAGCTATAACGGCTGGGGGACCCGACATACTGATACATGCCACCCATACTGGCTCGATGATGGTCTGTCTCTGTGATGAACACATCTGGATGTGATGCCAGCAGCCGGCTGGTAGGCCAAGGGACTTCTAGGCCTTACGTGCTTAGAGTTTCATGATTCGAGGGGAATTTATTATACAGGGGATAATTTGAAAACAGCTCATAGGGGTGTATGAGAAGTTACGTCCGCTCGGCGATGAACATACGGGTTCGATAGTGCCAGGTTGTTTGGTACAGCGATTGCGCCAACGATGCTTATAGCTATTATCGAAGGTTACCTACGTTGTCTGCCAATCAAATTGCGACGCTACATCAGAATGTTTTTGTGTACACGGCGTGGTTTGGTAGGCATCACTAACAATCAAAACGTTAAAATGTATAAAAATCCAATTTTATTTTTCTTTGATTGGTTACTATATGATTGTAATATATGTCATTATGTCGGGAGAAGAGTAAGTCTTATAAAATAGTATTCTAATTTAAATTTTGGAGTAAAAAAAATTGAGAATGAAGGAAGTTTAACCAAATATAGTAACATTTTATTGAATGGGAAGGTCATATACGTGGAATACTTGTCTGTGGGAAATTCTTATATTGAGAACGTTTAGAGGAAAACTTGCGTAGATGGGAAATTACAATCTGAATAATCTTAGGAAGTGGAAGGTATGAATTAATTTCAATTAACTAGGGGCAAGCCCAATGAAGAGTCTTAGCGAATATGACACTAAACTGTTGGTCACTGTAGCAATTAGTAGTTAATGGTTTAGATTTATGGCCGAAATTGTCGAAGCAGGATTGAGCGACGACGGTCATTGTTTATCGCCAGGCAAAGATCGGGTGAGAAATATCGTCACAGATACACTTTAGCTTTAATATTAAACATGGATAATAGCATGCAAACATAGCTGAAGAAGATAGACCAGCGGACGGGAGAAGAACAAGAGGAAGACCAGCCAAGAGATGGATAGACAGTGGCTGCACATCTTATACGTCTTCCTCCGAGGAGTTATTTGAGAAATAAACAGGATGAAAATGCTACAAATAAATAAGTAAATAATATAATAATAAGATAATATTTAAAAGATAATCCTAGAATATCTTTATTGAATAATTTGTATTTTCTTAAATGTGCAAAGTTGTTATCCGAAATGAGTTTTGTAATTTGGAAGCGTGAATGAAAGGTTGACTGTTTCCAGTAATTTGAAAAGAAATCTTCAGTCGTCGCAATGATAAACAAAGAAATGCAGAGGAAAGAAAATGTACTCCTAAGTTTGTTTATCGCACAATTAACTCAAGGATCGCTTGCTACCGTTGAAATGAACATCTTTTTAACGTCACCCTTTTACAGATTTGGGACACGCTTTAATTTACAACACGCTAGAAGACAGATGATCGATGGTTCGAGTCTCAATGGAACTAAGATTTTTAAACTGCACTGAACCTATCATGGACCTTGGGTCAACTCAGCTTCTAAAGAAAATGAGTACTTACTTACTTACTTACTTACTTACTTACTTACTTACTCACTGGCACTATCGAACCCGTAGGTTCATGGCCGTGCGGACATAAGCTCTCCATACATCCCTATACTGAGCTAATGCTTTCCAATCGTTCCCTGTATAATCTACTTCCCTCAAATCATAGTTAATGTTGTTCTCCCACCTCATTCTTGGTCTACCAACTTGGCGTTTTCCTTCTGGCTTTCCTACAAGAAGTTTCCATGCAAGTCTTTCATTCCCCATACGTGCAACATGTCCTGCCCATCGCAGTCTACGAGACTTAACTGTTCTTATTATATCTGGCTTCCTATAAAGACCATGTAGTTCATTGTTATGCAGTATTCTCCATTCACCTGTCTGTTCATCTGTCTTTGGTCCAAAAATTTTCCTAAGTACTTTATTCTCAAATACTTGTAATCTCCTTTCCTCCCTTAAAGTAAGAACCCATGTTACGCACCCATATAATATAACTGGTAGAATAATAGTTTTATATATTTTCAGCTTAACGTTTTTTGAAAGGAGTTGGGACATCAAAAGTCTCTGCAATGCATAATAGCATGAATTTCCAGAATTGAGCCTATGTTTAATTTCTTTGTGTATCTCATTCCTATTTGTGATTATTGTTCCTAGGTATTTGAATTCAGCCACTTCCTCAAAATTTCCCTCATTTGTCATTAGCTGTCCATTTCCATTATATACTGAATTTCTACGTGTGACCATATATTTAGTTTTACTGATATTTACTTCCAGTCCTAATTTCTTAGTGTTACTCAATAGTGTGTGTCTGTGTGTTGGCCTTTAGTATCTCCCCGCTATCGGCCAGTAGTACTACAGCATAAACTAATAGCTTATTAATACCATTCAGTTGTAAGCCTTCCTCATTCTCTAAAGATTTAATGGCATGGTCTAGTACAAAATTAAATAGTAGAGGAGATAGTGCATCTCCTTGCTTCAACCCATTCTGGATTTCATAAGTGTCTGAAAACTGTTTGCCTACACGCACCCTACTCTTTGAGCCATTTAGACACATTCTTATAAGTCTAACTAACTTTTTAGGAATTCCGAACTCCAGCAGTATAAACTATATAACTTCCCCTCCCCCCCGTTTTTTAATTGAATTCATATGCTTTTTTGAAGTCTACATATAGTTGATGTACAATACCATTATATAAAGAAAATGAGTAGCAGACATTAATTCTGGGAATAAAGACAGCAGTCAACCTGTGCTGACTTTTCGTACCTATTGTCTATAAAGATGGGAGATGTAACGTCCTACCACCCCAATTGCCTCCTAAGCTCCCTAATGGGATATATCTGTACCTTTAACATCTTAGGAAATTAGCATCGCGATTCAAACACGGACGCAAAATGACTTGGCAATTTCTGCTCTGATGATTCTTTCAGGCGTAACGAAAGCATGTTTAAAGTGCCACAATTATACCACATGGGACACACATCTTTACTTTCTCTAGGAAAGTGCCAATGTATAGAATTTTGGAGCCCTTTTATTGAGGCCGGGTTTGTGAATCCTGAAATGTCGAAACGTGAGACGAGCATGATGACATACTCCAGCAAAACAGACCCAGTTGAAATAAATTGCTTTGATTATTTAACTCATACCCAAATGGGAGACAATGACAAATTACGTTTCAATGAATTTTGTTTCACAACCAATGGCAGTCATGTTTCACCTAGCTTTTTATCGAATTCTCTTTACCACCTCCTGGTTTTGTGACATAGAATGCTCCTTTTAATAACCTGAACAGGTCACAGTATAATTTTGCACTAACTGACTCTCCAACAAATACATTCAATGTAGCAAACATGAGCAGACTCCTTCGAACTACACTTTTGATAATTGTGTTTTTAAATGATGATAATACATAAAACATTAAAGAATAAAACAAGAAGGAATACTATATTGAAGTTTTATAAAACATTGGTAGTTCCTGCATTACTTTATGGGAGCGAAACTTGGGTAATGACCAAAAAACTGCGAAGTAGAACACAAAGCGCAGAAATGTTCTTCCTTAGAAGAACAAAAGGCTGCACAAGATTGGATCGGATAAGGAATGAAGATATAAGAACAGAATTAAATATATATCCATTGATGAGAAAATCAGAGAATATAGAGAGAAATGGTTTACACACGTGGAAAGAATGAATGTATCAAGATTACCAAGAGCAGCATTCAACTACAAGCCAAGAGGTTCAAGGAATGTAGGGAGGCTAGTGAAAAGATGGACAGAACAACTGTGAGGCGGAACAGGCAATTTGCCTAGCCCGTGAAGTGAAGAAGAAGAAGAAGAAGAAGAAGAAGAAATAATGATATTACCGAGTTATTTACTAAAAAAAGAATATACAGTTTGATGTGTTTCGTTTTTTTTTTCTCCACTGGGCTGCATTCTTACAAAATTGCGATCCTATTTGGCAAAAAGTAATATGACCAGGTTGCAGTGAATAAACAAATGAAACATAACCACATAATTCTGATCAGTTTTCAAACATTGCCGTTTACACAGAATATGTAAGAATTTAAAAATACAGGTAACTATATTTAAATGATGATTTTCTAGTATAAAGCTTAATTTTATTCATTAAACTAGTCCTAACAAATACCACTCTTAATTTCCAAATTCTCTTCGTGACTCGTGAATTTATCGATGATTTAGAAACCACTCTTGACATTACTTATATTCGCGACTGTCTTGGTTATTTCATTCCCTAGAGATGTGTTTATAATGAGCCTACACTATAACTTATGTACACTGCACCGAATGTCACTGCACCTGGACTCTTGAAACGCCCGAGATATTTCAATTCACAGACTAATGCTGTAGTGGGACTATGGTGATCTGTTGGAAACTATATTATCTTTGTGATTACTCAGGGAAATGTTTCCCTTATTGGGAAAAATCTCACCCATCACATTAAAGCCCATACTTTTCATATATAAGGAAGCCCGCATTTCCCACGGTTAAGGAAATCTCACCAAATAGAAGAGACAATATTTCATAATGTTTATATATGCTCCAAACACAAGACTGACAACGTGTAAACTCGTCGCGGAGGCTAATTTTAGTGTTTTCTTGATTAATTTCAGCGCATTACATCCTATTTCTGAGCAGTGTATTTAACATAAAACATTGCATAGGAGAGGGAATGTTAAATTAGCATCGCGTGGACCATTTATAAGAAATCGCTTTGAGTTTTTGCATTACTGCGCAAAGTATCTGGAATATATATTGACCGGCCATGAGTTCGTTGCCCGATGACTTCTAATAATACTCCGTTCACGATGCATTAGCATGCTGCGATGCCTCATTTGAATTTATAATCAGTTCGCTTGTTATTTTTGCAGATATCGAATCGAACATACCCAGAAAACCATTTGTCTGATCTGTATCACATTATTCGAATTCCTATTTATTATTAGGCTCTCAGTCAAATAATTTTAAAAGTAATTTTGAGCCACATTTAGATAAACTACAGAAAAAACAAATATTAAGGCATTTCAAGGTGTAGATCCTGTCAGAAGTAAAAATGTACTTGACAATAAAATTTTTGAGCAGGTGAATAATTTTACATATCTAGGATGCAATATCTCATGAAGAAGAAAAGGGGATGTAAATGCAAAAATATCTAAATTTTTAAGAATTTTAGGGTTAATAAATTCTATCTTCAAGCGACAGTTAGTCCAAAAGCATTCAAGACTGAAAGTGTATAAAACACTGGCTCTTCCAACTCTTTTGTATGGTAGCGAAGTATGGACGTTGAAACAGAAGGATATACAGATACTTAGATCTGCTGAAATGAGATATCTTCGGAGGACTGCAGGATACACACTACTAGATCACAAAAAAAAATTACATCTTAGAAGAATTACACATGGAATCTTTAGAAAACAAAATTTCTGATTATAAGTCAAGATGGATGCAACATGTTCATCGAATGGAAGATCACATAATACCCAAACAAATGTTAAGATATCAACCTGCAGGAAGAAGAAGACCAGGACGTCCACTCAAAAGACTTTGGGATGGTGTTTCTCTTGAGGCCGAAACAGGTCAACAAATGGCCTAAATTCGTGAATGTACTATGATGATGATGATGATGATGAGATAAAACGTAATAACTAATAACTGACCCTAGATCAGTCACACCTTCAGCATTGTAAAACTTGGAATAAAACCTTGTTGGTCTTTCGGAATGTGTAACTGTGTACCTTTCGTGGCCGGTGTCTTTATTCTTGAAATCGTCTTCCTGGCTGAATGGCTTATACTACTCGATGTTGACATCTTGAGGAGATGATGCCTGCCTTCTGTGAAGTTTCATATACTGTTGCGCTATATTTCTGTTTATTCCTCAGCCATCAGCTGAAGAGTTCACAGTCCCCTGAAGTTGTCTACTGCAACAGTAGACGAAACATCGAAAAGAATTAGGTCCGGACCAGTACTGTTGAGGTAGGCGTACTATTTAATTTCGGTGACTATTTAACTCATGCCCCAAATGGGAGTCAATGACCAATCACGTTTCAATGATTTTCTGTTTTACAACCAATCAGAGTCGTGTTTCACGAAATATTTATCAGTGTTATAATTACCATATTAAAGAAGGCTCCTCCTTTTTAATATTCTGAACAGGTCTGACCATTATTTTGCAGTGACTGAGCCTGTGAGAAGTAACGGCTATCAGATTGTATATATAGTGCATGAATGTCAACATATGCCGCATGCGGGAGTTAGTATAAAAACATTTGTAGCAATTGATTATACCACCAAAAAAAGAAACCACTGTTTGCACTTTCTTAAATGTATTTTTTCCCAGGTAACAATCCAGAAAAATATAATTGTCATATTTACATCATACAGCATCAGAAATGAATTAATATACAGTTTGATGTGTTTCATTTTTTCTCCACTAGAGAGCATTCTTACAATATTGCGTTCCTTTGGCAATAAATAGTATGATCTGGTTGCAGTGATAAACAAAAGAAGCAGATGAAGCGTACCTATCGCTTCTCATTTGTTTTCAAACATCGCCGTTTACATTAAATATATAAATATTTTAAAATAACTATAGTTAGATAATGATTTGTGAGTAAACAGCCTAATTTTATTCGTTAAACAGTCCTAACAAATGCCACTCTTGATTTCCAAATTCCCTAGATAAATTCACTCCTCATTTCGTGAGTCGTGAATTTATCGATAATTTGGAAATCACTCGTGGCGTTACTTATGAGAATTTTCCGCATCGTACCCGAGCGGTTTAAAGCCTACTACTGTTTTGGTGCAAAGCCACACAACTTTGAGCTGGATCGAGTGCCCATGGACGAAATTTTTTTCATGGATTTGCGGTCAGTATAGATTTGGTTAATTTTATAACATTAGGGTTTCAATCTGTCCCGCGCCGTAGCCGAGCGGTTAAGGTAGGAAGCCTTGGCGCAGAGCTACGGGACTTGCGCTGGTTCGAGTCTCCATGGGGGAAGAAATTTTCTCATGGTATTTCGGCCAGTATGGGACCGGTGCCCACCCAGCATCGTGAGGCAATTGGGTAGCTACAATAAGTAGCGGCTCCAGGTTGAGGAACCAGCTATAACGGCTGGGGGACTCGACATGCTAACCACATGTCACCCCTACACTGGCTGTTGATTACCTACCTCTGTGATTGACACATGTGGATGTGAAGGGCCAGCAGCCGGCTGGTAAAAGGGCAACCGCTGAAAAGTGGAAAGACCCTCAATCGGAATCGGGTTTCAATCTAAAATTATAATTTTATGATATTCTTCTATCCCTCAAATAATGCCCTTAAGTTGATTAACCCTCTATATGTTTTTCATTAGGATCTATATGGAATATACCTTATTTCTACATTTGGGATTTCTTTTCTTCCTTTACAGATAGGGTATAATTCATTAAAGTCTTTGACTGGTGCCCACTCTGCAACGTGAAGATTTTGGGAAGTTAGAATAAGTAACGGCACCAGATAGAGACAAGGAGCTCTAACGGCTAGGGTTCTGAACATGTTGACCTCATGTCAACCCCTATACTGGTCAGATGACAGTCCATCTCTGTGGTTAACACGTGTGAATATGGGCCTAGCAGTCGGCTGGTAGTCCAAGGTCCTTCTGGGGCTACCGCGCCAAGGAGTGGAAGTCATTCTCCACGTACAGCTGAAGATAGAATACGTTAAGAAAGTTCAAAACGAAGTATTGTATAGTTAAGGGCGACTGAGTTCTTACAATCATGGCCCCAAATGTATTAATTTTCATATCTAGGAACAAGCTCAACTGAGCCTAATTTTCAAATAAAAAATATTTTTACACGCTTTATGTTAGCTTGACCTGTATCTATCTATCTATCTATCTATCTATCTATCTATCTATCTATCTATCTATCTATCTATGTAACGGAATCTTTCAACGCGATTTTCACCCACTTAAAATCATCGGATCGACTTGAAACTTTGTATACTTGTAGAGGACCCGTGACAATACAATAATTTCATATTTATTATGAATTAAAACGCATTTGATATGCATCTATTAATTATAAGGATAGACAGCTTTATGGGTAGGTGAATGCGGTATTAAATATACTTTTATTTTTTTGCTAGATTTATATCTTATTCTAATCTGTAATCAATATCCATACATATACATTATGTTTGAGATTAGTGCAGTGTAGAGCCTATTTGAATTGTTACATACTTTTATATAAAATTAATTTCATTTCTCCAAGTTGATCAAGGGCGAATATAGAACGGATTCTTACCTTTATGGAACATTATTCGCCCATTTAATGCCACGAGCCCACCTTGTACGTTCCAACAGAACAAGAGACTACTACCGTCATATTAGTCAACGTGTTAATACGCTATCATATTGTGTTTATTATGTACTTAATCACTCAAATCTTATACCGCATAATATTCTATAGACCTATCCCTCTCTCCCGTTAGGTGAGAAAATGGGCAATGTAGGGTGAAGACATTGGGAGTTGATGTACACCAGATTAGTTTACAGTATATTTAGATAATCTGGCGCCCTGTAACGAAAAATTGGCTATTCTGTTTGAACAATGACTAATGCATGTTTACCATCGTAAATATAGCGATTTTAGGTTAAAAATATATAAAATTCTCATTCGATTTTAAGACGTGTCTCGCAATTAAAAAAATACACACACACACACACACACACACACACACACACACCACACACACATATATATATATATATATATATATATATATATATCCTCAGGTAATTGAATGGAGAAGACTACATAACAATGAATTACATGGTCTTTATAGGAAGTCAGATATAATAACAGTTAAGTCTTGTAGACTGCGATGGGCAGGACATGTTGCACGCATGGGGAATGAAAGACTTGCATGGACGCTTCTTGTAGGAAAGCCAGAAGGAAAACGCCCAGTTGGTAGACCGAGAACGAGGTGGGAGAATAACTATGATTTGAGGGAAGTAGATTATACAGGGAAAGATTGGAAAGCATCAGCTCAGGATAGGGATATATGTAGAGCTTATGTCCGCGCGGCCATGAACCTATGGGTTCGATAGTGTCAGTGAGTAAGTAAGTAATTGTTTAGGTAGTGCAGCGATAAGTTGTGGGGTTTTCGGTTCTTTATTTCTATTTATGTAGTGAACTCTTTGCAATGAATCACCCACTTTTCTTTTCTTTTAATTCATTAGATCAACACAATATTCTGTGTGTCCCTTTTATCTGTTTTGCCTTAGACACACCCTTTATAAATTTTCATTTCAACTGTTTTTTTATCTTCTGATTATTGTCGCTAGACCAGACATTCATTTGTATTATTATTATTTGAATGTATATAAAGCAGACATCTGTTGAAAACAAGTTCAAAAATGCTGTCTGTTGTATAATGTGGGTATGGTATCGTTTGGTTGGTTTAGAGGGTAAATATGTATAGGTTAATTCTGTAGATTCGAAGATTAAATATGGTGTGATAGGTAATTATGATCGTTCAGGTTACGTTGAAATTAGAATTAAAGATTAAGTTTCTAACAGAAACAAAGTGATCTTTATTATTCAACTATATGTGCGTCTCTCCTGGACCACACATAAAATTAAAAAATCTTCGATTCTTCCCAAAAACCACACACACACACACCGAGTTCTCGCGACATCTAGTAATAATGGAGAATATAATACATATATAAGAAAAATAAATGTTTGAATTGGATTCGCCTGGTGGTGTAATGGATATCACACCGAGGTACAGACTCAGAGATCCGGGTTCGAATCCCGTCCAGGCATTTATTTTTCTTATCATACCATATTAAGCTTGCATTGCTCAATGTTAAATATTTAATTATAACATCGATAAAGCGTCACTGCTATAAAGTAAAAATGTTCTCTTTAATTTGCTTACTTGTTATAGTCAGCTACTAGATGGCAGTGAATACCGAGTTCTCACGACGTCTAGTAATAATGGAGAATATAATACATATATAAGAAAAATAAGTGTTTGAATTGGATTCGCCTGGTGGTGTAATGGATATCACACTGAGGTACAGACTCAGAGATCCGGGTTCGAATCCCGTCCAGGCATTTATTTTTCTTATCATACAATATTAAGCTTGCATTGCTCAATGTTAAATATTTAATTATAACATCGATAAAGCGTCACTGCTATAAAGTAAAAATGTTCTCTTTAATTTGCTTACTTGTTATAGTCAGCTACTAGATGGCAGTGAAGACCGAGTTCTCACGACGTCTAGTAATAATGGAGAATATAATACATATATAAGAAAAATAAATGTTTGAATTGAATTCGCCTGGTGGAGTAATGGATATCACACTGAGGTACAGACTCAGAGATCCGGGTTCGAATCCCGCCCAGGCATTTATTTTTCTTATACCATATATATATATATATATATATATATATATATATATATATATGCTAACCTCCATATAAACCATGCCTTCACCAAACTTAGGGGAAGTATTAATTATTTTCGACCTATATTTGAGTAATTGGGCATTTTTTAAAGCCTGAGAACAAACAGATTCTGGTATGTCAATCACCTTTTTCCGACATATACGGGATGACTAGGTCTGTCCCGTTTCCAATAAGTAGGCGTAAACCTGTCACATAATTTCTGAGAGTTTAATACTGTATCCTGTACCCTAAGTGTGACACATGATTTTCATTGCAATAGGAAGCCTTGTGAATATGTACGGTTTTATATTGTAGATCTACTCTAACAATTATAATTTAATTGAAACTACTGAAAGAAATAATGTCTTATTATTCCACCTTATAATTAGAAAAAAGTGAAAAGAAAATAAGGAGAAACACAATGTCTACAGATTGGAAGTCTTGTTCTCGAACCCGGTGTTTGTATGAAGTCAGTGGACGAAGCGAAGCACGAGGCGCGGCTCCACCCCTCCCCTTGCAGGAGGAGCGAAACGGAAGTTTGTACAGTTGTGATAAGCCGGGCTGTGTACAGATGTGTAATATAATTTTTGTTTAAAAAGTGAATTCTGTGTTATGTATAGCAGTGTTGCCACCACACAAGTCTACACTTTGCTATCAGGTCGTTCAACTCTTTCCTTCGTGTTTGTGTGATGTTACACAAATTTCCGAAGTACATTCAAATACTGAAGGAAATGAAATATTGCATCATCATTCATGAAAGCGTATTATTCTGATTACTGAAGGATAACGGTGATACGGATAGTTTCCCGCATCCGATATCCAAATAAAACTACACAATTTAATAAATTTACTTAGTGGCTTTACCACACTTTGGGTGGATTTCACAACCCGACCTCGGTTTTCCAATTTTATTGTTTTCATAAAACATAAAAATAATTGAATATTCACAGAAATTGTTATGAAACCATAGGCATGATTGTAATTAACAGCCATAGATTTTCCGTGTATGAACTACATGGTATTTATAGGAAACCAGATATAATAAGAACAGTTAAGTCTTGTAGACTGCGATGGGCAGGACATGTTGCACGTATGGGGAATGAAAGACGTGCATGGAAGAAAATAAATTAGATAAAAATATACGATAAGATAAAGTGAAAGTACAATAAATTCCAATCTTAATAATGTAGATAATAAATGCTTTCTTCTTGAAGGAAAGCCAGAGGGAAAACGCCCAGTTGGTAGACCGGGAATGAGGTGGGAGAATAACATTAACTATGATTTGAGGGAAGTAGAAAACATTATTATACGCTGATGACCAGGTAATAATAGCAAATACAGAAGACGAACTTCAGAGGAATATTTTTAAGCTACATAATATATGTGAACAATATAATCTCAAAATATCCATAGAAAAAACTAAGGTAATGGCATTCCAAGGGAAAAAACAAATCAGATCGAAAATAGTAATAGGAAACAAAATCATAGAACAGGTGAACCATCTCAATTATCTAGGATGTGACATTTCATTTAATTATGATAATGATATAAATAATAAAATAGCAAAATTCCAGGGAATATGTGGTACGATAAAACGAACACTAAATAACAAAACAACAAGAGAGACCCAACTGAAATTTTATAAAATGTCGGCAGTACCGGTACTGCTCTATGGTTCAGAAGCCTGGATACATAAAAAACAAGACCTAAGTAGGATAACGGCAGCAGAAATGAAATTTTGAGATCTGTTAAAGGGTGCACTAAGGAAGACAGAATCAAGAACACAGAAATAAGACAGGAACTTGAAATATTTGCAATAACTGATAAAATGGATACATATAGACAAAAATGGAAGCAACACATAGACAGAATGAATGAAGATAGATATCCAAAACAAATAACAAAATACAAACCTAAAGGCACCCGAGATGTGGGCAGACCTAGAAAGAGATGGGCTGAAGTCGGAACGGGTCAACAGACCTAATCCATGAATGAAGATGATGATGATGTTGAGATTATACAGGGGATGATTGGAAAGAATTAGCTCAGCATAGGGATGTATGGAGAGCGTATGTCCGCGCGGCCATGAACCTACGGGTTCGATAGTGCCAGTGAGTATGTAAGTAAGTAAGTAAGATTTTCCGTGTTTATTGTTCTTATGGAACGTCATGGTTTAGACTTTGAGTCAAGCCATAGCCTCTCCTCTGTTAGGTATTTCTAGACCAGCTAATTTACACTTATTTCCCTACAGATGTCACGGATGGTATGTGATCAGCATACCGACCCAATGAAATATCTAGTAGACAACAAGACGTTACTTGGATGATGAAGGTCGCTAACTTTTTCCCAGCGGCTTCTTTATTTAGTCTTAACGCTCTTATACGAGCCATACTCGGGTCCCACGCTTAAAGTTCGCACAACCAAGTTTCATGAATTTTTTTTATCCTAAAACTTCATCTATCCAGGACGAGTTCGAAACCGCGACCCTCCGGCAAAAGGCAAGGAATATAACCACTGCAAGCAATCATTTAATACACTATCTTGCATAATACACTTATGGTCGAATGTTTGAACGCGTTAGACAGTAAAAGGCGTTCTCTGCTGAGAAAGTTTTATCCAAATACATTTTGCTTACTCAGAAATCTATTCATGCAGTAATAATTGTAAGTTACCTAACGAGGTACCTTAAAATCGTAGCTCAAGATAGAAACTTCGTGAAAATCCCGAAGGGAACCGATGGTGACCGATGTAGTTTGAAACCTTTGCAGCTTTATCCACATATCACCGCCACTCCGAAATCGAAAATGTTCTTTCGCGGCTTTCCCCCTCTTATAGGTTTGCCGTCTTCAGTTTCCAATTATCTCTATCATCCCAATCTCCCTCTTCCAAATTCGTATCATCCATTATTGTTCTGACGTAGATTTTCCATTTCCATCTTGGTCTGCCACGTTTATTTCTTCCAGGGGGTGACCATTGGTGTATATTTTTTGGCCATCTTTCATTTTCCATTCTTTGTGCATGCCAATACCATTTAAGCGTTTGATTTTCAATCCTCTTAACAACAGAGTGCTGATATTCATTTCTCTCCAAAGGAATTCATTTCTTATATTATACTGTCTTGTTTTTTGGAGGCTTCTTCTAAAATAATCAAATTCAACTGTTCTAGTTTTAATCTTTTGTAATTCCGTCAAAGACCAAGTTTCACTTCCATATGACAAAATATTTTGTATTATTCTCTTATAGATTTTCATTTTAGTTTCCTTTGTAATATTTTTTGTTCCAAATTATTCCATGTAATGTCTTAGTTGCATTTTTTGCCATTGCAATTTTAATCTGTACATCTCTCTCACAGGTACCTAAACTTGTAATTATTGACCCAAGATATTTAAAAAATCACATCCTTTCCCAAACCCATATTCTGTTTTCTGTAAATTTATATTGTCCCCATTTTTTATATTCTTCCATTAGTTTATTTATCATATTTCATATCTTCATCTCTTGCAAAAATTATTTGCTCATCTGCAAACAACAATGAATGCAGTACTTTTCCTCCTATAGGAATATCGAAAAATTTACTATTCAAATTTCCAAGCCCTCTGGATATGGAACTCGGAGCCGCTAATCAGGAAGTGGGCAATCTCCAACCTGAGCTAACACGTTATGATATTATTATTATTATTATTATTATTATTATTATTATTATTATTATTATTCTATTATTTTAGTGTATCAGGGAGAACATAACACGAAGGAAGGAGATAAGTAGGTATCCTAATTTTTGAGGCGGGCGGGATTGTTGAAATTAGTTAATAATTCAGTTGAAAGATTTGCACCTCTAGCGCAAGTAATGCTTAGTGTCTTACTACTGTACTTCGAAATTTTGATGAAGTCAAGGTTACGCAATAGATGTTAGGAAACTTACGGAATTTTCCAACAAGTTTATGCGGGTTATTACAATTGTATTTTGCATCTAAGGTTCGGCCATGAGACACCTTGTTACCAGCCTTTTCTCTGGCACGAAGACGCGGGTTCAAACCCAACCGCAGCAAACAGTTTCACGTGAACGAGGATTCACATTGTATCACTTGATGTTGAAACCTTCTGATGTCCATAGAAAATGAGAATCAAATGTTATGGTGGATTTACTTTTTGAACTTAGCTGGGGTCTGTAATGTACTTTCACATGAGAATAGTCTCTAAAAGGTATCTGTCTACAGCTTGATCTACCATTTTAATTACAGGTATTATTATTATTCACCGGTGCCTGTGGTCTAGGGATTAAGTACCATATTACGGTTCCGATGCTGTCGAGTTCAAGTCCGACCAGATCGGGTTGATTTTTTTTAAGATTTAAAAATCCAATGTACTTTGAGCTGTGGTCCCGAGTATGAGAATTTTCGGGCTCTTAAAATATCCTCAACCCAAACTAGAGTCTCGGAACAAAATTTAATAGATTTTTCTCATAATTCCTTATTTGCGTCCTAATTGTTTCTTTCTCTTTGTTACGATGAGCTGATTGTTACTAGCTGACATATAGGAAATAAGCGTAACGCTGTGAGGATGCACAGGTATAGTCATCATTTTAAATTATTTTTATCATCACCATCACTCAAAACGATAACAATATATATTAGAAATGAAAAAAAAAATAATTTTTAAAATAATTATCGACCCTGTAAATATAATGGAAAGAATAACGTTGCCATTCATTATGCAACAGACTATTTTCCAAATAAGTTAGTAGAAGATAATGTGACAAGGTCAATCAAGACACGGGTAATTCTCAGACGTGATCAACACTCACTGAATACTCGATATATCGTATGGTTCTTGTTTTACTATGTGGTATTTCTGTGGTTAACCTCTCAGTGACTTTTTTACGAATTACGAATAAATTAAACAAAATTTCTGATTATAAGTCAAGATGGATGCAACATGTTCATCGAATGGAAGATCACAGAATACCCAAACAAATGTTAAGATATCAACCTGCAGGAAGAAGAAGACCAGGACGTCCACTCAAAAGACTTTTGGATGGTGTCTCTCTTTAGGCCGAAACAGGTCAACAAATAGCCTAAATTCGTGAATGTACTATGGTGATGAATAAATTAAGGTATTTTGATATATTATTACGAAAATATTAAAAAAAAATATTTTTTACATATTTTCCTCGTTCCTATCTGACACCCTAAATGATTACGACGAGGCATGTGTGTGGGTGGGTGTGGCAACTCTCTTAGAGGCCGCAGTTTTTATTTCTTTTTCAAACAAAACTCGCCATATTGGCTAGCAATAACTAAAGGAAATTAAGGTCGAGTTTGTTAACAAGAAAAGTCCAACCATTAAGAGTAAAATGTAAACATCACTCTAGCGGCAGCAATGCTCTAGTTTTCGCAATGAAACTCAGTATTTACTATTGTAATATAACGAGATAGGTAATTTCCAACACTCGTCTAAATCCGACTGGGAATTTACCTGAAACTCGAGATAAACTCGTTTTCGCTGCGGTCTGGCAATCTAATAACTTGCATTGGAAATAAGTTTCGCCAATATAAGGGCTAACAAAATAAATATAAATTCCGTAATACAGCTAAATCGGACCATAAATTGGACCTGCTGAGGAATTAAATTAGTTTACGCAGTTCCTGTGACGGACTTATTGCAGAATTAATCTACGGGTGTATTGTTTAAAATGAATAAGCAAAGACGTACATAAGTTGGATTAGTTTGCAAGACGTGTTGGATTACACGCACATTTATTAGTGATGCGTAGCCTCTGAGTGTAATGTGATTTAGTTGATGAAGTAAGGGGCGTAGGCTTCAAGAGAAGGAACATGTGTCCAAAAGGAAAGAAGTATTGATCGGAAATAGTGCGGGCGACGCACTGCTGGGCGAGGCTTAACTGCGTTCAAGACACGCGTCTCTTGCTTCTCCTTCGTCTTCTTCTTCTTCTTAGTATTGTATTAAAATGGATCTATATAACTTCTTATATAGCCTACTTGTACTACTTTTTTCTCTGTGATAAAGCTAATAAATTAATGTATTCAATTATATGGGTAATGTATGTATATACCCCCATACGTCTCGAATGGGAACTTGGGTGCTCCCTAGCGGCAGTTTCATAACTAGGCTAATTTAGTTGACCTTATTATCTAACAAATAGCACATCGCCTCAATGAGACATCTGGTAGGCAACTAAGATATTCAACATAAAATATTTATGATTAAGTTCTGTTGAGGTATTATTCAAAATTAAAATATAAAATTATGAAATATTTACCTAAAGGTCCGTCTCCTCAACTTTATTAGTTATCTAGCGCTTTCGGGACTATCCCATCATCAGCAGGATTCAAAACTGGTGTTTCACGAAGATCTGGTAGAGGGGGTTACACGTACTGGGTGCCTTTTCATTTATGAGATGGTCGTAGTTGTTAACTGCCTTCAAAATTTCCATTTCCTCGATAAGATAAACGTCGAGGAGATGGAAATTTTGAAGGCAGTAGTTAACAACGACCATCAGATAAATGAAAACGCACCCTGTAGGCCTACGTGTAACGAAAATGTCTTGTTTCTCTTTCATTCTGGGGGAATTATATATGAATCAAATTCTAATTCTATAAAATGTCTTGTTTTTCTTTCTTTCTGGGGGAATTATATATGAATCAAATTCTACTTCTATAAAATGTCTCTCTTTCATTCTGGGGGAATTATATATGAATCAAATTCTACTTCTATAAAATGTATCAAATTCTACTTCTATAAAATGTCTTGTTTCTCTTTCATTCTGGGGGAATTATATATAAATCAAATTCAACTTCTATAAAATGTCTTGTTTCTCTTTCATTCTGGGGGAATTATATATGAATCAAATTCTACTTCTATAAAATGTCTTGTTTCTCTTTCATTCTGGGGGAATTATATATGAATCAAATTCTAATTCTATAAAATGTCTTGTTTTTCTTTCTTTCTGGGGGAATTATATATGAATCAAATTCTACTTCTATAAAATGTCTCTCTTTCATTCTGGGGGAATTATATATGAATCAAATTCTACTTCTATAAAATGTATCAAATTCTACTTCTATAAAATGTCTTTTCTACTTCTATAAAATGTCTTGTTTCTCTTCATTCTGGGGGAATTATATATAAATCAAATTCAACTTCTATAAAATGTCTTGTTTCTCTTTCATTCTGGGGGAATTATATATGAATCAAATTCTACTTCTATAAAATGTCTTGTTTCTCTTTCATTCTGGGGGAATTATATATGAATCAAATTCTAATTCTATAAAATGTCTTGTTTTTCTTTCTTTCTGGGGGAATTATATATGAATCAAATTCTACTTCTATAAAATGTCTCTCTTTCATTCTGGGGGAATTATATATGAATCAAATTCTACTTCTATAAAATGTATCAAATTCTACTTCTATAAAATGTCTTGTTTCTCTTTCATTCTGGGGGAATTATATATAAATCAAATTCAACTTCTATAAAATGTCTTGTTTCTCTTTCATTCTGGGGGAATTATATATGAATCAAATTCTACTTCTATAAAGTCAGATCTTCATTGAAACACCCGAAAGCGCTAGAGATAAATAACTAACGAAGTTTAGGAGACAGACCTATTACATAAATATTTCATAATTTTATATTTTAACTAAGGTATTTCTTATATTGGGTGGATGAAATTCGGTTAAATTTTGCAGAGGCTTTTTTATTTAGGCTTGAGGTTCTTCAGACTAGGGACCCACGGATTAAAGTCCCTTCTAGAGGACTTTGTCCTTGCGGATTTTTGCACCCTAGAAATCCATCGACCACGGCTGGGATTGAATCCGCGACTTTCTGTACCAGAAGCATGGACTAAACCACCGCGGTCAACAGGAAACGCAATAGGATAGATTATTTTTTACAATTTATGTATTTCGTTTTGCATTTGCCTCTTTGCAACCGAATGGACTAATGACAAAGGAGCACATGCCACTAGGCTAGTGATTATGTGGTTTTGATACAGGGTGACGGTCAGTGCTATCTAGTATTTAGAAACGTCCGTCACTCAGGAATTGTTTTAACTAAGCGAATTCGTCAAGTCGAAATAGACAGTGGTCTGATTTCACTGATTTACGGGATGTACTGTAGGCATCTGGTTACGTTGCGCCTAAACAAACATGTCGGTCTTTACAACAGTTTTTTTTTAATTACTGCTTACATGTAAATACCTGCTTCTCTAAAATGGTCGGATTTAGCTGATTTTTTAACAATACTTTTTGTGACGTAGGCCTATTTACTTCATAATGATGCAGTTGGACTAATTTCCACAAACACTGCAACTTAACTTTATTCGGACGGTATTATGCAATAACCGGCTATACCCCATTTTGTAAGTTTTGAGAAATATACATTTAAGGTTTTAGTCAATCTTTACTACTATTTATTGTAGCTCCAGACTAACTATACTGGATATTGCAAGTTATTTTCCTTGTTTGAGAGTTATGCAGCAACAATCTATAAGAGCTACCGCATTTGGTACTTAACTGCCTGATGTGCAAAATTTAGATTGACATTTATGAAGATTTGTTTTGATAACCGTTTGTTGCAAAACACAGAATAGATATTGTGTACTGATGGAGTTTATATTTTCTTTAATAATAAGCAATATTTAAAGATTTGGCATAGTGTGCATAGTGTTCTCTTACTTCATGAGCCAGTGCAACCGATGGCATCAATGTATCATCTAAAATAAGTGGCGCTTAGCCCGTTGATGAACAATAACGTCCAATTAATTTAAGTCATGTGAAATTTAATAAAAATCATATACACGTAGGCCCCTAGTGTCTCGTAATTTGCCTTTTTTAAAAAAATTATTTCGAGTATTTTATGACGAGGAAACCCTTGAAAGTAGAGTCCTATGAGCCATAACATTCCTCTGGTTTTTGATGCGAATAATTCGTCGAAATCCACTTCGGCAGTTAAGTTTCAAAATTTTAGAATTTATTTTCACACAGGAAATGGGTTATGGATTGAAATATGATCTGAAAGCGCAAGATCAGGGCTATATGCTGAGTATAGTAGCATTCCATTCCTACCAAGTACTGAATTTGTCATGGTGGAGTCTGGCATTGCCCTTCTGAAGGGAACTTTATTTCGGTTAACTAATGCTTAGTTCTTGAGAATAAAGATACGCATGGACTGAACGCCCATTTGGAACAAACACCCAGTGAATTACTCCTTCAAAATTCCACCACCAGAACATTTCTTTGGGACCCAACGGATTTTTTTTAAACCACGACTTTAGTAGGTTGACCGGGACACGAGCCACAGTTTCGAGGCATCAGGTATGCTGTAATATACTCATTTTTCGTCTCATGTGACATTCCTGATAAATCTATCAATCATCCATGGGATTACGAATAAGCTGATGACAGATATCCACACTGTTGAGGTGTCAATTCATGAGGTACACATCTACAGCTTCTGTGTGTATCTTAATTTGGCGATGTATCGTATCTTTTGACGTAACAAGTTCTTCTCACAGCCTATGAGTACTTATTTCTTCCAAAATTATACGTGTATTCTCAATATCTCATGCATTAGGTCCTCCTGAACGCGAGAAGAGTTTTCTTCCCCAGTGTCGAAACCATCGTTGTGTCAGACGCTCAACAATAACACTTCTCCTTACACATAATATATTCGAGTTACGGCAGCAGCTTTATAATATTGTTTCCAATAGAGCTTTAGAAGGACTCTAAGCTCAAACTTTGTAAGTACCATTTTGTGATTACGTATTAAATAACAACCAACATATGATAGCAATATTCACAATAGTACGTAGCCATGACATCCTGTAAATATAATTGGCGAAGCAATGAAAATCAATTCTTTTTTATCTTTTATAAAACCCCAAACTTAAAAACCTGCATCATTTTTGAAGCAACCTAATATTTAAATACTATAGATGTACTTAAATTATTATATGAATTTATTCCCCTCTCAAAAACTTACAATAATTTTCCCTCGCACGAGTGATTACCTAAATTTAAATAGTAGATGACATTAATTTTTGTCGACTGCGGTGGTCTAATGGTTCAAACCCAACCGGAATCCATGAATTTTAGGGTGGAAAAATCCAAGAGGCAAATCCTGGAGGAACGTTAAGCCGTGGAACATTCTGAATATTTTATGGCTCGTAAAAGAACCTCATGTCTGAATAATAAGATATCTGAGCAAATTTCAACCGATCTTCATCCATTCATGTAATAATACCTTTGTTGCCACTAGACGTATCATTGAGGCAATGAGCTATCACATGTTAGTTGACATCTGTATGTAAATAAGCCTTACTAAATCAATCTGGTTAAGAAACTCCCGCTAGGGAGCACCCATATACGCGTCCGGGACGTATGGAATGTATACATACATAGGGACCCACATTAGTTTACTTATTAAACTATAGATTGCCATTTTTGTACATTTTAATTATTAATTTGATATTTTATATAGGAGATACATTTACCATTGTTATTTTTTACTGTTTTTTTTTGTCATATTTATAATTGCCGTTGGTTGAGTTACAATAACAAAATAAGTTATTTATATGGTGACTTATAGATTCGAGTTTCATTTTTGTCCTGCAATATTTTTGGTTACATTTGAAAGAGCACAACCTTAAGGAGTCGACAGTATTAACCTATATTTGATAGTACGGTCGGAGGGTTTCAACCCTCGCGTCTTCCCTGTTTCCGGCCTCTGTTGAATCATGCCATGTCAAAACGTCAATGATACCATAGTTATCACAAATCACAGATTCTTAGCCGTGACATTTCTATAAATGTAACTTTTGTTTTAATAATGGTGTGGAGACTAACAGTTACCATCTCATACTGAAAACAAAATTATTGATAGTTTTTTACTTACTCACTGACACTATCGAACCCGTAGGTTCATGGCCGCACGGACATAAGCTCTCCGTATATCAGTATCCTGAGCTTTCCAATAATTTCCTGCATATTCTACTTCCCTCAAATCATAGTTAATGTTATTCTCCCACCTCATTCTTGGTCTACCAACTGGGCGTTTTCTCTCTGGCTTTCTTACAAGAAGCTTCCATGCACGTCTTTTATTCCCCATACGCGCCACATGTCCTGCCCATCGCAGTCTACGAGACTTAATTGTTCTTATTACAATCTGGCTTTCCATTAAGACCATGTAGTTCATTGTTATGTAGTCTTCTCCATTCACGTGTCCGTTCATCTCTCTTTGGTCCAAAAAATTCCTAAGTACTTTATTCTCAAATACTTGTAATCTCCTTTCCTCCCTTAAAGTAAGAGTCCATGTTTTGCACCCATATAATATAACTGGTAGAATAATAGTTTTATATATTTTCAGTTTAACGTTTTTTGAAAGGAGTTGGGACATCAAGAGTCTCTGCAATGCATAATAGCATGCATTTCCAGAATTGAGCCTATGTTTAATTTCTTTGAGCATCTCATTCCTATCTGTGATTATTGTTCCTAGGTATTTGAATTCAGCCACTTCCTCAAAATTTCCCTCATTTGTCATTAGCTGTCCATTTCCATTATATAATTTATATCTACGTGAGACCATATATTTAGTTTTATTGATATTTACTTCCAGTCCTAATTTCTTAGTGTTACTCAATAGTGTGTGTGTGTGTGTGTTGTCCTTTAGTATCTCCACGCTGTCGGCCAATAGTACATCATCAGCATAAACTAACAGCTTACTAATACCATTGAGTTGTTAGCTTCCTCATTCTCTAAAGATTTAATGTTATGCTCTAGTACAAAAGTAAATAGTAGAGAAGATAGTGCATCTCCTTGCCTCAACCCATTCTGGATTTCAAAAGTACCTAAACGCACTCTACTCTTTGTGCCATTTAGACACATTCGTATAAGCCCAACTAACTTTTTTAGGAATTCCGAACTCCAGCAGGATACTATATAGCTTCTCCCTCTTAATTCAATCGTATGCTGTCTTACATATAGTTGATGTACAGTACCGTTATATTCCCATTTTTTTTCTAAAATCTGTCTTATACTAAAAATCTGATCTTTTATAGACCTGTTTCTTCTAAATCCACAGTGATGATCTCCTAAAATGTCATCAATATAGGGAGTATGACTGCTTACTGATATATTTGTTAGAATTTTGTACGAAGTTGAAAGTAATGAGATGCCCCTAAAATTGTGAAATGAGTTTTATCCCCTTTCTTATAAATTGGTACGATAATCGTTTCTTTCTACTCATCTGGAAGAGCTTTTTCCCAAATCATACTAAGCAACCCGCGTATCTTGTCCATCAATTTTCTCCCCCTGATTTTATCAGTTCTGTTGGGATCTCATCTGAACCTGATGCTTTATACATCTTTAATTTTTCTATCGACATTTCAAGCTCTAATGCACTTGGTTCTGCGACTAGCATTTCTGCTGTCTGTAAATTATCCTCCTCAACTTCCTGTTCTGTATGTACATTTAATAGCTGATTAAAGTAACTTTTGTTTAATTTAAGATTTTTCTCCCACGAGAAAGTCAAGACTTAAGGGGAATAAGCTTCTATGCCTTTGTAAATTTACCAGTATATACGTACTTTTCATATGCAGGAATTATTTTACCTGGCATGGATCTCTTGTGATATGTCAGCGTTATATCCTAGTTTTTTAATCACAGGAAGTTCATTGAATATAACAGGAGTCGAACTGGAGGCCCTATGATCCATAATTGGAAGCTCTACTACACCAAGTCAAATCTCAAATAGATAGAAATGTGTTTTTACTAACCCAGTTCGCTCTGTTAGAAATATTTCACACCCGTTACGAATCGTCTAGTTTTATACAGACCTAAACTGTAAAAAAAACAGCATTCCTTTACTCATTCATGTCTTGCTACCTAAGACTGACGAAGATCATTAAGACATTGATAAATTGATGGTAGGCTTACAACTAATTAAGTGTATGTGCTAATGCACACATTTTGGATAATTTTTTAATGAATAATGAATGAACTATTTGAATGAACTCATAAGAATGATCTACACCTAATTACTAGAAGCAATCCATCTACCAATTTTGGAATAAACATTTCTCATATGCTACTAAGATTTGAGAAATCAGCTGTCAGTAATTGATGGGCGTACGGAAGAGAGAAAGAGAGAGGGAGCATAAATAACTTCAGAGATATGAAATATTCCTTCTTGCATACCAAATATCCAGCACATCATCCGCTATGTCTGGGAACCCTCGTGTAGTCCTAGAGAGTTAGATGAGTAGCCATTCTCACAAATACATTTCAGTTCTTTCTTTCGTTGAATTAACTGTTGCATGTGAAGGGCATTCCTGAACAGCCTACATTAATATTGTGATCTTAATTAGGCTAGCTGATATGGCACGCAATAAAATCCCATGTGTTAGTAGAAGCGACGCTATTGTATGTAATAGACGCTCACAATTGGGCTAGCCTCCACGAGGATTTAAAATAGAGGAATGCTTGTGTCTACTTTTGGATTACCCGAAGAAAAATAAATAATTAAAATAAAAGTTTAGGAGATATGATTTCTTGGCTTCACATTTAAATTCAATGAAGTGGCATGTTCCCTCAGTTATGGAGGTAAAAGACCAGTGCAATTAGAACTCCATGATGCTGCGGTACTTCCCTTCGCCGCCACCTGGATATTGACCTCATGCCCACATGTGTTAATCACATGATTGGGTCGATCATTCTGTCAGAGTAGAGGTAACGTGGTTAGAATGTCGAGTCCCCCGTCCGTATTTTCAAATTCGAGCCGCTACGATATTGAGGGGAGGGATCACTGGTCTCATTCTGGCCGAAGTCCCATGGGGACTCGATCCAGAGCAAGTCCAGTGGACCTACATCAAAGCATAATTCCTTAAACAAATCGGCTTCAGCGCGAGATAAAAACTTCGTTGGTAAGGCCAGGTGTATCAATATCCCAAAACACGGATAGAAGCGGACGACAGCAGTTGTGAAGGTTCTATGAATGAGGGCAAAAAAAAAAGTAGCTTAAAATAAAGTGATTGATTAAAAAAATAGTATGTATAGGAGCGGATTTTTATGTGCCAACAAATTAACATTGCAACATAGTGGACCTATAGGCATTTTTTTAAATTAATTTAAAATCAGTTTATTATATGTTTATAAACTTCTTCTTCACTTCCAAGGTTTAGGCGATTCGCCTGTTGAGAATTAGTAATTATTCCTTCCATCTCTTCCTGGGTCTTCCTACATCCCGTAATCATTTAGGTTTATAAAGATATGCGATCTTGGGAAATATTGTTTCTTCCATTTTCTGAACGTGCTGTTCCCAGCCGACGCACGCGGTGTTGAATTCTATCATTTAATGAATATATTTCTAATTCACTTCATAGTTCTTCATTTCTATGTGGCCCAATTTTGTGCATCCTTTGGTCCTTCTTAGAAAGGTCATTTCTGCATTTTGTATTCTACTCGAATTCCTCTTATTTGTTACCAAGGACTCACTACTGTATAAAAGTACCAGTAACGCCATTGTTTTGTTGAACTTCAATCTTATATCCTTCCTTGTTTTATATTTTAGTGTTCTATGAATGGTGCCACATACAATTTAAAATGTTGATAATTTATTGTCTATATCATTTCTTGTTCCATATCCAGACAGCAATTCACAACCAAGTTATAGATATTTGCTTACTTACTTACTTACTTACTTACTCACTCACTGGCACTATCGAACCCGTAGGTTCATGGCCGCGCGGACATAAGCTCTCCATACATCCCTATCCTGAGCTAATACTTTCCAATCATTCCCTGTATAATCTACTTCCCTCAAATCATAGTTAATGTTATTCTCCCACCTCATTCTTGGTCTACCAACTGGGCGTTTTCCCTCTGGCTTTCCTACAAGAAGCTTCCATGCAAGTCTTTCATTCCCCATACGTGCAACATGTCCTGCCCATCGGAGTCTACGAGACTTTACTGTTCTTAATATACCTGGCTTCCTATAAAGACTATGTAGTTCATTGTTATGTAGTCTTCTCCATTCACCTGTCTGTTCATCTCTCTTTGGTCCAAAAATTTTCCTAAATACTTTGGGATAGATATTTATTTTCTATTATTTTCGACTTTATGGGCGACTTTCCTAAAAAGGCCATTATTTTTGTCTTCTCTATAGACATTTTAAAATCGCACCCTTTACTTATTTCATTTAAACAGTGTAGAGAGGTTAAAAATTGTATTAATTAATTTCTGTGGAATCTAGCATTATTACATTCATTACTTTTGCATTAGAAAGTTAAGAACGTTCCTTTACCTAATATTATACTAATCTATGTTGCAGTCTTAACTTCTAGTACATAAAATCCCTTTTTATAAATTGTTCCATGAACTGATTGTATCGTATGAGCAGATGAGGGTAGAGATGTGTTTATGACGTGGGAGTATTTGACGCTGCATTGCATTATGAAAGGTCGAGGATCCGCGTTATGTGGAATATAGCTGCTTGTTAGTATTGCGACGTTGCCATATCTAGTCTTATGAGCTACCGCGTCTGGCTTAGAGTGACAGTCATAATGGCGGCATGAGTTTTGTATTGCTAGGCGCCAGGTAGCAGCACTTCCTATATCAATGGCTGCCATAGTGGACCCCTCCTTCTTTCTACCCCCCTCCACGACATTGTACCATTTCCCTTCAGAGGGGGGAGTGGCTAGCCATGGGGTGGGGGTAGCCTTGGTACGTCACTTGGCGTTTCCGGTTTGGAAGGCGCGGGCACATTCCTCAGGAGTCTTTGTTTATCGGCGTCTTAGTGACTTCTAGAGAGTTGGGTACAGACCCGCCAAAATCTCTCAGAAAATATTGTTGGATTCTGGGTTAAAGTTATATTTTTACTATTTTTTAAATAATTTTTACTGTTATTACAAAGTATACCGTTAATAAAACTTCTAACTTACTGGCATGTGGAACCGTAGCTTCATGGTTACGCAGATATATGCTCCCCATACATCCCTATCCTGAACTAATGTTTTCCAACAATCATCCACTATAAAAAAGTACTTCCTTCAAATCATGGCTAATGTTATTCTTCTACCCAATTCTTGACCTGCCTATTGGGCGCGTTCCCTCTGGGTTTCGATGCTTCTCTTTCATTCCCCATTTTTGTCCCTCGTTCTGCCAATTATAGTCCACGAGACTAAAACGTCCGTATTAATAACTTATGTATTTTGTATTGTAAGCCCATGTTTGCCTTAACAGAGATTAGGGCGCTCTCCCCCTACAGGGAAGAATTTGAACCATACTATTTTAGTTACACTTGTTTTCGTATATATGTCATTCGAGTGGTCCGTGGTCACCGTTCCGCCTCATACTGACATCTAGGAAACCAAGGTAGTACTAGGACCTAGAGGCCTTTCATTCAGGCTTAAGGATCTTTTATGAGCCTGAAAATCTTCGGGACCCACGGCTTAAAGTCCCTCCCTGAGGACTTGCTCCTTGGATTTTTCCATCCTAAAAAAATCCATCGACCCCGGCTTATGACTTACCATAAAGAGTCTTCGTTTCTCTTTGGTTCAAATATTTTGTCCAAGGATTTTGTGCATAATCTTTACTCCTTGTAACGTAAGACTTCAGGTTTAGCATCCAATATATAATGCTATAAGGTAGCAGCCCTACCACTAGTCTTGCTCTGCGGATGGTTGGTAACCAACCCAGGGGACTTCCTACTACTCGAAGAAACTTAAGCAAAGACTGGAATGATCACACTGATGACGAAGGGACCAAGGAAGACCAAAACATCGGTGGAAAGATCAAGACCATCTTCGCTAGGTTTACCGTACAGGCCACATGGCCTAAAACGAATTTGTTCATGATGATGATATAACTGTGAGAATACCAGTTTTATATCTGCTGGATAAGAAAATAATGAAGATGTAAGAAAGAAACTAAATATTTTCAAACTTACAGACCGAATAATTAAATATAGGAATACCTGGAAAGAACATATTAATAGAATGACAGAAGAAAGATTTCCAAAATTATTGCTGATTTGTAAACCGCACGGAAGGAGAAATGTTGGACACCCATACAGAAGATGGTCTGAACAATTTTAACAAATCTAGCTTTCATGAAACCGGATCGAGCCAACAGGCTTAATCCCTGGATGATTATGATGATGATACATTTTTTTGTGAAAAATTGGAATGACGGGTCACTGGAATACGTAATAATATACTTTTGCAGAATTGTGCTTAGGCCTAAGTTTAATCTCCTGCACCTTATTCCTGTTTGTGATTATTGCTCTAGATATTTGAAACTCCCATTCTTTAAATTTTCTCTCATTTATCATTAACTGTCAATTTGTATCATACTTATTTACTCACTGGCATTATCGAACCCGTAGGTTCATGGCCGCGCGGACGTAAGCTCTCCATACATCCCTATCCTGAGCTAATGGATTCCAATCATTCCCTGTATAATCTACTTCCCTCAAATCATAGTTAATGCTATTCTCCCACCTCATTCTTGGTCTACCAACTGGGCGTTTTCCCTCTGGCTCTCCTACAAGAAGCTTCCATGCAAGTCTTTCATTCCCCATACGTGCAACATGTCCTGCCCATCACAGTCTACGAGATTTAAATGTTCTTACTATATCTGACTTCCTATAAAGACCATGCAGTTCATTGTTATGTAGTCTTCTCCATTCACCTGTTTGTTCATCTCTCTTTGGTCCAAAAAATTTCCTAAGTACTTTATTCTCAAATACTTGTAATCTCATCTCATCCCTTAAAGTAAGAGTCCATGTTTCACAGCCATATAATATAACTGGTAGAATAAGTTTTATATATTTTCAGTTTAACGTTTTTTTGAAAGGAGTTGGGACATCAAGAGTCTCTGCAATGCATAATAGCACGCATTTCCAGAATTGAGCCTATGTTTAATTTCTTTGAGCATCTCATTCGAATTTGTGATTATTGTTCCTAGGTATTTGAATTCAGCCACTTCCTCAAAATTTCCCTCATTTGTCATTAGCTGTCCATTTCCATTATATAATGTATTTCTAGGTGTGACCATATATTTAATTTTATTGATATTTACTTCCAGCCTTATTTCTTAGTGTTACTCAATAGTGTGTGCGTGTTGTCCTTTAGTATCTCCTCGCTATCGGCCAGTAGTACTACATCATCAGCATAAACTAAGAGCTTATTAATACCATTGAGTTGTAAGCCTTCCTCATTCTCTAAAGATTTGATGACATGCTCTAGTACAAAATTAAATAGTAGAGGAGATAGTACATCTCCTTGCTTCAACCCATTCTGGATTTCAAAAGTATCCGAAAACTGTTTGCGTACACGCACCCTACTCTTTGTGCCATTTAGACACATTCGTATAAGTCTAACTAATCCAGCAGGATACTATAGTATAACTTCTTCCTCTTAATTGAATCATATGCTTTTTTGAAGTCTACGTATAGTTGATGTAGAATACCATTATATTCCCATTTCTTTTCTAAAATCTACCTTCATATAACTTAATTTCTTCATGTGACCTAGACCTATGTTTACTTTTAACTTATATTTATTTCCAGCTACGATCTATTTGTGTGCGCATGTGCACACACAACATAATCCCTATCCGGTGTTATCGGCCTACTATAACTTATAAGCCTATATCATTAGCATATACCAACTGCTTACTAATACCATTGAATTGTAGGCATATGGAGTCTTCATCCTGCCTTATATAACACACTTTAGCCAAAAATAAACACACTCGTCCTACACTCCTTTGTACACAATGCAAGAATACACCATCTACGTATAGAGGCTGCTGAAGTAGTGCTTAAATTGAGATCTCACTATCGCCATCTATCCGCCCAGGCCGGAACCTGAAGCGCGTAAAATGTATCGGGTGACGTTAAAACATACATTAATATATTTGAAATTGATAAATTAATATAACATTCGCCATACTATAGGTTACATTTCATATTTTCCTGAAAGCCTTATTGCAGTTGCATTTCGATATTTAATCAAGGTCTATTTACTGCACGCTAAACCCATTAGACGGAATATGTGATGCCTTCGAAAGTCACGTGGGTTTTGTTTACATCCGCATTAATCTTTCAGTTAGTGTAGAAGTGACTTTTGGATTCGATTTACGACTATTTTAATTTTAAAGACATGGTATGGGAATGAGTTTTAAGTAGGTCTATACGAGTAGATGGAAGGGGAACTTGATGGTGCCGAAAAGAAAGTGGTATTATGACGGGGTTGGGTGGTATTCCGAAATGCATGTGTCACATATTGCATGTAGCCTTAAGCAAATAGAATTTTTATTTACCTCATGTAGGAAAGTTCATTCCACCACTGTTGTCTCAAGTGTCCTGGATTCGAGACAAGTATTCTGATTTTTTTTTCGGGGTTCTCCTCACCTGCAAGACAAATGTCAGGAAAGGCCGAAACGGCACCCAAAAATAATTGGTCATCATTATCATAATTGCATATAGAATAAATAAAATAGCCGAAACAATATTACGTGAGGAACAAAATGGATTTGGAAAGGGTAGGTCAACTATAGATTGCATTTTTACAATGGCCCAATTGATAGGAAAAAGAAAATAATTTAATTTACCCACGTATATAACTTTTGTTGATTATACTAAGGCATTTGATAGAGTAAGTAGAAATAAATTATGGAACATACTAGAAATGAAAGGAATTCCTCAACACCTTATAAGAGCCATTCAGAGTTTATATATAGAAACAAATTTTAAAATAGACTGTGGAGATAAAATTAGTAGACAAAACATAGAAATAAACCAGAGAGTAAGACAAGGGTGTCCATTGTCACCAGTATTATTTAATTTATACTTGGACCATGTCATAAATGAATGGCAAGAACAAATTAATATAAATAGTGTATTGACAACTCTGCTTTTTGCAGACGACCAAGTAATAATGGCAGCATCAGAAAATGCTCTGCAACAATTCCTTTATACATTAAATAATATCTCTCTAAAATACAATTTAAGAATATCTACATCTAAAACAAAAATATTAGCTCTGAAAGGAAAATGTGCAATAAGAACAAAAATAGTGATAAACAATGTAATTATAGACCAAGTTCAGAATTTTAATTATTTGGGTTGTCATTTAGGCAATGACAGAAATTTAGATAAACACACTAAAATACAACGATTCAATTATCTATGTGGCACAATTAAACGCACTTTATTGAATAAGACTAGAAAATAAACTATTTTGAAGTTTTACAAAGTATTGGCAGTTCCATCTCTTATATATGGATGTGAAACCTGGACATTAACAAAGGCAGATAGTAAACAAATAGAGGCTGCTGAAATGAAGATGTTGAGAGCAATAGCAGGATACCAAAGGACCGATAAAAAGAAAAACGAAGATATAAGAACAGAACTTAATATATTTAATCTCTGTGAAAGAATAACATATTACCAAAATGCTTATCTTCAGCACGTATTACGAATGAATGAACAGCGCATACCAAGAAGAATGTATAATTATAAACCAAAAGGGAGAAGAACGTTGGGAAGATCATTGAAGAGATGGAAGGACCAATTCGACCTTTAATGAGATCGGAACAGGCCTTTGGGCCTAATCCTTGTTGTTGATGATGATGATGATTATCATAATTGCCAATGTTTGGTATGAATGTGTGTGAATTGTGTGTTTCGTCTTAATGTTGTGTTGTCTCGGAGGAGGTCCTGAACATTGAGCTGATCATTCATTCGGGGAGATCCTCGAGTGCTCCGTATATATATATATATATATATATGAGATGCACAAAGAAATTAAACATACGCTCAACTATGGAAATGCGTGCTATTATGCATTGCAGAGACTCTTGATGTCCCAACTCCTTTCAAAAAACATTAAACTGAAAATATATAAAACTATTATTCTACCAGTATGTTATGGGTGCGAAACATGGACTGTTACTTTAAGGGAGGAAAGGAGATTACAAGTATTTGGGAATAAAGTACTTAAGGAAAATTTTTGGACCAAAGGGAGATGAACAGACAGGTGAATGGAGAAGACTACATAACAATGAACTATAGGAAGCCAGATATAATAAGAACAGTTAAGTCTCGTGGACTGCGATGGGCAGGACATGTTGCACGTATGGGGAATGAAAGACTTGCATGGAAGCTTCTTGTAGGAAAGCCAGAGGGAAAACGCCCAGTTGGTAGACCAAGAATGAGGTGGGAGAATAACATTAACTATGATTTGAGGGAATTAGATTATACAGGGAATGATTGGAGAGCATTAGCTCAGGATAGGGATGTGTGGAGAGCTTATGTCCGCGCGGCCATGAACCTACGGGTTCGATAGTGCCAGTGAGTAAGTATATATATAGGCCCCTACATAAGTGTGTGTGTGTAGGCCTACATAGACAAGGTAATTCCTGATCTAGATGTTCTCTAAGTAAACTGTGTTTGACCTTCACTCGTAACTACTCGTACTTACTGTTGAAGATTCAGTCGTTACACATCTAGGCAACTACTGTTAGGAGAAAACATGGATTAAAGTACGTTTTCAACTATTACAAAGTATTAACCCTTGCATTTTTTTTACATATTTCGATAAAATTAAAAGTTTCTGTGCAAAATTTAACTGACGTTTAATCCATCCGAGTAATAACTCAGTTCCGTACTAGATGTCTCAATGAGTCATGAAATAAGTGTAACTAACTAAATTAGCCGGGTTAAGATCCATACTAGTAAGATTCATGGTCAACAAGAACGGACGTAATGCATTCTGCTGATGGTGGGATTAGTCCCGAATGGCCTATACAGTTTTAAAACAACTTAAATTGAGGAGACGGTCCTACGTGACTTTTATAGTTTTCAATCATACATTATATTACTGTAGGTTAAGATACCTTTTTATAGGCGGCACGCATATCTCAAGCAGGCGCAAAAAGGTATTCCAAGAAAAATAAATCGACAAGATGCGCTTTTAAATATATTATATTCACGATTATGGATATACAGTCTCCTGTTTTAATTTGCTGTAAGAATGTCGAAATCGTTATTTTTAGCGTGAAATAAACTTAGGAAATTTATTAGAATACGTTGATTAGTCTATTAATTTATAAACGGTGATATTATAATGCTATATAGGCGTGTTTTATTAAGATTTGTGATGTCTTCATACCGGATGAGTCACCGATTCTTGAGCAAAATATTCATCTTTATTAAATCGAGAGCATATGGTCATCATTTATTACAGATGAACAATACATTAAATATGCAGTAAAAATAGTTTTCAAAACAGCAAGGACTTTCTAATGAAACGGGGATACAAGAAATTAGATAATAGGTGCTCATAAGCTTGCAGGAATTTTTACGGTATTTGTTAGTGGATGTATTCTCAACGTCCATAATGTTAGTTTGTTTTGAAAATGAGTGAAATTGTTACTTGTGCCGTTATATACATTCTGAGAGAACAGGAAGTGTCTGTTCTGGGAAGAACTCTCTCTGACCTACTTTACTTACCGGAAGGTCAAAAGATTTGTTTTCCGAAAGAAAACAAGACTTCATTTATTCTATTTCAACATACAATGTTCAAGTAACCATGTATTTATGAGACATAGAGATAATTAGATTAGTGGACAGTTTGTAGTATTTCGACTATAAAGGTGAAGTTATCCCTCTACAGGTCTTAGGAACTCTTGTGGTAGTAGGAGGATAAGGCCCTGCGCGACATCTCTCTTCACCCTAGAACAGTGGTGTCCTTGTAATTAACCTGCTGGCCGTAAATGTGTTCCGAGGGTCGCAGGTTGGATATAAAATATATTCTTGTAACAAAATCTTATTCAACAAAACTTACAGTTTAACTAAAACTTATCAAAGAGAAAATTATAATTATTTTAAAAGAAGTATTCAATGTGGCTCTTCGAAAACTCAATCGCACTGCAGACGGATAGGCTCACATGACATGGTGACAAAAATAAACTTTCTCTCGCTACAAGAGGTTGTACGTTGATGAACGCATTTGTTAAAAAATTCAGAGTTAATTTCGAATGTAAATTATTAATATAATATTTAACAATTTCATATAGGCTATGCATATATATTACTAGCGAAATCAGACGTCCTGCCCGAACGTTCAATTCTCGTGTCATGGCCGGACGATATAAATCTGTTACTTCTGTACCATAAAATTCACCAATTAAGACATAATTATATATTATTAAATAAGTTCGCAAGAAAACTCCTCATTGTTACCTGTTGTGGCTCAAGAAGCGTGCATGACGACGTCACATTGTTTTTGCTCGGAATATGTCGATAATGCAGTTGACTACACTTTGAATCTATACCATCCAGGAATCCACTCAAACACACAAAAAAAAAATAATCAAAATCGGGCCAGTCGGGTTTCAAGTAAACCTCCACTTCTAATTGTCTGCTTTCGCTCAGTTGTAATAATAAATCTACCTCGGTTTGTTTTAATACGATATAGTGAGTTGGGTTCTGAAACATAAAAATGTGATCGCTAGAGCGATTTTTAAATTTTCACTTCAGGTCAACTCCTACACCTAATGGTTTTAGAGGATCCAATTGTTAATCTAACCCATCGAGGGATCCATTCAGACACACAAAAAATCCATCAAAATCGATCCAGTCGTTTAGGAGAGTTCAGAGACACTAACTTATAGAAGAAATAATATAAAAAAGATAATTTATATGTTATTAAAAAACGGTGCATCATAAGAGGAATGACAGCTCTTAAAATTCTCTTAAAATGTTTTAATGGGAAAATATCATTAAATCACATTACAAAAAAAGAGAATATCGCGAGCCATTCGAATTGGCTTGGGGAGCCGCTATTTGGACAGCCTTACCTTAGAACGTAGTCTCGTACTTATTTAAATAAAAAAACTGAGGCAACCCCGGGCCATGGTCTTCCCAGTAGGTTTAGGCCCATCGGGCATCCTTCCATATTGTGATACAGATTAAAGCATAAGTACATAAAACAGCCCTCATTGAGTTAAGAGTAGTTTGATTTGGAAATGGACTTTTGCCAGAATCTGAACTCTATTTAACCCAAAATATCCGTTCCTGGCGCGAAAACCATTAGAAAATACAGAAAACAACTCCTACAGTTTTAATTTTCAAGAAAAAAATCTTATCAGACGACGGGTTTGTTACGTGAAAATCGTCTTCAGCTGTGAATCGATCGGATAAATTATCCATTATACCGGGTTACTACAAACGATCTCCACAAATTCATCTAGGTTATAATTTGTCGGCATGTTACGAGAGAGCGATGAAACAGAAAAAAATAATAGAAAGTAGAACTCTCCAAGTTTTCATTTGGCTATAAGTGTGATTCTCGCTTTACGCGACACGCATCGAGTCAATCTATCTCTTTCCTTACACATCGGAGCACGTTCCTGCCGCTGTAATTCTGTTCCTCACAGTTCGTAAATCGGGTGCGAAAGACGGTACATAAAGTTCATCTTCAATTAACTCTCATTAGAAAAAGTCACAGATAACCTGGCGGTGGCGCAATTTATGAGGGCATGGTCGTCGGGTGTATTGCGTTGAACCCAACGTGGCGGGCGTTGCTCGTTGAAAAATTCACGAATATGATGATAAAAACAACACGAGAACCACCTTCTTGAAAAATGAAAATGGCATCAACCAATATGTCAACACATCCAGATAGTTTTATACATTTATTGTCTTTTTAGCAAGGAATGTTCTGTACACCTTCTCACAGGACGAAGCCTAAAAGACGTTTACTTTAGGATAATCCCGCAGAACTTCCACAAAAACAGTTCCCAACGCTCTAACGTTAGTATGTTACCGATTAGATGGAAGGTAGCCTCATCACTGAAAAGTAATTCGTCAGCGAAGCCGTTGACTTTCAGCATCTCTTGTAAAGTGATTAAAAATTCAAGACGCAGATTCTGGTTGTTCCCTGTTAGTGCTTGATGTAGCTGCAAACTACATGGTTTCATATGTAATCGTTTGCGCAGCACCTTCCACGCTGTCTGCTGTGGTATTCCTAGCTCTCAGCGTGCCTTTACTATCAATTTTCGTGATCTGTTGATACTTCCCCATATCCGATCAACATTTTCTCCCGAGACTGATGGACGGTTCGTAGATTTTCATTTGTATAAACATTCAGTCCTTGTAAAATGAAAATACCAAGCACGGATTGCCTTACAGGATGGTGATGGTGCTCCAAAATGTGTTCGAAAATGTCTCTGAACTGAGTTGTGTGAAATTTTAGTACGCAGAACGTTCGCTATATTACTGTGTTAGCCATTTTATAATTCTCTCTCATTCTTGTGTATGTCGAATATAATTCGCTAATCCCGCCGCATTTAAACAGAACTTGGCGAATTCCAGTTTATATACAGGACTATTCAGGAAGAAGGAACAGACTTCAAACATTTATTTCTTCCGAACTTCAAAAACATATAAACATTCCAACGTTCCTGGAAAGAGAAAAGTTGAAATTTCACTATTTTATGCATTCAATATGAGCACCATGCGTTACACGGCAAATATCAAAACGGTGGCTTATTTCTTGCCGCACACGAATCAGCTAGTCTTTAGTTATCGAATTCACAACTTCAACAATTCGATGTCTCAAATTTTCAAGAGCGTCAGCCATAGGAGACCAAGGAAGAGATGGAAAGAGCAGCAATTTGGAGCCGAAACCGGCTAGTAAATAAGCCTAAACCGTGAAGAAAAAGAAGTCAGGCATAGAGGGGATAAAAACACGGTGTTATACGTAACCCCACATATAAAAATCACACGGGATTAGGTCGGGTGACCTGGGAGACCACCGGTAATGAAGTTGATCTTCTGTTGCTTCCTCTTCCAATCCAACATCTTGTTATGTCGCCATTTTAATACCAACGATCAACATGACAAGCAACAGCGCCAATGCGACCGTGATCAGAACTTCTCTCTTTCCAGGAACGTTGGAATTGTGTTTCAATTTTTTGTAGTTTGGAAGAAATAAATGTTTGAAGTCTGTTCCTTTTTCCTGAAGAGCCGTATACTTTTTGTTCCGTCACTCTCTCATAACACGCCGACAAATTGTACATAAAATCGGGGAGATCATTTGTAACAATCCATGTCGAAGTGGTGCGTAAATGGAAAATACGCAACGTCAATGCCATGAATTAACCTTGCGTGGAACCCGAACCTCGTAAAGTGCAATGACTTGAATTACAACACACACATTACATTGCTACGATGTAAACATGGCGGTTGCTAGAGGGAATTTTAAATTTCTGGTTTGATTCAATTTCGAAAATTTTTGTACAATACTTACTTACTTACTTACTCACTGGCACTATCGAACCCGTAGGTTCATGACCGCACGGACATAAAGCTCTCCATACATCCCTATCCTGAGCTAATGCTTTCCAATCATTCCCTGTATAATCTACTTCCCTCAAATCATAGTTAATGTTATTCTCCCACCTCATTCTTGGTCTACCAACTGGTCGTTTTCCCTCTGGCTTTCCTACAAGAAGCTTCCATGCACGGCTTTCATTTCCCCATACGTGGCAACATGTCCTGCCCATCGCAGTCTACCGAGACTTACCTGTTCTTATTATAGCTGGCTGCCTGTACAGACCCATGTGAGTTCATGGTTGATGTGAGAGTCTGCTCCAGTCACCTGTCTGTTCATCTCTCTTTGGTCCAAAAATGTTCCTAAGGACGTTTATTCGCAAATACGCGTAATCTCAAAACGGGGAACCATTAAATCGAGTTTTAAATATTAATTGCAACAGTCCTGCCGAACTCACACATAAGTAATTAACTCACTGGCACTATCGAACCCGTAGGTTCATGGCGGCACGGACATAAACTCTCCATATATCCCTATTCTGAACTAATGTTTTCCAATCACCTGTGTAATCTACTTCCCTCAAATCATAGTTAATGTTATTCTCCCACCTCATTCTTGGTCTACCAACTGGGCAGTTTCCCTCTGGTTTTCCTACAAGAAGCTTCCATGCACGTCTTTGATTCCCCATTCGTGCCACATGTCCTGTCCATCGCAGTCTACGAGACTTAACTGTTGACATTATATCTGGCTTCCTATAAAGACCATGTAATTCACTGTTATGCAGCCTTCTCCATTCACGTCCTGTTCATCTCTCTTTGGCCCAAAATGTTTCCTAAGAACTTTGTTCTCAAATACTCGTAATCTCCTTTCCTCCCTTGAAGTAAGAGTCCATGTTTCGCACCCATATAATATAACTGGTAGAATAATAGTTTTATATATTTTCAGTTTAACGTTTTTTGAAAGGAGTTGTGAAGTCAAGAGTCTCTGCAATGCATAATAACACGCATTTCCAGAATTGAGCCAATGTTTTAATTTCCTTGTGCATTTCATTCGAACTCAAACATAATGGTCCTATTTTCCTGGTTAACGAATTCGATTCATACTTGTTTAATTTTCGATGTCTACTAGATAGGTCGGTGAAGATCTAAAAAAAAAATGCAAAACTCTTCATAAAAACATCATGAATGGCTTAATTTCTTCGGAATTTGCTAATAAGAGTTTAAGCATTTCCAAAATCTATGCAAAACAGAATATTAATCATTGCGTAAGCTCAACAGTTATGAATGTGGCATTGAACTATTTCTTGTAACAGTTTAAAAATGATGTACAAATCACGTGGTAATTTTAAGATTCTTGTTTTTTTATTAGTATGGTTATTATTTAATGTCGGCATACATTTGGAATATTTTATTATCTCTCACGGCGTTACCGGCTATAATATTGGCCAACGTATTGACAAAGTATGCTCTATTACGTGCCACTATCCTATAGTTCATTTCTTTGCAATGTATGTTAGGCCTATATCACTGTCGTCTTGAAATGTATGTTGCTCTAAAGTGACATGAAGGTGGAAGTCACCTTCAGCTAGTGAAACCTTCATCGGCTTGTACTTTGTTTTTACTTATTAACAACCCCCAGGCTTATTTTCTTCAGTTTCTGGAAAGAATTCTCTTGTTGGCAAGTTTCCTCAAAATACACCAATAAATTCTGCTGATTGGAGGTGAGCTATGACAAAGATAATCAGGACATGTCTGCCATAGCGAATCCTAATGTATTTTCCCCCTCTTTTCGTTAATACTGTTTTCCTTCTTGTTTTACCTTTTTGTTAACTTTGTGTTAATCTCACATGTAGACACAAGGACAAGACACACACCCAGACCCAGGGTGGAGATTAAAAATCCCCTACCTGCCGGGAATCGAACCCGGGTCGCCGGAGTGGAAGGCAGGGACTCTACCGACCACGACACAGCGACTTGCTAATAAATAAAAGAAAAAAAGCCTCCCTATTCAGATTATAGAAACTGTTAAGAGCTTGTACTATGGAACAAATATTTGTATTGACCCTCAGTTGACTAAAAATGATTTTTTTTTTCAAATAAACCAAGGAGTACGACAAGGGTGTTCACTCTCACCTATATTATTTAATATTTATATGGACGATATCCTAAAAGAATGGAAGAAGGTTTTAACTGACGAAGGAATATTAATTGATAATAAAGATAAAATAAATGTTTTATTATTCGCTGACGATGTTGTACTATTAGGAGAATCTGAAAATGAGCTCCAAATGTTAGCATATAAATTTAAATTAATAGCCAATAGATATAATTGTAAAATATCAATAAATAAGTCAAAAGTAATGGCATTTATTGGTAAATATGGAATTAGACCAAAAATTGTGCTGGATAACAAAATAATAGAACAAGTATCACATTTCCAATATTTAGGATGTGATATAATTTATAGAGAAAAAAGATATAGAAAATAAAGTAAATAAATTTCAGGCTATTTGTGGAACCATAAAAAGAACCTTAGGTCGGAAAAAAAGGAAAGATATGAAACTTAAATTATATAAAACAATGGCTGTTCCTTTGTTGTTGTATGGAAGTGAAAATTGGATAATGAAATCAAGGGATAAAAGCAGGATACAGACTGCGGAAAAGCTGTTTTTACGTAATGTGAAAGGATGCACAAGAGCGAATAGAATAAGGAATGAAACTATACGAGAAGAATTAAATAGGCCTATATATAAAATTGAAGATAAAATCAGCGAAAATAATAAGAAATGGACAGAACACTTAATGAGAATGAACAACGAAAAATACCAAAAAGAACCTCCGTGTATAATCCCAGAGGAACAAGAGATGTTGGCCGACCACGCAGAAGATGGACTCCAGTTTTAACTTCGCCGGAACAGGCTGCATAGCCTAAACCTTGTAGTAGTAGTAGAAGAAGAAGAAGATAATATACTTGATTTTATAATGAGGCAAACCAAACGTAAATGCTTTCTGTCAGTGACCAGCAACAAGGTTGCGCTTTACAGTATTCTGTTTTCTTAACCGAATTTTTATTCTTCTTATGGTTCTATAAAATAGCTCTTAAGGCTTTATGGATCGGATTTTTAAGATACAGATTGAAATGGAAGCTGGTCCCTTGGGATGGCTGAATCAGCCTCACGTATGGTTACTAATAATAAGTATTGTATTCATACTGGTAAGAAAAAGCCTTAGGAAAGCAATTGAATGAGCTAAGTTGAATTGTGCGAGGATGAGAGCTGGAACTTGCCAGGGTCACAACGTCGAAGATTTGAATTGCTTGTCAGATGCATCCAATATTTTGGGCAGGTGCATGTAACAAGCTTCCGACTCATTTCAAGGTTTTAACAAATTATTCCTTGTCAAAACAAGCTTTATAGCTACACGTTTATACGAGATGGCGCCTAACTAACTAGCATTATCGAACCCATAGGTTCATGGACCACCCGAACATAGGCTCCCCTTACATCCCAATACTGAATTAATGTTTTCCAATCATCCCTGTACAATCTACCTCCTTCAAATCATGGTTAACACTATTCTCCCATCTCATTCTTGGTCTACCAGCTGGGCGCTTTGCCTCCGTTTTTACTACGAGTTTCCAATGCTCCACTTTCATTCCCTATTCGTGTCATACCCTGCCCATCGCAGTCTTCGAAGCTTAACTGTTTTCATTATATCTGGTTTCATATAATGATCATGTAACTTATAATTATCCAGTTTTCTCTATTCACCCGTCTGTCATTTCTCTTTCGGTCCAAAGACCCCTAAGAACTTTATTATCAAATGCGCATGATAATTTTCTCCACGTTTCGCATCCATGTAATACAACTGGTAGAAATAATGTTATCTTATTATATATTTTCATTTAAGCTCTTTTTAGAGAAGTTGGGACGAAAAGAGTTCTTGTAATGTGCAACAGCATGGATTTCCAGAATTGAGTTTTGTTTAATTTCTTTGTGCACCGCGTTCCTAGGTATTTTAATTCAGCAACTTCAATATTTCCTTATTTGCCGTTGAATGTCTATTTCTATTATATCGTGTAAACTACTTACATGTGTGACCTTATTTAGATTTATTATAGAGGGTTTATTGTTTATGAATTTCGAAACTATCTGAAAACATCTTCTCGACCCTACTTTTTGCGTTATTTAGTTCACGGGATAGTGTACAACCTCTCCCTCTTATTTGAATCGTTTAAACAAGGTGGAGGTGGAGAGTAAACGACACAGGGGAAATTGCTATTTTATCCAGAGATTCGGCGCCATTGTTGATGAAGTTCCAACGAAGATGTACGGAACTCTTATTTTTTGTTGAATTAAATTAAACCATTATAAGGGAACTTTCAACCATTCCATGCAGAAACATACTTGGAAATTTCTTCTAGAGATGAGTTGTGATGTACTAAGGCCATGCCAAAAATACCGTTTTTAACTGCAAGGTGCAGAGATCGAAGCCATATTCCAGAAATTGCGTCCAAGTGTACGACGCAGATGTACCCCTGTTTGAGTAAGAGCGGAGTGGAGTAAGGCTGGATGCGATGCGGAAAGCAGATAAGGGGAGGTATCCGTTCTACCAATTTGGAAGTTGAAATGAGAGATTGGCGCTTGATTTTATTGCATTGCAATTGGAAGACTGGTATTTTTTTTGGCATGGCCTTGGTACACATCACAACGATTATCTGGAAGAAATTGAAGATTGTTTTTTTTGCATGCGTTGATCTTTTTAGAAATGAGTCAGTCGGCTCGGATCACAGGTTGAAGAATGCTGATGTACCTGGGCACAGCTAAATATTCTAGATGCGATATTTAATTAGACATTTAAGCGTCTGTGAATGTGATATTAAAGTTTTGAGTATCATTCTATAAAAATAGTAAACTTTTCTGATATGTAGCTAAACTTGGTTTTTAAAGATTTCCATTCGTGCGTGACAGTATTCTAGGCTACAAATTTAGTGTATTTATTATAAAATTTCTTAATCGTATGTAGGCTATTTATGACAATAAAATGTTCGTAGATGAATATCTAAATGTCTTCAGCCGTGTTTATTCGAAATTGCATTACCTAATATACGCGAGTTGAAGGACATAGCCGCGCATCTGGGCGAGATTTTGTGAAGATGTTGCCGGAAATGCCACCTGTTGAGAGGTTCACCTGCCGCTGGACCTGAAATCTCTTCTCCATCTGCTGCAGCCCACACACCTGGCTCACACTGTCAACAGTATCACCAATCCATTCACTTGCTGCAATTTGACACTCATATTTTGTTTAGTGGTGCAGAATCCTATTAGGGAATGTTTCTTTATTGTGATTTAAGTCACCACAATATATTTTCTATGCGAACAATCTAATAAGGCAAACTTAGATGTTAGACAATGGAATCGGAAAATAAATAAATTTATATCTGCTGTAAGACCAAAACAGTAATACTAAGAAATTAGGACTGGAGGCAAACGTTAATAAAACTAATTATATGGTCACACATAGAAGTACATTATAATGGAAATGGACAATTAATGAGAAATGAGGGAAATTTTGAAGAAGTGGCTGAATTCAAATATCTAGGAACAATAATTACAGGACAAAATGAGGTTCAGAAAGATATTAAACATAGGCACAATTCTATAAATTTTAGGGACTCTTGTGTAATTTCTCTAAAAAAACATTTAATTGAAAATATATAATACTGTTATTCTTTCAGTTATATGGATACGAACTTAGGCTCTTATTTAGGGAGGTGAAAGGATTACAAGTATTTGAGAATAAAAGTTATTAGAAAACTTTTTGGACTGTAGATGAGCAGATAGGCAAATAGGGAAGACTATTTGACAGTGAGTAACATTATCTTTATGGAAAACATGATGTAACAAGACTGCGATGGTCAGGGCATGTGTCATGAATTGTGAATGGAAGATGAGCATGGAAACTTCTTATAGGAAAACTACAGGTAAAGCACCCTGTAGGTAGGCCGAGAATGGTGTGGGATTAGCCATTATTCCAAGGAAGTGGATTATACAGGGGTGATTCGGGCACATACACCTGTCTAGTGACTTTGTGACTGTGAAACAGCGAGTCAACCAGTGCCTTCTAGCATCATAACTTCTATAAAAAAGCACACTTTGATGGCATTTATTTTCCACTGGGCCTCTCAATTGAAAGTTCTCTTGTTTTGTGGACAAATGCTAAGAACGCCCTTGGGCTTATTTCTCGTACACTACCCCCCAAATCCAGTCCTTGACGTGTCTGGCGCCATCTCACGCAATTTACTAATTATGTGATTTTTAAATGCTACAAGTTTTGTTCAAAAATCTCCTGCAATACCTTTCTGTGTGTAACCATTGATTTTCCCTTTTTTCCATTATTGTTTACATGTTTCGTAAGGTGACAGTGACCTATATTATTTGGCTGCTTTACACACAAAATAAATCGCGATAACTTACCGCACTAGTGCGATATGCTGAAATAAGTGGAACTTTCATTGAAACTATATAATTTTCCTCTATTAGGCTATCGCAACCAATTGCAATCTCTTCATCCACTAAACCCATAACTAGAATGTCAACATCATTACACTAAACATGCAGTAGGCCTATACATTTGATGTACGTACTTGCAGGAGCATAGCGCATCCACAACATAATCTTCTGTAGGTCCATTATTTTCTTTACTTCTTTTAAGGTTATTCATATTCCTGGAATTACGTCCGGTATAGTTCTTCAGATTTGTTTCAGTCTTCCTCTTCTCCCCTAAGGACTCCACTCTGAAGTCGTTATTTCAACTGCACAGTATAAATAATAAACCAATATAAAATTATCAGAAATAATTTCCGTTTACACTAAGGGCCAGTTTCACCAAGAGAGGTAACAGTATTACGCCAGTTTAAGCTATGCATTATACATGGGGAAAACTGGCGTAATACAGTTACCTCTCTTGGTGAAATTGGCCGTACAAAATAATCTACCAGCAATGTCTCTCATAGGCTATTAAATGTTCGTTTAGAATAGATTTATTCGAATGATGGTTTGTGGATTCTCGGATTTCTTTTCTGATTCTATTATAGTACTCCTTACCATAATAATAACCTAGTTTTTTTCTTTTCTTCTTCTTCAACGTAGAGATATTTTGTTACACATTTTCTCACATTTCAGTTCTCTTGCCTTTTTAAGTAGAGAGTGACATCATAGCGGTTCGATGAAATATTTAAGCACTCAATGGATACACTAAGTTATATACTATCCTTGGCAAGATTTCCAGGTACAGAGTTTATCCTCACGGTAAATGTATGCTCCATACGCGGGTACTCCCTTCCGGGAGTTTCATAATCAGGCTTATTTAAGATTTAAGATTTATTTAGCCTGGTGGAGTTAAGGCCATGTGGCCTTCTCTTCCACTCACCAGGACAAACATATATTACATAAGAATATAACAATCTTAATTAACTCTAATATTAAACACTAAGTAAAAATTTGATCAAAAGATAATATCTAATATACATATTACGATCTATAATACAACCAGTTAATATTAGTTAAAATTAAGACTAAAACTAATAATAAAATGTATACAAGCAAGACATATAAAATTGTCCCTGTCTAGTGTATATAAAAAACAGGAAAATAATGAGATATAGAAAACTAATTTTACGATTATACAATATTTAAAACAAAACAAATAAAAATATTTGTTATTTTTAATATTATTTACATAAATAATTAAATATATTAATATTAGTAACACAAATGTGTAACTAGTGACATGAGGTTAATACATCACTTGAATGAGACATCTAGCGCACAACCGAAGCATCACTTGTATGAATGAAGATCGGTAAATTTTGCTTAGAGGTATTTTTATTCAGGCTTAAGGATCTTTTACGAGTCCAAAGTCTTCAGACTCGGGAGCCCACGGGTTCCTCCAGGAGGACTTGTCCCTTCGACTTTTTCCTCCTAAAAACCGATCGACATCGGCCGGATTTGAACCCGTGACTCTCGGGACCAGGGCAAGGAAAATAACTACTAGATCACCATGGCTTGCTCATTCTCTTCGGACTCTGATTAATCTCAGAGCAGAAGCGAAAGGGGACTAGTGGGTAGTATTTAATTCTCGATCAAAATTGAGTTTAATAGTGGCCTTTTGTGGATCGTAGTGTTACCGACGATCAAGCAAGGTATTTCCCTAAATGAAATGGTTCATATTCCATCTGGTTCTGTTCCTGACGTATCTATGTACGGTATTTTGGAATGGGGGGGGGCAAAAGTGTAAAACATAATGCAATAAAATGGCGAAATGAAAGGGTGGCACAATTCCAGTAAAGATTTTATAAGGATTCATTAAAATTAATTTATTTTATAAAAAATATGTTGTATGCCTATAGTATTACTGTAATTAACTAACTCACTGGCACTATCGAACCCGTAGGTTCATGGCCGCCCGGACATAAGCCCTCCATACATCCCTATCCTGAGATAATGTTTTGCAATCATTCTGTACAATGTTCCCTCAAATCATAGTTAATGTTATTCTGCCACCTCATTCTTGGCTACAAGTTGGGCGTTGCACGCCGTAGCGTAGTGGTTAAGGCACTGAGCTACAAGCCGGAGGGTCGAGGGTTCAAGTCCCGTCGGGGTCAGGATTTTTAAACTGACCCAAACCCTCTGGCGGCACTATGGCCCTGGGGTCGACTCAGCCTCTAACGGAAATGAGTACCAGACGCTTGTTTGGGGGTAAAGGCGTTTGGGGGTAAAGGCGGCCGTAACGCAGGGCTGACAACCGGGCTGACATAAAGTGCCGATTGTCTAGAAAAAGTGGGAGCCTTAACCTCCTACTACCTCCTGAGGCCTGTTGTGGGATCACTTTACTTTACATTCTTGGCTACCAATTGGGCATTCCCCTCTGGTTTTCCTACAAGAAGCTTCCATGCACGTCGTTCATTCCCCATTCGTGCCACATGTCTTGCCTAACGCAGTCTACGAGACTTTACTGTTCTTATTTTATCTGGTTTCCTATAAAGACCATGTAGTTCACAGTATTACTGTAATTGGTTTTAGAAATGCAGTCTCAATTTACAGGTTCTCATATTCACCGAAAGCACATTTTTAATACATTTCTTAACAGGTAGTTCAGAGAGCATGCGCCCACTCATTGCTGTATGTAATCATTGTATGCGGAAATAAATTATGTTCTGTGCTGTTTCGTTTAAACCTGATAGTATCAAAATAAAATAAAATTATTTTCGTGTAATATAAATGTGCATATATCCACGTGCCACATGGGTCACGGTTACTCCCTGGTGGTAGTTGCTTAGCTAAATTTGGTGTAAAGTAAAGTAAAAGTAAAGTGATCCCACAACAGGCCCGGAGACCCTTGGGGTAGTAGGATGTTAGGGCTCCCACTTTTTCTAAACAATCGGCACTTTATGTCAGCCCTGCGTGACGGCCGCCTTTACCCCCAGAACAAGCGTCTGGTACTCATTTCCGTTAGAGGCTGAGTCGACCCCAGGGCCATAGTGCCGCCAGAGGGTTTGGGTCAGTTTAAAAATCCTGACCCCAACGGGACTTGAACCCTCGACCCTGTAATGAATATTTCAATTTTTTAAATTGCAGTGTAAAAATGAAGTTCGATTTTTACTGTAGAAAAAATGAAGGGACAGGTCAAAAAAAGTTTCATAAATTTTTCTTATTAGGCGAATAATTAATATTAGGCTTATTGTTACTATATTATTATTATTATTATTATTATTATTATTATTATTATTGTTATATTAGACATATTTACAAGTTAAAAAACATAGTAGGTAAAATAGAAGAAAAACGTTTGAAATGACATGGACACCTCATAAGAATGGAAGGAGAGAGAATACCAAAGAAGATACTTAATTGGAAAGCTAATGGAAGAGGTGGAAGCGGCAGGCCTAGAGAACGATGGATGGATGGATGGAGAATTGATAGAAGATGCTTTAGACAGGAACCGCTGTCGTGACATCACTTTGGGTTGAAGGACAAACTGTGTTGTGGAATATTCCTATTAAAATGTTATTTAGTTTTATTATTATTATTATTATTATTATTATTTGTTGACTGATACATGAAGTAACACCTCTGGAACAGAACAAGTAGCGAGCGGCGTGCTTGTTGAATGCCCTTCACGCTATGTAACTACTAACGTACAAATTTACTCAGCTGCTCATCGTTCTGTTATTCTGAGTCCTTGAGGACGACCTGCAAGTCTCAATATCTATTGTGTCAAAGGTCGCGTATAAATTTTATTCACTTTACATAGCATTCGTCCGGTAGGTGTGCATCACGATTCCGGACAAGGTCATTGCACTTTGTTGACTGAAGGGAATTTCTTATAGGTCAAGAACCTTTTATTCCATTTCCAGCGATTCTGAGGTTTTGATCTAGAAATCACATGAAATATATATTTCTTCTTCTTCTTCCTTCCAAGTATTAGGCCAAGGCCTGTTACGATCCTATGGAAAATTTTCCCTTATGGGAAATTCTCTTATAAGACTTGAAAGCATAATAATAGTCCCTGAAATATATATTTGAAGGGATGAATCAGTACTTTCATCCTCATTAGTGCAAATGTTGTCTTGTATAACAGCCGCCGTAACTTCTTTATCGCTTAGTGGTGCAGAGTAGCAATTCATTCCTCCTCTAGACCTCTGAGATATATATGTGTGTGTGTGTGTGTGTGTGTGTGTGCGTACGTGTGTTTAATAAAGCTATTACTTTCGGAATGGAAGTTGAAATATGTCACGTATGATGCGGATTACATAATACTAATTAGTGTATTTGAGGGCAATCTCCAAATCCTGTTGTACAAATATATAAATTCATGTAAAAAATACAATATTTGAATTTGATTTGAGAAATTAGATTCTTTGGATGCATTGAAAGAACCAAGGCGATGTAAATTAGAAATTGTTGACATTATGGATCGGACTATAGGTACAATCGATGGGAATTTAGAATCAGACATCACGAAACATACGAACAAATCAGCAAAGGCTGAGGGACCATTGAACGATGTAATGAGGATTAAATACCTTAACAAATTTATAAATCTAGTATTATTGTATTGTATTGTATTGTAAGCCTATGTTTTCCCTTTACAGAGATTTAGGCGCTCTCCCCCTACAGGGAAGAATTTGAACCATACTAATTTAATTACACTTGTTTTCGTATAGATGTTGAGTGGTCCGTGGTCAGCGTTCCGCCTCGTACTGACATCTAGGAAACCAAGGTAGTACTAGGACGAGAAAATTCGGCAAATTTTGCTTAGAGGCCTTTTCATTCAGGCTTAAGGATCTTTTACGAGCCCAAAATCTTCAGACTTGGGACCCACGGCTTAAAGTCCCTCCCGGAGGAATTTTTACGTCCTAAAAAATCCATCGACCACGGCCGGGTTTGAACCCGCGACCCTCGGGACCAGAGGCAAGGAGCATAACCACTATTCCACCGCGGCCAAATGCCCTTAATTATGTTTGCGAAAGAAGGACCGAAACATGTTGGAAGCACAAGCAATGAAAATACTAAGAAAAAAATAACGAAGAAAACAAGATATGATAGTATCAGAAATTTATAACAAGTACAGATTATTACAACAGATTACAAACTACTCTCTTGAAAATAATTTTTAATACGCATATAACATTGAATTTGTACGTGCTTAGTAATTTAAATTAAACCATACATTAGCCAGAAACAGGAAAAAATTAACCACCTGCTGAGATATTAAATATTGTTACATTTAACGACGCCCACTAACATGTGAGGTCATTTTGTAGCAATTTATTTCAAGCGCGAAGTTCTTCTTCGTAAATCTACGACACGAGACTGAGGATTTCCTTCCCCCTGAGGAAAGATACATACAGAATTGTTACGTCTTTCCATCGATTCCTAACGAGTTTGAACCCGCGAACCTCGGAATCGGAGGCCTGCAGATTAACCACTAGTCCACGATGATGATGATGTAATAGTAATAATGATAATAAAAATAATGTAATGGTGATAATAACAATAAAAATGTTTCGAAGTGCACAAAGGACTATTATCAAGTAGTTCCGTCATTGTTTGTACGAGCGAGCGATCTTTACTTACGTGAAAGGTATGCGGGCAGTCTACAATAGTAGATTTTAGGGAAAATAATTATTTTTGACAGTTTCCTTTCATCCCGCCACTTTAATACTAATTACAAACAATTAACTGGTCATCAAATAATAATATGGTATTTTTTTATTTTTTAACATTTTTGGTGGGAAAGGTCAGTTGCATATTAAGTGCATTTACGCCCTTTAGAAAGACGTAAATATTAGGATGCTAATTTCGAAGCGAGAGGGCATAAAATCATCTATAATGTGACTGTCTTCTCAAGTTGAAGGAGTAGTTATAGTTCCGATGAATTTCTTCTATAAAATAGAATGTTTAAAACAATACGATAACAGCTCTATTACTCTTCAATTACATCAAACGAAGACCTCAAGGTATTCAGTATACAGTTTCACTGTAAACAAATTGTAAACTTTTAAAGATGTGAATTCAATTTTCACAATTTTTTGCCGATTTCGTGTGGAATGTCCCACACATATCTTTAGAAATGTTGTTAGACGTAGGATCTCATCCCCTTCCGTTATAAACATGTATTTTAAGCAATTTATTTGATTTTTGAAATGTAATAGAAAAAGTTTTAATTTGAGTTAATAGAAGTTTTCTACTTTTCTTTATAAGTCGCTGCTTCATTCGCAGAAAGAATATGTTGTTGCGTATAACGGATAAACAAATCTCATAGATACGATGGTAGGACATGGGACACTATTGGGAAATAAAAAGGGGCATGGGAACTTAATGAGAATAACATTAACTCTAATTTGAAGGAGGTAAATTGTACGAGGGATGATTGAAAAAAAGATTAGGTCTGGATATGGACGTGGGAATAGCTTATGTCCGCGCGGTAATAAAATCCAAGATCGATAGTGTCATTGAGTCAGATAATCTGGATGACTATTTAACTCATGCCCCAAATGGGAGTCAATGACCAATCACGTTTCAATGATTTCTGTTTTACAACCAATCAGAGTCGTGTTTCACGAAATATTTATCAGTGTTATAATTACCATATATTAAACAAAGCTCCTCGTTTTTAATATTCTGAACAGGTCTGACCGTTATTTTGCAGTGACTGAGCCTATAAGAAATACGGCTACCAGATTGTATATATAGTGCATACATGTCAACATTTGTAGCAATTTATTATACCACCAAAAAAAGAAACCACTGTTTGACTTTCTTAAATGTATTTTTTCCCAGGTAATAATCGAGAAAAATATAATTGTAATATTTACATCACACGACATCAGAAATTAATTAATATACAGATTGATGTTTCATTTTTTCTCCGCTAGAGAGCATTCTTACAATATTGCGTTCCTTTGGCAATAAATAGTATGATCTGGTTGCAGTGATAAACAAAAGAAGCAGTAGAAGCGTACCTATCGTTTCTCATTTGTTTTCAAACATCGCCGTTTGCATTAAATATATAAATATTTTGAAATAACTATAGTTAAATAATGATTAGTGAGTAAACAGCTTAATTTTATTCGTTAAATAGTCCTAACAAATGCCACTCTTGATTTCCAAATTCTCTAGATAAATTCACTCCTCACTTCGTGAGTCGTGAATTTATCGATAATTTGGAAATCACTCGTGGCATTACTTATGGTAAATAACAATAACGCTCACAAATAATTTGCAAGCTTTGCGTTAATTACATTTACATAGACTTGCATTTTCTGATTCAGCACACAAGTACTCCCATGACACAGTCGGTAATCGAATCCGGAATCCTGGGTTGTTAGTCATACACTCTACAGTTAGTGGAGTCTGCGCATTAGAGTATAGAATATGCATGTCTGTAATTAAGGGGGTTATTTTTACATTTTTCTGAAGCAAATATGCAGGTTTGAAGAGCGGCAAACGCCCAGATGAGACGGTGACACATAATTATGGTGTTTACATGTTCGCCAGGAAACGCCCTGACACTTATCACGCGTCTCAACAATCACGACACACCATTAACTACATAGTTTTATTGATAAAAGCTATTAATCAACTTGGCCATTGATAAGTTCTCCAAATGACATTAATTTATGTAGGGGCTTACTTTGTTGTATGTCTTTTAATAGACCTCGGGATTAATTGTTGGCCAAAATAAACTCATTATTAGCCTCTTCTCGCCAAAGTCCGCCCAGCTCAACCCCTAAGTTTTTTTAACCTAACACACTGTTAGTATTGAATTCGTAGGTTCATGGCCGCCGGACATACGCTCGACTCGACATGTCCCAACATGAGCTAATGCTTTCCATTCATTGAGTCAAATCATGGTAAATACTATTTATTTCCCCACCTCATTCTTGACATTTCCATCAGTTTTTCCCGGAAAAAAAGTTGTCAAGCCTCTCTTTCGCTTCCCGTTCGTGCCATGTGTCCTGACTACAGCTGTCTGTTGGGCTTATTGTTCTTATTAATTCCCAGATTCCCGTAAATATTACGTGTAGCTTACAGTTATGTACAGTAGTTTCTTAAATTATCTAACCTTGCTGGTTTTATTTCACTCTTATGAACTTGCTAGAAGAATTATTCCCTTGAGAGTTTGCATTTTAAATTCTGTTGCATTTTCTCTTCCTCTTTATCTTGACGTATATCTTGACGCAACCCGTGATACCCCGATCTTGTACGGATACACGGTGCCAAAAGAGGACCTTAAATTCTGGATCACACAATACTTTTTTGACCACACAGTCAGAAGGGGAGCCTCCCCGACTGACGGATCAGCTCACATAGAAAACACATCCGAGACTACATAATTTAAGAAAACACACCATTAACTAATATATTCATACAAGGCAAATAGACGAATATGATTGTGATCCCAGATGATATTCGAGAAACTATTTGAACTTTAGTTTCCCGACATTTGACCCAGGAGACTTATACCGACGCAGATCGAATTCGTGTCCCTAATTCTTCTATATTCGAAATAACGCACTATAGGCCTACGTGTCGGTCCTGTTTTCTGCATTCAGATGCGGTGGAGTTGAAGGATTCTTAAGGGTGCACATTTTCTCTTGTTGTTAATTTTCGGTACATAAAATAGCCTAAATAAGTCCCTTCGCCTTTGCGATCCTAATAACCTGAGTTAAGAACATCGTTATACGATAAAACAATAATACAAAAAATCAGCATGCTTTGGATGTCTTTCTTTGTTATCGGAAGTGGAAATTTTTGCCTCGGTAACGTATAGGATGGACCAGGGACTAATTGGTCCTTCTTTAAAATCAGCATCGAAAACCTTCTTGGGTGTAAAGTTGTCACATTCTTGTGTCTTTGTAGATCCATATGTCCACATTCCTCATAGATCTAAAACAATACTCAAACTGGTAAAGTAATCCCACTACAGGCCTCAGGGGTAGTAGGAGGTTAAAGTTCCCATTTTTTCTAGATAATCGGCACTTGATGGCAGCCCTGCGTGACGGCAACCTTTACCCCCAGAACAAGAGTCTGGTACTCATTTTCGTTAGATGCTGATTCGACCCTAGGGCCATAGTGCCGCCAGAAGGTTTCAGTCAGTTTAAAAATCCTGACCCACAGGGGTCTGATTATAATATTTTGTTTTTGTTGAACATGTAAACATTCGTATTAGGTGAAAAAATACAATGGTCTAGGGATTAAGTTCCCTTTCCTTTGATCCCAATAGTTGCGGATTCAAATTTACTTTACAATATGGGTTCAAATCTGAAGATTTTTCGGGCACATAAAAGAACCTTAAGCCTGAAATAGAACAACGGTTCAAAATGTAATCGTTCTAGGATCAAAATCTAATCGGTCTTTTCCATACAAGTAACGCTTTAGTTGCTTCCTAGATGTGTCTTCTAGGCGATATGCTAACACATGCTGACATCTGTAGGGAAATAAGGATTAATTAACTCCTGGCATGAGGCACCATTGTCCCCTCGCCTGGATGTATAGACTAGACCACGGTTGTTAACAAGTTCTCATTAGGTGTGAAAAGGCGGCCACCCCTCTTACTCGCATGCAGGTGCACTCCCAATGAAACAACACAACTGACAAGTGAGTAGCTGTGTCTTACCTTGTCATCATACCTGACGTAGAGTTGAATAGGAGGGGCGCACTCCTAGTAAGTACTTGTTAAGAGATCTATTGGGCGATTAGACATTTTTTTCACTGTCTGGTTTTTGTTCTGTAATTCCGGTGTGTTTTCCTTGCATTATTAATTAGGAATCAGATGTCAGCATGGTTCATTAGGCCTTACTATTCTCCAGTCACCCATTGTAATTCTGCACCCATTGATCTTTCACTACAACTAGTGATTTATAGGAGTGGTAGCTTCTCGTTGCTTTCCACACCGGTGAAGGATTATAATAAGGATGGTACTGATAGCCGGATGATTTTCGGGGACTGTTGGGCTCTAAGCTGCTTACAGGTGAGGAAAAACCCCGAATAAAACCTCCCAACGAACCTGTCCCGACCGGGAATCGAACCTGGGTCAGCTGCGAGACCACATCGGTGGATACTACTCTCTATAGTTGGAGCTATATAGTGTGCACTTTGCACCTGGGGAAATGTAAATTTTAGTTAAAAGTAGATTATAACAGTTGACAACCTAATTGAAATATGAACGAATCCAAATTCGCCATCGTTCTGTTGTTATGTAAGTCAGGAGGTAACTAAACAAATGTCGATATCGGTTTGATTGTGAAGCTACAGGTTTTTTTGCGATCCCCTCAGGGCTTGCGTGTTACTGATTGCGATTATGTGGCTCCTAGCGCCGTGTTCCCGCAGTAGTTGGATCATTCATCTTGATCTGCCGCTCTACCGTTCACTTCCAGGAAACTGTGATAGTTCTTATGATATTTACCTGGGAAACGATTTAATGCCAACATGTGGGTAAGTATAGGCTACTTTTAGAGCCCCATCCCCAGTTATTCTGCGAAATTCCTTGTGGCATCGTATAATTTTAACTGTTTTTTTCTTTGAATTCCAACAGCCTACCCTCTTATCATAAAGTTTAATGTTATTCTTCGATTCTAATATCGGTTGTAAAGAAGACAATAAATGGGACTCGGCCTTAATAATTATGTGCAGCAAGTAACTAATGTCATTAAGTCATTTTTTATAGAAAATTCCCTCTTAGACTTTTTAATTCGTCATGGCGGGTCTCTGGGTCTGAAGTTGGCGGGATCAGAAACGCCGGAGTCAGTGCAGTTTTGAGGACATAAAGTACGGCTTGTTTGGGAAAAGAAAAACTACACGTGTGTGTGTGTGTGTGTGTTTTTGTCAGATGCAGTGGTCCAGTGGTTATATTCCTTGCATCTGGTCCCGAGTGTAGCGGGTTCAAACCCGGTCGGGGTCGATGGATTTTTGGGATGACAAATCCAAGTAAGAAGTACTCTGGGAGGGACTTAAAACCGTGAGTCCCCAGTCTGAAGATTTTCAGGGTCACAGAAGAACTTTATGTCTGAAAAAGTGACCTCTAGGCAAAATTTACGGACCTCCATTATCCAAATAATACCTTAATTGTCTACTTTAGGCCTATGTCTCATTGGATCGCTATGCTGACCATATTTCACTCATGACATCTGTGGGGAAATGAGTGTAAGTAAATTAGCTTGGTCTAGAAACTCCTAATAAAGGAGAGGGGCTATTGCTAAACTCAAAGGGCCGTCATGCCAATAAGTATGTACACTCCACAGACAAAGTCTATGAAATCAGTAGGTATTTCATACTCAGCGCATTATATCATGAAGGATTGTACTATAACTTACCTTCATTCAGACGCTGAGCGGGCGTGTCTGACTGACACACTTCAATTTTAATCATCGCCCTTACCTCACAGCGAACTACGAAACATTAAAACATAAAGTAACTAAACTGAATAAGATGAGCAAATTTAATTATCGTAAAACAAAATATAAAATTGAATACACCTGAAATAAACTACAGATGTGAGTGATATCATGGACTGTTCCTATATTCTCAGGTGGTAAGTCATTGTATCACCGGCAATACTCCGTGCACCCCTTCGCCCTTGCTTTCATTATTCTCGTCTGTAGATTATAAGTGAGTGTTTCTTATGCCACCCGCTGCACTGTAAGTGCTTCGGGTTCCGCTCTGGGCGATTAGTAGAGATTAATGTTTTCTGTTTTCAATTTACGAACCACTTCGGTAGACCACTTTATGTATATGATGGATTGTGAGGAAATTGTGCTGTAAGAGGGATGGTGAACAGAAGGGAGAATGCGACAGTGAAAACCAGTGCCGGCACGTAGCCTACTCTTGTCGGAAAACAGCAAGGCCTCCTCCACGGGCTTAACGTCCCCAACCGACGAACGAATCGCTATCAACAATACCACATCCCTTCTCAAAATAATTATGCAGACTATTGCGGAGGGATTTGCAATGTAAAACAAAAAAACTGATCCACAATCAAACGATTAAAAGTGTGCATCATTACCGATCACGAAACCAAAAGTTTTACAATCATTTTAATCAAAATAATTAAAAATTTAACCCCGCCGGATATCGAATCCGAGCCCGGCATTCAGGAAGCAGACGTGCTACTATCTGATTTTGCACATCGGACAAAAACAAATGTTTAGTAGAAAGATGAAGCATGAAATACGAAACTTCTGATGAAAGGTTGTCGACCGGACCAAAGCCCCAGTTCGTGAGTCGTGAATTTATGGATAATTTGGAAATCACTCGTGGCATTTGTTAGGACTATTTAATGAATAAAATTAAGCTGTTTACCCACAAATCATTATTTAAATATAATTTTAAAATATTTATATATTTAATGTACACGGCGATGTTAGATAACAAATGAGATACGTTTGTTGTCATTTGTTCATCACTGCAACCAGATGATATTATTTATTGCCAAAGGATCGCCATATTGAAAGAATGCACCCTAGCGGAGAAAAAATGAAACACACCAAACTGTTTATAACCAACATTATAGGTTATTAATTTCTGATGCCCTATGGTGTAAATATGTCAGTTATATTTTTCTGGGCCGTAAGGATTTTTACATCTTAATATATAAATTGTTATATTCAATGTATTTAGTGTCAAGTCACTGCAAAATAATGCTCTGGCCTATTCAGAATTTTAAAAAGTAGGAGCTTGATTTTAATGTGATGTAATTAGACTGATAAAATCGTGGTGAAAAATGACTGTGATTGGTTGTAAATCAAAATTCATTGAAATGTGATTGGTCATTGACTCCCATTTGGGACATGAGTTAAATAGTCATTTGATACATATTACTTGCTTTTGAGAATCTTGATAGATATATGTTTTAATTTATTTTTCTTATTCTATTTACGTACCAAACTTTTCCTTCGAAGCCTCGTCTTCGAATTTTGCTCAATGACAAATTTTATTGATTTGCTTTGGTCAAAGCTGCGACTCTATAGAGGGCCCGGGTTCGATTCCCGGTCGGCTTCCTGGGTGAGGTTTTTTCCCGGTGTTTTTCCTCGCCTATAAGACATTAGGTAGCTCTAATGCCCATAATGTCCCTGAACTTCATCTGGCCATCATCATCATCCCCGGTTTGGAAAGCAACGGGAAGCTACCACACCTACAATTCCCAAGTAAAACTGCAAGGCATGGCTATGATTGCAGTGAAGGACCTTCCCTAGGGCAGAATACTATAGATAGATAGTCAGACTGGTATAGCAGAGTGTCCTTGGGCACCGCGACCTCAAGATTCCATGTGGTATCCATAATGTTATGTAACTTGTAAGTCTGACACACCAGGTTCTATACCCATAACACATCCACTTTTTTGTTTCGGCACGTCGTCGCAAGGGTGGACTACAACCCTTACTTGGCCAATTCTATTATTTTTTATTGTTTGGGCTCGGAGTTATGGTGACCTAAATTGAAATGTGAAATGATTGAATGAGAAATGAACGACATGATGGTGCTGAAGGCGGAATGGAATGTGCTGGTGGGACGAAATTCCGGAAACGGGAGAACACCGAGAAACCCCAGAAGAGTACAGTATGTCCCACCACTAACTTTCCCAAGTTCGAATCTTGGCTGTATATTAGAATTTGGAATCCAGGATTTGAACTTGGAATCCCATTTGGGGCAGCCACATGAGACTACAAATAATTGGTTCATACAATCATTGTGACGTGACAGCACACTCGTTTTCGTTATTGACTTCAGGAACGTGTATGTTGACGATGACTTTATCAAAGACGATCACAATTTGATCTTGCAATGAAAATCCGGTTTTTAAGCTACATGTAAGCTAACCGTATGTCAAAAACATGCTTACTTTTTAATCCATTGTAATAGTCTCCAAATTTTGAAATTAAAAAAGAAATGAGGATTAATGTATTTCGCAGGAAGTAATTAAAATAAATAATTTTGCCCCGTCCCTTGGTGAGGACCCAGGACCGACACGCTTTATTTAAGCTTGACCTGTATCTATGTATCTATCTATCTCTATTTATCTATATATGTAACTGAATCTTTCAACGCGTTTTTCACCCACTTAAAATAATTGGATCGACTTGAAATTTTGTATACTTGTAAAGTACCCGTGACAATACAATAATTTCATATTTATTTTCTAAAATCCTGGCCAGAATCATCAGAAAATAAAAAAAAAGTGTCTTTGTATTTATGTAACGGAATCTTTGAACACGATTTTCACCCGCTTAGAAACATAGGATAGATTTGAAACTTTGTATACTTGTAAAGGACCCGTGACAATACAATAATTCCATATTTATTTACTCTTTCTTTGGCATATTTCTATATTAACTTAGGAGGTGATTGAGTATAAAACACACATAAATAATGTCAAAATTAATTATCCATTTCCGTCCAAAAAAGTACATGAAAACTGAAACCACTCTCACATATGGGTGGAAATTAGTATAAAGGCACTTTGTGTATTTCACAGATTAAACCAAAAAGACTGAGCGCAAAGTTTACAACAAAGTTCTAAAACTTAGTTGAACCTTCATTGTTGTTAATTACTTGGAAGATTCTCTTTGGGATTGACTTGATGAGGGTGTTTATTTCTTCCACTGAGATTGAAGCCCACTCTTCCTAAATAATATTTTTCTGCTCAGTCACTGTCCCAAACTGCCGTCCATTGTGATACACACGCCTTGCCAGGATCCCCCATAAGTTCTCAATCGGGTTTAAATCAGGACTTCTGACTGGCCACGTCAAAAGTGGTATTTCTTTCTTCCTGAACCACTCCTTTGATTTAGCAGACACGTGAATGGAAGCATTATCTGGCTGAAAAATTATATCTTCGCCAAATTCCTCATACATTCATATCAATTAGGACTCCAGAAGCTCCTCAGTGTAGAACTCGGAATTCATCTTGGTGCGTATCCATGCTATTTTTGATCTTCCTTTAAAGCAGAATGCTACCCAAATCATAACGCCTCCACCACCGAAGTTTCTACTCATTATAACTTGTTCTTCAGTACGGAGGTCGTTCCAGTAATACTGAAGGCCATCAGGCCCGTCCAGATTAAACTTCTTCTCATCACTGAACATTACTTTATTCCATTCTGAGGTCCAGGACATGTGTTCTTCAGCAAAAGTCATTCTAGCTTTCTTATGTGCATTGTTCAGAGGTAGTTTACTAAGACTTTTTTTGAATTTTAGGTTCTTGTCTTCTGACAGAATTTGTCTTAGTCGTCTGGCTGTTAATTACAACTTCAAATCAGCCTGGATTTGAGAAGAAAACATATTCTTACCTTTTGCTGTACGTAAAATGACATGTTTAGTGCGCTCAGACAATTTTCTTGTCGGTCAATATTTCCCGTTTTTTTTTCTTCATATTGTGAGCCCAGTTTGACAAAATTATCAATAACACATCTTGAAGCCCCAATTTCGTAGGTATTTGTCTATTGGAAAGGCCCATCTCATGATTTCTCTTCATTTGATAGAGGCTTTCCACGTGGCATTGTACATACTGCTGACTTGTAACTGATGAACGATGCTCACAGATACGTTGTCTCCATGTAATTGCCCACGTAATCATAGAGTGAAAAGCCCTGCGATCATCTATTATAAAAATAGCGGTGGTGAGCAATTCTTGGGCTCGCTGGGAGCCCCGGGTTCCTAGACCTCTGTCCATTTGTCCCGGTTAGTTAGTAGTAGTAATTAAGTGTTGATGATGGTTGATGGCTTTAGTGTTTTGTTTACATTTATGTCTCTGTAAGAGCCAGAAGTTGACCTGCCTTTATACCGTTTTCTTAGATTTTACATATTATTTACATATATAATAAATATAAAATGAGATCTGTATGAAATTATGTAATCTATGGCACACATACGGTATTTGCATAAATATTTCAGGTTGTTTTACTATTAAAAGTTAGTGGCTTTATACCAATTTCCTCCACTGTAACACTGCCATTTTCGTTATATAACTGACTCATTGGCTCTATCGAACTCGTAGGTTCATGTCCGTGCAGACATAAGCTCTGCATATATATGTCTTGAGCTAATGTTTACAAGTCATCACCTGTATAATCCACTTTCCTCAAATCATGGATAATGTTATTATCCGACCTCATTCTCGGTCTACCAACTGGGCGTTTTCCCCACTGTTTTTCCTACAGGAAACTTCCATGTACCTCTTTCATCACCCATACGTACCACATGTCCTGCCCATCGCAGTCTACGAGACTTTTCTTATATGTGGCTCCCTATACATGTCATGTAGCTCACTACATGGTGATTCAGAAATATGGCTATACTTAGATCGCATTTTGTGACGAAAATATTATTATTATTAAAGGAAATATATCATTGGAAAGGAAATCATTCAAATTACAACAATAGAACAAAACATTACTTACCAACAACGCTAAGCAAGTCACTTTATTGCTTCAAACTGTTCGCCGTTTACATCCAAGCATAATTGGCAAAGCTTTGGGAAGTCATTCATTGCGTTATGATACATGTTTACAGGAATTTCTTCCTCAATCACTAATTTCAGCATGTCGACGTCTTGAGATTTCTGGGCATAAACCTTCTCCTTCAAATAACCCCATAACTAATAGTCACATGCTATGAGGTCAAGGGAACGGGCTGGCCATTCAATGGGGCCTCTTCTTCCCACCCACCTGTTTTGCAAATGATCATCCAAAATTTCCCTCACCGCAATTGCATTGTCCTTCCCATCCGATCATAGCCCAAACAGCGACCTTGCCGCATCTTAAACGTGTCTCTCCAATGACATTAGGATTCTCTTTACCATAATAGTGGCAATTGTGTCGATTAACACGTCCGTTCACATGGAAAACAGCTTCATCAAAAAAGTGAAATTTTCTGTACCAATATTCGTCGTTTGTTGATTCCCTTACAACAAATTCACAAAATTCCGTCCGTCTGTCAGGGTCGTCTTCATTAAGTTCGTGGACACGAATCGGTTTGAAGCGGCGGTACTTCTCACGCTTCAAAACACGACACACACTCGATTGACTGATATGAAGCTCACGTGCAGTGGCGAGTTGATTTTTGTGGGGTAGCGTCGAACGCCTCCACAATTCTCTTCGTTGTTTCTGCATCCGTGCTAATGCCAGGCCTTCCAGGAGGTTTGATTTTCTGCATCCTTCCCGTTTCCAGCAGTTGTTTGTCCACTTCCCCACAGTCGACGGCTGCAATGCTACGTTAAACACCCGTCTTGCGGCCTCACGATCATTAGCATACGTTATTGCCCATGCAGCAATTGTAATTTGCTGTTGCACATTCAACGCCATTTTGACTAATGACGTAAGTTCAACACTTTTGTTTTATTCTATTGTTGTAATTTGAATAATTGCCTTTCCAACGGTAATTTTATATTTTCTGTAATGGTAATATTTTCATCACACAACGCGATCAAACGCATAGCCCTATTTATGTAGTACTCACCTGCCTGTTTATCTCTTTTTGGCCCAAACATTTTGGCAACAACTTTATTCTCAAGTTATTAAAATTAAATCAGGGAATTACTGCAGAAAACAACTGAAAGAATTGCTACAAATTAATGATTGCAGTTGACAGTAGAAAGTTCCAGCAATTCAACGCTGAACGTGAAATAGCCACATGGGGGACCTAGTTCTGGTATCCTACGATATGACTTCACTAAGGAAGTCAGGAAGTCACCAACATATGAGAATTTTAGGACTCCGACCAGTTTTAGGTCGTGAACTTCAGAACCAGGGGCAAACATTTGCTTTCTATATTGAATGCCCCATGTTGTCATTACATTTCTGGTGTTCTCTCCTGGCATTGGCGTAATTGGACCCGACTGTAAGGTTAGGGCCCCTTGAAGGCAGGGTTACGCTGCCCCTATGATGTGGTGCGGCAGGAGAGACGTTAATCCTAAATTTAATCTAAGGTAAATATGAATCTGCTGTCACTTACTACAGCATGTCTACTTTTAGGTCCAAGAATACATTTATTGTTATTTCTCAAAAACTTTGTCAAAGGAAATTCATATAACTAACTAACTCACTGGCACTATCGAACCCGCAGGTCATGGCCGCGCGGACATAACCCCACCATACATCTCTATCCTGAGCTAATATTTTCCAATCATTCGCCGTATAATCTACTCCGACAAATTATAGTTAATGTTATTCTCCCGCCTCTTTCTTGGTCTACCTACTGGGAGTTTTCCCTCTGGTTTTTCTATAAGAAGCTTCCTTACACGTCTTTCATTACACATTAGTGTCATATGTTCTGCCCATCGCTGTGGACGAGACTTAACTGTTTTCTTATTATATCTGCCTTCCTATAAAGACCATGTAGTTTTCTTCATTCGCCTGTCTGTTCAAAAAACTCCTAGATAAATTCATATTCTTGACTTTATTCCACGATTTTCCAAACTTCTAACTCGTATACTAACCACTTTTTAATGTTTTGACCTAGCATTTTTTTTTTGTACCACTAGTCCACCGTGACCGTTAGAGAGCGATGTTATTTTAGATGTTAAAGCATCTGTTTAGATTTCGATTCTGAAGGAATGAAGTTATTGATGTTCTCATCAAAAGATAGTTTTTAATGTAGAAATTGCTCTACTCCTTCCCATAACAATTATAATAAGTTCCATATATTTATCTTCGTAGATCCTACTTGGTAGGCACCGAAAATGATGATGACACAATATAGAATCTGTCATGACTGGTCCATGAAATGGCGACTATAACGAAATGAGTCGGAAATGAAATTCCAGCACTTGCCTTGACGTCCAGAAGATTGCACCGAGATTTGAACCCGGAACCTTCCATGTACGAGTCTCAAACGTTATCGCTTAGGCGAACTTGCTCAGTTAAATTACACTAGCCAACACAATTTTACTTTTTTTTTTCTGTAACTGGCATGAAAACAGCTAATCTTTATGTTTTCGGGTGTACTGATAACGAAAATGATTAGCTCTCGTTTTAAAGTTATGCTAACGCCACGTTATTACCTTATGAGCTCATGCGTGTATTTACCTTGTTGTTATCCCTTGGAGAAGGCCACTGAAGGCGCAACCTCTTTGCCTGGCATTTGTAATTTTCTACTGGTGATTTCTCAATTAGTGTCCAGCAGTAATCGGCTAACATTGATGCACTCCACATCCCCTAATATCTCATTTTCATGTTCGTAATTTGCTGGTGGAAGCGTTCCCCATGCTCGTTGGTTACAGCACCACCAGTTGTCATGAAAAAAAGTCCAACTTGAAGGACACGTTACACCCCAGCCTATCTTAGTAGTGCAGAGGATTTGCCACAAGATCCTTATAGTTTTCTGCCCTCTAATTTGTTAGAAAGTTTGTTGACACGTGAACAAAGTCATGCCAAGCTAGCTTTTCATTACGGTACCTGCCAGGACGGTGTTGAAATGCATTTTCCATATCTGGGGACCCACGAAAATCCCCTCTTCTTTTCGTCTCACCAAGTCGTGGAGATTTCTGGCGCAAATAGGTAAATGCTACCCCAGTTTTGTCCCTGGCCTTAACGAAGTTTTTCATTAGGCCCAATTTTACATGAAGATCCGGAAGAATTATGTTATTGGATTCAACAATTCCCGCGCCGTAGCCGAGCGGTTAAGGTAGGAAGCCTTGACGCAGAGCTACGGGACTTGCGCTGGTTCGAGTCTCCATGGGGGAAGACATTTTCTCATGGTATTTCGGCCAGTATGGGACCGGTGTCCACCCAGCATCGTGAGACAATTGGGTAGCTACAATAAGTAGCGGCTCCAGGTTGAGGAACCAGCTATAACGGCTGGGGGACTCGACATGCTAACCACATGTCACCCCTACACTGGCTGTTGATCATCTACCTCTGTGATTGACACATGTGGATGTGAAGGGCCAGCAGCCGGCTGGTAAAAGGGCAACCGCTCAAAAGTGGAAAGACCCTCAATCGGAATCGGATTCAACAAGTGCTTGCATAACATTGTGAGGTCTGCTTCAAGTGATTAATGCTTAGGCCAATCTTTCTTTTTATAATGAAGTGCTATGGCGCCGCTATCCCCGAGGTACTGGAAGCAACAGAACTTGGTATAGTCCTGTTGTAGTCCAAGTAGTATGCCTATGATTTTCCCCGGAAGTCTGTCATTTAAACTTGTCATAGTTGAATCGCAATAACAAATTGTTTCATTTTAATATATGTTTCTTTCATGTAAGGTGCATACCCAATCGGAATCGATGGTGACATGTTGCCATTGTGCAGTAGGACTCAGTTGAAACTTAGTTTGTAGGAGTCGATTAACAACTTCCATTCAAAACTTGTATAGTTAATGCCCATGGCTGTCATTAGATCCAAAACTTGTATAGTTAATGCCCATGGCTGTCATTAGATCCAAAACTTGTATAGTTAATGCCCATGGCTGTCATTAGATCCAAAACTTGTATAGTTAATGCCCATGGCTGTCATTAGATCCAAAACTTGTATAGTTAATGCCCATGGCTGTCATTAGATCCAAAACTTGTATAGTTAATGCCCATGGCTGTCATTAGATCCAAACTTGTATAGTTAATGCCCATGGCTGTCATTAGATCCAAAACTTGTATAGTTAATGCCCATGGCTGTCATTAGATCCAAAACTTGTATAGTTAATGCCCATGGCTGTTATTAGATCCAAAACTTGTATAGTTAATGCCCATGGCTGTCATTAGATCCAAAACTTGTATAGTTAATGCCCATGGCTGTCATTAGATCCAAAACTTGTATAGTTAATGCCCATGGCTGTCATTAGATCCAAAACTTGTATAGTTAATGCCCATGGCTGTCATTAGATCCAAAACTTGTATAGTTAATGCCCATGGCTGTCATTAGATCCAAAACTTGTATAGTTAATGCCCATGTCTGTCATTAGATCCAAAAGAGAGTAATGTATGTAAGCATTGGCTTTAAAATTTTCTATTAAAGCTTTTTACTTTTTTTTCAAGCGTGGGTGCATTCTAAAACACGTTACGTATCGTAATGCGCTCTTCTGTATCGAGACATAGGCGGTAATGATGTCATCACTTTAGCCTTACTTTTGCACATAGAAGATTGAAATTTTGCACACACATTGCGTGCACCTCTTAGTATATATTTCAGTTGATATCGAGATCTGTGCGTTAACACAGGGAGGTGCAGCGGGGCCGAACTTACAAATATGGGACTTTCAGAAAAAATCCCAATTTGCATAAATTTTTGCCGCCTCGGGTACATGATAGGGGCATTTGAATGGTACCGTTTAAAGACTGTTCATTTTCTGAAGAGAATGAGGTTCGAAACATGATCCTAGAATAAATAGGGATGTTGCTGTAGCTGCTTGCCTGAAATTAACCTAAACAAAATCACAAGAAAAGAGTTTAATGCACCCCATTTAACTTGAAAATGAGAGGTAATGCGAGTTTTTCATAGTCGTTCTCATTATTAGTGTGGTCGATATACTTGCGAAATATCTACTTCATATCAGTTACTTTTTCACTGTTGGCTAGTGTTATTATTAACTAATACCATCGAACCATTAGGTTAATGACCACGCTCTTCAAAAAACCTTGTCCTGAGTAATGGGTGTTGTTACCTCATTCTTGGCCTGCCTACTGGACACTTTCCTCTGGTTTTCCTACAAGGTGCTTCCATGCCACGCTTTCATTACCTATTCGTGCCACATGTCTTGCCTATCGCATACTGCGAGGCTCTTCTTATTATGTCAGGTTTCCCATAAAGATCACGCAGCTCACTGTTCGTCTCTCTTTGGTCCAGATTTTTTCCCCAAGAACTTTATTCTCAAATTTCGTAACCTTTTCTGCTCCCTTAAAGCAAGAGCTCATGTTTTGCATTCATATAGTATACGGTAGCAGTGAGAATAACAGTTTTATATGCTTGAGTTTATAATGTTTTTTAGAGAAGTGGGATAAGAGTGTCTGCAATTATGATTATTAATAATTTCTTCTCATTTATCTTCATATCATTCCTTTTGTACTCTTACATTTCATTAATTTTATTTTAGACGTAATTGGATTGGCATATCTGACTGTCTATGTTAGATTAATTCAAAACCTAGCAGGGTATACCATTAGTTTGTTTTAAGATGTGTGTTGGAAAAACAGGGTTTAATTCTAAAGAATGAAGTCCTACTGGTATGAAAGATTTCCATACAATGGTTAGATGGCAAGGAATGCGACGGACCACGGTGTGGGAACTCTGATTTGTATGACTGGACCTAGTGGTGGGGAATGGTCTCACGGTGATTGACCGGGTCCAGGGAACAGCGCTGCCAATACGGAAGAATTCCAATCCTACGCGGGGTAGTACAGGCCCAGAGTTCAATACCCGGTGCCTGCCACATTCCCATGTAACATATGGCAAGCGATTTCCACTTCTCAAACTATGCACTTGATTATGTCGCCAAAAATTCTGCTTCAATTTCCTTTAATATGTAGTTACCAAATCGTTACCACCTGTTAGTCTGCTCTCCCGAGATATCGTCTGTCACATTTTATGAGTATTTTGATGTTCATCGTTAAATGTTTCTTGATTTTGCTATTCTTTCGATTTTTATTTCGTTCTAATTTACAAACGCTTTTTTTTAGAACATTTAGTTATCCAGTAGACTTTAGTTTTGTTATGTTGCTGCACAGTTTTCTATGAAAATTAACTTATTTAAATTATAATACAATTGTCCACCGCTGTGGTCTCGAGGTAGCGTACTGCCTTGTCACACAGCGGGCCCGGGTTCGATCCCCGGTCGGGGCAGTTTCTGGGTGAGGTTTTTATCGTGGTTTTTCCTCACCTGTAAGACAAATGTCAAGAAAACTTTAAGGCCCAAACGGTCCCCGAAATCATATGGCCATCATCCTTATCATTATCATCATCATCATCCTTCACCGGCGTGGAAAGCAACGGGAAGCTACCACACCTACACATTTCCCTAGTAAAGCTGCAAGCATAGCATGAAAATGCAGTGAAGGACCTGCCTTCGGGTAGAATTACTATGGATGGATAATACAATTGCATGATTATCATAAAAATGGATGTCTGTAGGTGATCGGTCGCGGTGGACTAGTGGTTATGATCCTTGCCTCTGGTCCCGAGGGTCGCGGGTTCAAACTCGATGGATTTTTAGGATGCTAAAATCCAAGGGGCAAGTCCTCCAAGGAGGAGGGTCTTTAAGCCGTGGGTCTCGAGTCTGAAGATTTCCAGGCTAATAAAAGATCCGCAAGAAAAAGTCTCTGTGCAAAATTTAATCGACATTCATCTATCCAAGTAATACTAGATGTCTCATTGAGGCGATGTGCTAACCACATCACTAGTTAATATCTGTAGGTAAATAAGCGTAAGTAAATTAGCTAGGAGTACCGATGTATGTAGTACACCGATTAACTGTCACATCATTTCTACACGGGTCCCTACATTACTATGCCACTGTTGCAGATATTTTGTTTTATTTATTTTCATTTGTATAACTTAGTGTTTTAGTTGTGGTTAGTTTACTTCACAGTTATTCCTATAGGATTAAAACTTGATGGAAACAACATTGTTTTGAGAATCAATGGAATCCAGTGAGGGTGCAGTACTATTTTTGTGTAAATGGTCAATGCAGAAATAACTCAAATCGACAGCCGGGCATGCGCAAATTGCAGGTCAAAAGCCTCCATGTGGCCTCGGTAGGACGCAGTCGCGGTTTCTCCAGTTAATATGCAAATGTTAGTGTGGGGACTCGAACCTGGGGCGCCTGTCAGGTGTCAGTAGCGGTGGTGATAATCGATTCCTTGAAACGCCTTGCGGAAGCTGCCAGTCATGCGATTCTTGCACACTAACTTCAATTTCTTATAGAGCTGTTTGACCAAAATGGAAAAATCTTGGAACATCTCAATTCCTGGTTTTCGCCAACAAGGTCAGAAACTCGAATCTTGTATCCAGTTTCAGAGAACTTTCTGACGCTTTGAATTAATCTACATCTTCCAATTCTGAAGAAATATTGTCACTTTTTTATATCTGATTGAACTAACTGGTTCCTTCAAAATACAATTGTAAAATGAATGTTATCTTGCATTCTTGAAAACCCATTAAAATCTCTGGTTATGGTTTGTGATGACACAGGTATCGTTCGACTTCCAAGTTTAAGTGTGACCTAACTCATATGTTAAATGTGGAACTCACAACAATAATGGCTCCATTTACTGTATTATCACAACTCTACACCAAAAAATACTGTACTTTTCTTCCTCCTCTTTCCCGATATATTTTCATTATTTAGCATAAAAATAAAACATTTTAGAGGCTACCCTCATTTCGAAAAGTTACATAAACAATCTGAAGAAGATCTTCACCCAGTAATTCAAAACTTCTCTTTCATATCTCTTAAAATAATCTTCGAATATGTTCTATTAAGGTTTAGAGATTGAATGATTATTCTGGACAAATAGCGTTTGCAGCAAATAATGTATTTATTTCCATTAAGAATATTTAATTTCCTTTTCATAACAGTACTTTATATATTTCTTCAAATATCTTATATATTAATTGATGTAATGATTAGGTTGCCTGGAATTTTACAGGAATAGGCCTTGAACGAATTAAATATTCTTCTAGTATTACTCGCTCCTCCATTATAATAAAAACAGTAATTCAGATGCAATTTATAAGTGAGTTCGTTCCATAATTTTTGTACATTGAATGTTGTTTCCCGAAAACAACGAATCCAAGCAAACAAAATATGTTATAGACAAAGCAGTTCATATTTCATTCTCCATTAATATGTATGCACTTTTGGAACTTTCCACCGATCCAAACTAATTCTGCCCGAGGGCAGGTCTTTCACTGCAATCATAGCTTCCCGTTGTTTTCCACTTTGGAACATTATGGGGTATAAATTAATGGATTTAGGCGTAATGTTGCGGAAATTTATATAAAATAAAACAATTTACCTTGGTAATTCCGCTGAAAGAGTCAGCATCAAATCTGGGATGTAAATATGTCCAATTACACCACAGATACCAGTAAAAGTGATAGGACATGAAACATACTTAAATTATGCCGACACGTGTTTCGCCTTTGAACAGGGCATCATCCGTTAAAGTAAAACGCTGTTGTTTCGTGTATTGTTTTATCACTTTTACTAGTATATTTGGTTTTAATTCGACATACTTACATCCCGGATTGATTGCTGACTCTTTACCGGAATTGCTACTAATGTAAATTGTTTTATTTTGTACATTATGTAATTACGTTAACAACAGTACATATTTTGCGCAGTATACTTCTGTAATAAGTTTAGCTCTAACTAAACGAACTTGGTAATGTTTCTATTCTAAAATTATATATCGGTACGATTGTTTGAAAGCAACCAAGGTTGCAAGGGGGAAAAAATCAGATTGGTCGAAACTGAGTTTTGAATACGGGACCTTCAGAATATAATCAGTGTTACAACGATGTCATAAATGCTTCAACAACAATAGAGATCACTTTGAAAACTTCGGTAGTTGATTTTTGTATATATGTTGTAAGCTACAGAAAGTTTTCGGATAACTGACTATAGATTTCCTTATAACCTTTCTAGAAGCATTATATCGGATTGAACCACTGAAAAAGAATTCCCCTTACGAACCAACATATAGTAAATATTATTTAAAGTAATATACCGAAAGTTTCAGAATGGGCACCTTAAAATGTTCTTGGACCAAAAAGAGAGGATATGTAGGGGAGTGGAGAAAACTACATAACAATGAGCTGCATGATATTTGTAAAAAAAAACATTGTAATAGGAACAATTAGGTCTCATAGACAGAGTTGAATAGACCATTGTGTGCGGGCATGAAAACGTTTCGTAGGAAAGCTGACAAAAAAGTGCCAGTGGTGGGGATACCAACATCCAATCTGATTTCAGGGAAGTTAATTATACGGAGAAATTTTGGAAAATATTAATGAGGATATGGATGTATGAGTAGCTTACGTTCGCGGGACCATGATCCCCGGGATCGGTAGTGCCAGTGAGTGAACGAGCGAGTTCGTACTGCAAATTGAACATAGGTTAGTATAGTGCAAGGTTTTCGAACTACACACCGTGTGTACATTCCAGTATCGCCAGAAATATTACTAAAAGTAGACCAGTAGCAAAGATAATCAAAATAAAATTGTATTTTAACTAAAATTATTATATCGCTCTTCATCTCATAAAACTATTATCTTATCAAAAAATGTAGGTTTCTAAATGTTTCCTCCTTAGAAAATGCTCTGTGTATCATAACCTCCGGTCTTACATGTTAATAACATAGTTACGTTTTATTTCAAACGGTAGTTTACAGCTAGGATTTGAACCCGGTACACGTGGCAGGTGGGAGTGGTGGTATCGATTCTGAGAAATGCCGTGTGTGGAGTCAGTCATGCAAACCTGATATCGGATCGATTCTTTGCGATGTGCGCATCGAGAAAGAGACAGATAACAACCTGTCCATCTCTGAACTTGCCTTCCTAATTCGAAATTATAAAAAGTTGTTTTATATTTAGTTTTAAGTTCATGTGAAGCTGTCCCGGAACTAATAACATTAATTCAACTTTAAAAAATGTAGTTCCCCCAATGTACATTAAATTAAAAATTCCCATTGCTCCCAGATAATTTAAACAGTGCTGTAAATGGACCCATAGAGTCCTCCAATACAGACACTACCGGTAGGGCAATGTTAAGGTAGGCCATTCTTGTTCCTTTAGGGGCACTTTAGATCATGTAGTCCAATGTAGCTTCGATCCGAAAAGATCAACATTGAAGTGTTTGCTTAATTGCTATTGTATATTTAGTTAATAACTAACTCCCTGGCACTATTGAAACCATAGGTTCATGACCGCGCGGACATAAGGTCACCATACATCCTTATCCTGAGCTAATGTTTTCCAATCACCCTCTGTATAATCTACTTCCCTCAAATCATAGTTAATGTTATTCTCCCACCTCATTCTTGGTCTACCGTTTTGGGCGTTTTCCCTCAAGTTTTCCTACAAGAAGTTTCCATTAATGTCTTCCAATCCCCATTCGTGCCACATGTCATGCCCATCGCTGTCTACCGGACTTAACTGTTATATGTGGTTTCCTATAAAGATCACGCAGCCCACTGTGTATATTGAATTATCACGTAAGCTAGATATGTGCTAACAACTTAAACCCATTTACAAATATGGCGATTGCAATTACTTTTTGGTTGCATAACCAGTAAAAATTAAACTTGTAAGGTAAAGTCGCCAAATAAGAGATAGTCTCCTAATAAGAGATACCTTATTATCTAGTCCATGAACAGCTGTCATCTGATGTTTGTAACAAAAATCTGAGCTTTGTACTATTATAGCATCGTGGTCTTTGTTTGGTGTCACTTGGTTGATTGAAACGAAGCAGAGAAGGTTGTGTTTGTTTTCGCGACAATTGAATTTTTGTAGTGAAGCTATTCAAAGTTGTGGATAACTGTGAAGGTGAGTTCTGATATTAATTTTACTTATTTTCCCGAAAAGCTCATGAAATGCAGACTATTATAAACTAGAGTGATTATTAGTGACACAATTTATTACAGTCTGACCAGCCACGGAATTGGCGACCGTGCCGTTCCCTAATAAGAGATACTTGTGGTTCCAAATAAGAGATAGTGTCTCTTATTAGGAACCAGAAGTTGTTTCATTGACATATGCAGATTCTCCTGTATACAAGTGCGCTACATTTTCTTAAACAAATTCATCTCGTTTGATAAATACGTGATTTAACTTTATAAAATAAAGTGGTCACATTATAGGCCCTGAGAGGTCATTTAGATAGCAGAAGGTTAAGGTTTCTTCTGTATTTCTAGAAAATCGGACCGAGGAATCAACCGGGCTGTCACCCCGGCTGCTACTCTACAAATTTCGATCAATGCATTTCGAAAGACAGGGCTTGTTCCGTGCAACAGGAACATTTTTTCTGATAGCGATTTTGCCATCCACACCGGAGATAAGAGTGATGCAATCGTAGTTCCTGATTCAGGAACTCTCGTGGGTCTTACTGATGTGTCACCACTCCCTCAGATCCAACAACCATCAGCAAGTCGAGAACCAGAAAAAAAGGAAAGGCAGAACCGGAAATGCAGCCCTTCTGACAGGCAGTCCGTATCGCCAAGAACTAAAGGACAGTTTGAATAGAACCAATAAACTAAAATGAAGCAACTTTTTCAAAAAACAAATTCAGGAAAATCTAAAAAGTCTCAGTCAAGAAAACGCCAATTGAGTTCTTCAAGCGAAGAAACAGACACGGAAATGGAGATAATTGATTCAGGCGATGATGATTCAGAGTTTGGTGCTGGTGATGCTGATGCTGAGTGTTTATTTTGCACTGGATTGTATTCAGAGGACACAAGAGGAGAAAAATGAGCTCAGTGCATTGACTGTCATCGCTGGGCCCATGAAGATTGCGGGGCTGATGAGGAACCATTCGTCTGCTTATTTGCTCAAAGAAGAAAAATTAATTATCTACTCTGAAAAGACACTATTAACATGTATAGTGAAATTAATTAATAGTTTGTGTGTGATAAAGTGTTTTGTTTTTAATATACTGGATTATTTGAATGTTTTTGCTAAAGATATAGAAGCAAATGTAGGTATCTCTTATTTGGAACCCTCTTCGAAATTTTCAATTTTTACAATTCTTATTGTTCTTAGAGTTTTTTTTAATACTTACTAAGTAACGAGGTTTTATTTTATGGAATATCAAAATAAAGAATATGAAACATGTATTACCATTTTTAAATGTAATAAATCAGTTACCATTCTGATACAGAAGCGATTTTTCAAAAGGTATCTCTTATTTGGGGCCTTTACCTTATATCACTGGCTAGAATTTCACAAATTATCGGAAGCTCTGAAAATATATTTGATGTTCTATACAATATTGCATATATTTTTTTAAACGAATTTATGTGTAAATAGATTTATCAATAAACTATATAAGTGGGTTTATAAAGATATAGGTGCTTTTAAGTGTTTATGTGAAGATAATAATATTGAACTACGGGTTGAAGATGAACATGTCATTTTATAATTTAATGTCCGAAATAAGTTTTATGCATTTATACTTGTTTCAAAATGGATATTTTATAAAAAAAAAAGCAGTCTGAACGTTCGGATACTGAAGTTTGGAAGAAAGAAAAAAGTTATATATATATATAACTTATTTTTCGAGCTGTATTATATGAATGCGAAACATGGTATCTTATGGTATATGGGAATAAAGATGGGGAAAAGTTTTGGACCAAAGAGAGGTGGATAGACAGGTGAATAGTAAAGACTACGTAAGTTATCTTGGGGCACGCCGTAGCGTAGTGGTTAAGGCACTTAGCTACAAGCCGGAGGGTCCAGGGTTCCAAGTCCCGTTGGGGTCAGGGTTTTTAAACTGACCCAAACCCTCAGGCGGCACTATGGTCCTGGGGTCGACTCAGCCTCTAACAGAAATGAGTACCAGACACTTGTTCTGGGGGTAAAGGCGGCCGTCACGCAGGGCTGACAACCCGGCTGACATATAGTGTCGATTGTCTAGAAAAAGTGGGAGCCTTAACCTCCTACTACCCCAAGGGCCTCCTGAGGCCTGTTGTGGGATCACTTTACTTACATAAGTTATCTAGGCTACTTGTTATTTATGGGAAACCACATGTAATTTATGATAAATTAAAATGTTTCATACCTCTCCTCATAACCAATCTTCTAAGTAGCCTTGGAGGCTTCATCTTCAGTACCATCTTGACGACTAATGTTTTTTTAATCGGAAGAACCGATAACGTCAGTCTTCAGTATGGTACTGGAGACGAAATTTTGAAATCGCGATTTATTTAGAAGATTGGATAATGAGATGTATGAAACTTTCCAATTTTTCTTTGGTTATATGTAATTTATTTCAGATCTTCATTGTGCTCTCTTGTAGATTTTTACTCGTTTCGTAACAGTGATAATCACTACAATAATAAATTATTTAATATGAGAGATATTTGAGAATAAAGTTCTTAGGAAAATTTTTGGACCAACGACAGGTGAATGGAGATAACTGCATAACAGTGAATTACATGGTATTTATAGGAAGCCAGATATAATGAGAACAGTTAAGTCTCGTAGACTGTGATGGGCAGGACACGTTACACGAATGGGGAATGAAAGACGTGCATGGAAGCTTCTTGTAGGAAAAACCAGAGGGGAAACGTCCAGTTGGTAGACCAAGAATGAGGTGGGAGAATAACATTAACTATGATTTGAGGGAAGTAGATTATTCAGGGGATGATTGGAAAGCATTCGCTCAGGATAGGGATGTACGGAGAGCTTATGTCCGCGCGGTCATGAACCTACGGGTTCGATAGTGCCAGTGAGTTTTATATATATATATATATATATATATATATAGAGGGAGGGAGAGGTGGAGAGGGAGGGAGAGACACGGCTCATGAACTTGTGGCCAGAGGTTCTTGAGGTCCCGGGTTCGATTCCCGGTCAGGCCATGGGAATTTTTTGTTAAAGAGTATTATTCTTATGGCTGCCCATGGTCTATATTTACGATAAGTTTAGCTTAAGAACTCTCCGGGCACTCATTTATCACCCATCATTTCATCGGGAATAACATAACTCCGCTTTGCAGGTGCCCTAACCTAAGAAATAGATTACAATTCTGCCAACGTCAGGGGAGAGGGCCAGGTGTCATTGGAGAAAAAAAGTTTACAGATAAAGTATCAGCCTTTATAATGAAGCTTCTTGGATCGAGTACTCTGAAATTGATGAGATTTCCTGGAGAATGGGACTTAGCTAATTTTGGACAGAAAGCTCAGAGCCGCACCTATCGTGCCCGGACAAATTGTAATAACAGGCAAAATTTGATTTAAATAGCAGTATGTTACACCCTCCGGAGAAATAATTTTAACACTTGTTTTCTTTAATTTATTTCTTTCTCTCGACAGACTGTAGTTAATTTCTTATAATAATTGTTGACTTATTGCTGTGGGATCGGTCCTGTGACTTACCGGTTATTTCAGGCATCCCAGGATTTATTCGTGAGTACTCCATTTTTCTGTACATAGAATTGAATGGGATCCATTCAACCTTTAGGGTCAGCCAAACAGCTATCTGATATGAAAAATAATAAAATACTGTTTTAACAAACCTGAAATTTAAGTCCGAGGGATTGCTTCATTTTCCCCAACTCCATGAAATGTGTTCTGATCGTGGCAGCGTCCACTTCAGACTACATCGGCTCTTAGGAGTTTCAGCATTACTGATTTATTTGTTGTTACATCCATCCATAGTAATTCTTTCACTGCAATCATAGCATTTTCATGCTATGCTTTGCAGATTTACTAGGGAATTGTAGGTGTGGTAGCTTCCCGTTGCTTTCAACACCGGTGAAGGAGGATGATGATGGCCATATGATTTCGGCGATCGTTTGGGCCTTAAAGTTTTCCTGACATTTGTCTTACACCTGAGGAAAAACCCCGATAAAAACTTCACCCAGAAAAATTGTCCCGACCGGGGATCGAACCCGGACCCGCTGCGTGACAAGACAGCACGCTACCTCGAGACCACAACACTGGACTGCAGTTACATAAAAGGTAAAGTGATCCCACTACAGGCCTCAGGAGGCCCTTGGGGTAGTAGGAGGTTAAGGCTCCCACTTTTTCTTGACAATCGGCACTTGATGTCAGCCGGGTTGTCAGCCCTGCGTGACGGCCGCCTTTACCCCAGAGCAAGCGTCTGGTACTCATTTAAGTTAGAGGCTGAGTCGACCCCAGGGCCATAGTACCGCCAGAAGGTTTGGGTCAGTTTAAAAATCCTGACCCCACCGGGACTCGAACCCTCGACCTTCCGGCTTGTAGCGCAGTGCCTTAACCACTACGCTACGGCGTGCCCCCCTGCAGTTACATAGTGACCTCATAATGGATCCATTAACTCACTGGAACTATCGATCCTGTAGGTTCATGGCCGCGCGTATATAAGCTCTCTAGATATCCCTATCATGATCCAGTGTTTTCCAGTCATTCCCTGTATAATCTACTTCCCTCAAATCATGGTCAATGTTATTCTCCCACCTCATTCTTGGTCTACCAACTGGGCATTTTCCCTCTGATTTTCCTACATTCACGTCTTTCATTCCCCATTCGTGTCACATGTCCTGCCCATCCCAGTCTGCGAGGCTTAACTGTTCTTATTATATGTGGCTTCCTATAAAGACCATGCAGTTCACTGTTACGTTAGTCTACTCCATTCATCTGTCTGTTCATCTCCCTTTGGTTCAAACATTTTCCTAAGAACTTTATTCTCAAATACTTGTATTCTCCTTTCCTCCCTTATAGTAAGAGTCCATGTTTCGCACCCATATAATATAACTGGTAGAATAATAGTTTTATATATTTTTTTGAGAGGAGTTGGGACGTCAGGAGTCTCTGTAATGCATAAATAGCACGCATTTCCAGAATTGAGCCTACTTTTAATTTCCGTGTGCATCTCATTCCTGTTTGTGATTATTGTTTTTAGGTATTTGCATTCAGCTACTTCCTCAAAATTTCCCTCATTTGTAATTAGTTGTCGATTTCTACGTGTGACCAAATATTATTATTATTATTATTATTGTTTATTATTACGTATTTTATGAAATAACATTATTTTGTCTTGTTTCAGGTAAGTTGGCAGTTCTTTGCTGTTTCAGGAATATACATATATCTGTACAGTGAGTAAAATTTATTTACCTAATTATTGATTTGATGCAGGTGATTTCCATGCCAACTGACAATAATAATCGCCACAAAATATAATTACTTTTTGATTATTTTTAGCCTTCAGATATTTTCATTTCTGTTTCTTTAACAGAAAATATGGAGTTGTCTCTATTTAATCGTGCTTAAAAAATCAATGGTTTGGTATCGGTAAATGACAACTGTATAAAGTCATAATGTTTTACAGAGTGAGAGAGAAATAATCTCACAAATTTTCAATTTTCTTTCATTAAGGGCTTATTATTGTAATGTAATATAGGAGTTACACAATAAATGACTCGAGTTTTATGTTATAATAAACTTTGGTCAGTTTCTGCGTGATATAAGGGTTTTAATTAATTTAATTCCATGACGCGACAGGCCTAGAAGGCCCTTAGCCTACCATCCGGCTACTGGCATCACATCCACATGTATCAATCTCAGAGGTAGATGATCATCTAGCCAGTGTAGGGGTGACATATAGTCACCATGTCTGATCCCCCAGCCGTTACAGCTGCTTTACTCAACCTGGAATCGCTACTTATTGTGGCTACCCAAATGCCTCACGATGCTAGGTGGGCACCGGTCCCATACTGGCCGAAATTCCATGAGAAAATTTCTTCCACCATGGAGACTCGAACCAGTGCAAAGTCCCGTAGCTCTGCGCCAAGGCTTCTTGCTTTAACCACTCGGCGCGGGACTTTAATTAATAACAATATTTTGGGATGCATATTTTTAATATATCTTATTCCATTATAGGAAGATACTTTGTCACGTGGAATTCACCAAATGAGTATTGTTTATGTTGGCTTAATCGGCCGCGGTGGACTAGCGGTTATGCTCCTTGGCTCTGGTCCCGAGTCTCAAGATTTTTAGGCTCGTTAAAGATCCTTAAGCCTGGATGAAAAGGCCTCTAAGCAAAATTTACCGAATTTTCTCGTCCTAGTACTACCTTGGTTTCCTAGATGTCAGTATGAGGCGGAACGCTGACCACGGACAACTCAAATGACATCTATACGAAAACAAGTGGAACTAAATTAGTTTGCTTCTAATACTTCCCCGTAGGGGGAGAGTGCCTAAAATCTCTGTTATAGGAAACATGGGCTTACAAGGTTATGCAGGCTTTGGAAGTATAAAATGATTATGCTATTTAATTTAAACATCTATAAAACATAGGCTAACAGATCTTTCTATTATAAAATACGCATAGAAAATAACATGAACCCAATTAACGTAAATGCGTTCATCAACGTACAACATTTATTAGCATTCATATCGATGTCTTACACAGATGATATATTTCGTAATTTATAATATTGCAATCTCAATAAATTGTTATAACATAGTTAATTGCTGTATATGATCGTTCCTCAAACTATGGTCCACAGATCGTATGTGGCCCTGTTCAAGATAGAGCATGTACACTGCTCAAAACAATTAGAGGAACACTTGTAATAAATTGAATAAGTAATTGTTTTTTAAAGCTGTGATGCTGAAAGTTGGACAATATGTAAATTGAATTATTAATTTTATCATTGGATACAAATTATAAAGATCCATGGCCTAAATACAGGGAAATTACCTCAAATAACAAATATAGAGACATTTTTTATTTTGGAAGGCACTGGCCACTTCTGGTTGGTAAGCTTCCTGATGTTGCTATAGTGACGAATGTTGATCAGTGCCTTGTCTCTGACAAAATGAGGCATTTAAATGAGTTTGAAGTGTATCATGCTCTACATCTTTTACGACAAGTTCAATCTCTGCGACAAGTGGCTAGAGAGCTTGGGGTTTCTCCTTACGTGGTGTCCATGTTACGCAACAGGCACAGAGAGACAGGTCAGTATTGTAGAAGACGTGGCCAGGGCAGTAAATTTAAAACAAGCCCCCAGGATGACAGATACGTTCTTTCTGCTCTTCGACAGCGTGCAAAAACTACTAAAGACCTGCAGAATGGCCTTCATATGGCTTCCGGAATCCGGGTTTCAGACCAAATCATAAGCAACAGATTAAGGAAAGAGAATATTCGTACAAAAAGGCCCGTTAAAAACCATGCTTAACAAATGGGCATAAGGCAGCAAGACGTACGTATGCTGAAAACCATGGTGATTGGAACCTGAACCAGTGGGAGTCTGTGCTCTTCTCGGACGAATCCAGGTATCGTCTTACACGTTGTGATGGTCGATTGAGGGTGTGGGGACGGCCAGGAGAAAGATTTTCTGCAGAGGCTGTACAGGAAATTGATAGATTCGGAGGAGGTTCTATAATGGTGTGGGCCGGAGTTATGTACAACAATCGTACGGACCTTGTACTTGTTCCACAGCGACTGAATGTTGTCCGGTATATCGATCACGTTCTGGAAGAGCTTGTAGTACCTGCTGCCATTGGAGTAGGCACTGAATTTCTGTTTATGTAGGATAATGCCAGGGCACATTCTACGGCTGTCAGGAGGGATTTCCTGAGGAGGAATGAAATTGAGGTAATGGAGTGGTCAGCGGTCAGCCCAGACCTCAACCCTATTGAACACTTGTGGGATCTTCTAGACAGTAAGGTCAGGAACCGACATCAAGCTCCACAAACTCTGCAGCAACTTGGAGATGCTCTGAAGGAGGAATGGGAGAATATCCCGCAAGAAGAAATCCAGAATCTTATTGGGAGCATGCCACGAAGGTCATCGAATGTCGTGGAGGCCATACACGATACTAACTCTATATAACGAGTGTTTAACTTTTAAAAATAAGCACAAGATTCAATTGCTTACATAGCGAAATTATTTGAAAAGTTAATTGTCAGCGTTATTCATTTGTTTTTACTGACATGAGCAATAAATAAATAACCACAAATAATGTACTTTATTAATTTCATGTTTGTACCTTTATCCAATGAAAAAATATTTGCATATTTCATAGTGTTCCTCTAATTGTTTTGAGCAGTGTATTTGAAAATGAATGTAGTAATTGTTATTCATGATTTAAAACGACACAAAAATATAAAAAAAATATGAAGAGAGCAAAAGTAATAAAATAGTATAATAATAATAATAATAATAATAGTAATAAAATGGGTCAGGATTTTTAAACTGCACTAAATGTTCAGTCTAGATCTTCACCGTACGATTGATTCAGATAGGTGGATCTGTAGAGATTAAAATTAATATATAACAAAGATAACACTGAGCAACAAAAAGTAAACTTTTTTTGTTTGTCTTAGAAAGAAAAATGTATGATTCTGATAGTATATTTTCTCCCGAATTCAAATATGATATTGGTTTTTCTCCATCACGCAATGTTTCCGAGATACAGGCATTTATAATTTCAAACACTTCAATATTTTCTACATTCGTAACTACACAATATTATAAAAATAAGAAATGACGATTTTCTGTTATATTTCGCCTATGGAGCATCCCTCTTGATGGTCCAACAATAATCGGCCAACATATTAGGATTCCATTAGCCTTGATATCTCTTTTCCATAGCTGAAATCTCCTGATGAAAGTCTTCCCCGTGCTCATCGCTCACTGCGCCAAGATAAATAAATGGACGAAAAAACGTTTATTAAAAATAATTATGTAAGTCCATTAATTTAAATTGAAATAAACAAACTGTGGGTGATGGAGAAATTTTGAATACATATTTGAAAACACGATAAAACAACTGCTTGAAGTACAACTATTGGTACTCATGAGGTAAAACTCTTGTTGACCAGTATAATTTAATCGAAGCTAGGAGTTTTAGAGCTTTAGGGCGGAATTCATGAAACCATATTTACGCAAAGAAGGACTTTTCCCCTCTCTATGACGTAGAGAGTACTCTTCATAAATTGCGCCCTTGGAGGCGGCCGTCACGCTGGGCTGACTACTCGGCTGCATGTCTTGTCTAGAAAGGAGGGAGCCTTAATTTCCTACTAGCACAAGGGTCTATAATGATTTATTAGTAAACAGCTTAATTTTATTCGTTAAATAGTCCTAACAAATGGCACTTGATTTCCAAATCCTCTAGATAATTTCACTTATCACTTTGTGAGTCGTAAATTTATCTATAATTTGGAAATCATGCGTGACATCACTTATGAAGAGTACTGCGATTTTGCTACGGGAGACAGCCAGTGCCCGTTAGTATACATCTAACTTCTGGTGGTACGATGATGTACCTCTTTTGCACTTCCGCCACCCTAATTTTTATTTTTATTTTGTTTTGTCTGATGTCACTGGGTTGTCTTTTATGACATATCTGATTTTCTCCCCTGGCATTGACGGAACTGTAATCCATTTCTTAGGTTGGGGCACCTGGAAGGCGAAGTTACATTACCCCGTTGATATGGTGGGTGATAAATGATAATGAAGCACCAGGAGATTTCTTAACCTAAACTTAACCTAAATTCCAGACCATGAAATAATTCTCTTTAAGAAAAAATGTCCATGGTTTGACCTGGAATCGAACCCGGCATCTCGTGAACTGTAGTCAGAAACGCTGATCACTAGCCCATGAGGCTGGTCATTTTTAAATTTAAATCTTGACGAATACAAAGTGAAAAAGTTTATCACATTAGATGCTTAACCAACTATTCTACGGGAAGATGACCGGAACGTTTGCTCAAAACGATTGATGGATGGAATTTATATTGATGCCGAATGAGGCCCTTACTAATGAAAGTGAGTTGACGATCATCCGAAGAACAATAGAATAAAATCTACGGCTGAAGACAGACTCTTAGGATAGTAAAATCAGGTAAAATATGAAGTTAAGACTGAAATTGAGGGTTGCGGATGATTTCTCAAGTCGGATCGTGCTTGGCAGCTGCGCGGGGATAATTTCTAAGAAGAGCATACGGCAGGATGCATATGGATCATCCCCTATGTCATGGTTATAGGGTAGAAGTTAATTTGAAAAGTGACCGGTGGTGCAAGATAGTCATTATTAAATAGAGGAAACGGCACAAATTAATGCAGTAGAAATGAAGAATTTCCAGGAATTCATGCATATTTCTTTCAAACATCTGCCACTACTAGATCTTAAGTTTGTATTAATCTCACTTTTACCTAATCAATTTTAGATATTTCCATGTGTTACGTGCTTTGTTTTTCTTTCGAATTTACAATATTTTTTTTACATATTCATATCTACAAAATAAAGATATATACCTTACTGATAATTCCGCTAATAGGTATGATGTATTGTTTTACTTTATTTTCTACTAGCTAATACTGGGCGAGCGCTGCTATACCGAAGTTTTTTTATTTGTAATTATGCAAATAAAAATAAATTAGACTACAATTAAATTGTCAATCATCGAATATTGAGATCACTATAGTGATTTTTAAATTTTCGTTCCAGCTGAACTCCTATGTCTTATAGTTTGAGATAATAGCGGCTAAATACTGAAAACATGTATGTTCAAGTTGTCTTGTAGATCTGTTGAGCTACTTAGAAATTTATAAATTACAAACACATGCATGTTGAATTTATATATTGGGGCTATTCGATATGAAGGAACAGACTTCAAACATTTACTTCAAAACTTCAAATTTCACTATTTTATGCATTCAGTATGAGCACCATGTGTTACACGACAAATAACAAAACGGTGGCTCATTTCTTGAACACTCGGTTCAGCTTGTCTCTAGTTACCGAATTCACAACTTCAACATTTCGATGTCAAGCATAGGGGGGATAAAAACGGTCTTGCACGTAAAACACACAGATACAAATCACATGGGGTAGGTCTGGTGACCTGGGAGGCCACCGGCGATGAAAATGATCTACTCCTCCTCTTCCAATCCAAGATCCTGCAGTGGTGTTATTCAGGTAACGTCGGGCGTGGTTAGAGAAATGCGGCCGCGATCGGACTTCAGACTTCTTTTTGCAGGACGTTGGAATTGTGTTTCTATTTTTTGTAGTTCGGAAGAAATAAATGTTTGAATTCTGTCCATTCTTTCTGAATAGCCTATAGTCTATATACATTTGTACTGAATTTCGGCAAGGTTACGCCTTACTCCAGTAATTATAAATTCAAATATCATAATGAAATATAGGCCCAGTAAATAAAACACACGTGTGTGTCTGTGTGGTGACCCTAACTGTTAGAGAAAACTCCGTAACAGTAAGCTAGATAATGCATATTTTTTATAGTGTTCTGCCCTATGGCAGGTCCTTCACTGCAATCATAGCATTCTCATGCTATGCTTTGCAGCTTGTAGTAGCTACCCATTGCTTTCCACATCGTGGATAAGGGTGACAATTACGGCCAGATATTCGGGGACCGATTGGAACTCAAGCTTCCTGACATTTGTCTTACAGCTGATGAAAAAAAAACCCGAAAAATCGTCGGGCATGAAGCTGGTCCAGACCGGGCCCGCTGCGTGACAAGGCAGCACGGTATCTCGAGACCACAGCGATGGACTATTATGTTATGGGAAACCATACATTTTTGTTGGAAAACCAGAGTTTAAGTGCACAGTAGGTAGACCAAGAACGAAGTTTGAGAAAACATCTATACAGGGGGTGATTGGAAAACATTTCAGAGTAGGGATGCATGGGGAGCTTATGTGCCCGTGTCCATGAAGGTTCGGGTTCGATAGTGAGTTATATTTAAATCAGAGATTCCTCCTTGAGTAGTAACAATATAAACGCATTTGTCCTATAATAGCTAAGTTTTGCGTTTATTACATTCCACTAAATCGTCAATAGTATATTACGATGCGAGGTTGGGAAGTGGTTTTTACAGAATCGAGGAAAAATGTTCCCGAGATTCTATAAAACACTTCACAAACGTGCGTTGTACATTATTTTTTTGCGCGATGGTGTTTTCATAATAATAAATAATAGTAAAATAATACAATATTTTTGGAAATACTTGCTTTCATTATAAACAATTGACTAACGTTAACAGTGTGAGCAGTGTTTATTAGTTGAAACAACAGGAGGCCTTGAGAACAATAACTGATAATGTGGCCGCAAGTACGTATTTATTGTTTTATATTGTTTCAAATAAAGTTCATTTCATTTAAATGCAGTGATTTGTTTCGTGTAATGTTAATTAACGCTACCTTTTGGATATTTTTTGTATATACATTGTACGTAGTGTACATAGAGGTCAGTGGTTTTACTTCCCGCACGTGGGTGTAAATGTAATATTACAGTATAGTTATTTAGGTTGGCAACCCCGAAATGTAATAAGTTGAACTTTCAATAATGGTCACCATTGCTGTAAGTACGACAAAACGCACTATCGCGCAAACAATTAAGTTTATTGGGGCATTGCACATCGTACTGTTATTAGACCCCGGTGACCACCTTCTTTACAATATTTTCTAACTTGTAGCAATGAGCTAGTGATCCGAAAATCTGTTTATTCATCGCTAATATGGGTGATTTTAGACATTTTACTTTCTCACCCGCTTCCGTTTACCGGTGGGAGTTGAGGTTGATCTTGAACACCACCGGTAGTGTCGCTGTTTATGTAGGAGGTAATAATAATACTAAATATAAAATAACAATATCCATCCATACTAACTCTGCCCGAAGGCAGGTCCTTCACTGCAATCACAGCATTTTCATGCCATGCTTGCAGCTTCACTAGGGAATTGTAGGTGTGGTAGCTTGCCATTGCTTTCCACACCAGTGAAGGATGATGATGATGGCCATATGATTTCGGGGACCGTATGGGCCTTAAAGTTTTCCTGACATTTGTCTTACAGGTGAGGAAAAACCCCGATAAAAATCTCACCCAGAAAAACTGCCCCGACCGAGGATCGAACCCGGGCCCGCTGCCGTGACAGGGCAGCACGCTACCTCGAGACCACAGCGGTGGACAATAATAATATAATAGTTTTATTTATATACAGATTTTTAATGTTTACACATCTTTTTGTGGCTAAAGTTTTTTTTTTCTTCTCCACTCGTCTCTATCCAACCACTCCGTTTCCTGCAGTCTTCTTCTTCTTCTTCTCTATCTAGTTCATATTTCCTGCATCCACGAGTTTCGAGGTCTTCCTTTCGTTCTTCTTTTCAACATCTTGCTGCTCTCCTCAAGAAATCCATTTTCATCGACATAAGATTTAGTTGTAAGTTTTTGTTGATGATGATAATAATAATAATAATATCAACAACAATAATAATAATAATAGTAATAACAATAATATTAATAGTAATAGTAATAAAGTAATAATAGACCTGGAATTTAAAGGAAACTGAAGAAAGTGATAACTGTGCCTGTTGTACAACTCTGGCTTACACATATTAAACCTACCTAATCATAAAAAAAACATTTAGAGGAGGCACAGTTGTCATACTTAAGGAAATCTCTGAATATTAAAGAAAGAAGGAACACTACGGTGTGCAGTGATATAGACCCAGGGGTTGCATGTGTTTATTTGTAATTGGAATTAATCATCAGTAATTTTTTTTTATCTGTGCAGCTTTTATTTTTTTCGCAATTTAACTCACGTTTGTGGGTTCAGAGTTCTAGTTAATACTTTTCAACATTAAAACAGTTCTTAAAAAAGTATGCCTATATTTCCTCATTAAAAGAATTGTTATTTTGAAACATTCATCGTAAATATAAAAAGTCTTTAACCACAGTAATTTAACGCAGGGGGTTCTTAAAAAAGGTACACTATTATTATCTTCCATTATTTAAATATAGAGTTCTGGCGAAAAATGGACAAAAATGTAGCTATGTTAATGGAAAATTAATGAATCCAGGAATTAGAACATACCAGCCTTGAATTTACAACGGTGTTTTGATAATAGTTATATAGGGCACTCTGATCCCCAATAGATGTTAAGTTTAGTAGAATGTGAGAAAGGCGTCTGTCGCGAAAGAGAGGTTTGCTGTATTTCGCGGAATCGTGGAAATGCCCTCTTGTGCAGACCTTGATTATCCCCAACACGCAAATCTTGCACACAATTCCAGTGGCCGCTTCTGCTGTAAAATCATTTAGTAGATATCACCTAATTCCACAGGCACAACCGAGAATTTCAGAAGCCAGATTAAATATAACATACAGATTATATAGCTGTGTAGAACTGTGAAAACAGGTAGATGTTTAACATATTTGCAATAAATATCCGTATATTCTTACTGTCTCGCGCCGTAGCCGAACGGTTTAAGTCATCATGCATAGGTGTAGAGTGGCACTGGTTCGAATCCACACAGGAAAAAAAAAATCTTTGAAATTGTGGCCAGCATGGGACCATCGTGAATGTGGAAGTAGGGGATACGACATTCTGGCACATGCCATCCCTATACTGGCTGGGTTATCACGCACCTATGTAAATGGCGCATTTAAACGCGAGGCCAGCAGCCGGGTGATACGCTTAAGTGCCTTCTAGGTACGTTAAATAACATGATTTATAGACCTAATCAATTATTTTATTAATATATATGCCTAATCTAGGCCTAGGTTGTTAAGCTGTGTGGTATTTGAAGATTTGCGGGTTGTTGGCCGTGGTCTCAAGGCTTGACGTGTTGCCTAGAGACTGCGTCTTGAGACCCTTAAGGTTGTTAAGCTGTGAGGTATTTGAAGATTTGCGGGTTGTTGGCCGTGGTCTCAAGGCTTGACGTGTTGCCTAGAGACTGCGTCTTGAGACCCTTAAGGTTGTTAAGCTGTGAGGTATTTGAAGATTTGCGGGTTGTTGGCCGTGGTCTCAAGGCTTGACGTGTTGCCTAGAGACTGCGTCTTGAGACCGTTAAGGTTGTTAAGCTGTGTGGTATTTGAAGATTTGCGGGCTGTTGGCCGTGGTCTCAAGGCTTGACGTGTTGCCTACAGACTGCGTCTTGAGACCCTTAAGGTTGTTAAGCTGTGAGGTATTTGAAGATTTGCGGGCTGTTGGCCGTGGTCTCAAGGCTTGACGTGTTGCCTAGAGACTGCGTCTTGAGACCCTTAAGGTTGTTAAGCTGTGAGGTATTTGAAGATTTGCGGGCTGTTGGCCGTGGTCTCAAGGCTTGACGTGTTGCCTAGAGACTGCGTCTTGAGACCCTTAAGGTTGTTAAGCTGTGAGGTATTTGAAGATTTGCGGGCTGTTGGCCGTGGTCTCAAGGCTTGACGTGTTGCCTAGAGACTGCGTCTTGAGACCCTTAAGGTTGTTAAGCTGTGAGGTATTTGAAGATTTGCGGGCTGTTGGCCGTGGTCTCAAGGCTTGACGTGTTGCCTAGAGACTGCGTCTTGAGACCCTTAAGGTTGTTAAGCTGTGAGGTATTTGAAGATTTGCGGGCTGTTGGCCGTGGTCTCAAGGCTTGACGTGTTGCCTAGAGACTGCGTCTTGAGACCCTTAAGGTTGTTAAGCTGTGAGGTATTTGAAGATTTGCGGGTTGTTGGCCGTGGTCTCAAGGCTTGACGTGTTGCCTAGAGACTGCGTCTTGAGACCCTTAAGGTTGCTGGACGCAGTCTGTAGCGATACGTCGGGGAACTTCCGGTCTCGAGACCACGGAAACCTTCTTCGAGATCTTCATATCAACTCCGGCCACGAAAGCTTAAGACAAATACCCAAACATAGTTATTCTGTCCGAGGGCAGGTCTTTCATTGCGATCATAACGTTTTCATGTTATGCTTTGCAGCTTTACTAGGGAATTATAGGTGTGGTAGCTTCTCGTTGCTTTCCACACCGGTGAAGGATGGTGATGATAAGGATGATGAATGACGGCTAGATTTTTTTTCGGGGACCGTTGGGACCTAAGCTTCATGACATTTGTCTTACAGGTGAGGAAAAACCCGAAAAAACTTCATCCAGGACCCTTCCCCGACCGGGAATCGAATGCGGGCCCGCCACGTGACAAGACAACACGCTAGCTCGAGACCACAGCGTTGGGTTAAGTCAATATATATGTGGTTTCTGTTACCGCCATTAGGGGCACTCCTATTCATATTCGGTGTCTGTTGGTCTAGATGTTGCCATACTCGCCTGTGATTCTGAGGTCGCGGATTCTAACCAGAGAGGGGGTCCATCATTTTTTTCAGTGCGTAAAAATCCTGAATATATTTTTTTTTGCAAATGCCACAGGTTGTCTTTCGACATTCCTGGTGTTCTCTCCTGGCATGGCGTACTTGTAACCCACTTTGGGGAGCCTGGAAGGCGGGGTTATGTTGCCCTGATGATATGATGGGTGATGATGATAGTGGTGCGCCAGGAAAGTCCCCAATCCTAAGCTTAATCTAAGATGAATATGAATGATTATGATTACGAGTATTTGAGAATAAAGTTCTTAGGAAAATTTTTGGACCAAAGAGAGATGAACAGACAGGTGAATGGAGAAGACTACATAACAATGAACTACATGGTCTGTATAGGAAGCCAGATATAATAAGAACAGTTAAGTCTCGTAGACTGCGATGGGCAGGACATGTTGCGCGTATGGGGAATGAAAGACGTGCACGGAAGTTTCTTGTAGGAAAGCCAGAGGGAAAACGCCCAGTTGGTAGACTAAGAATGAGGTGGGAGAACAACATTAACTATGATTTGAGGGAAGTAGATTATACAGGGAATGATTGGAAAGCATTAGCTCAGGATAGCTTATGTCCGCGCGGCCATGAACCTACGGGTTCGATAGTGCCAGTGAGTAAATATGATTCCGCTGGTCATATGGTTTCGGGGACTTTTTGGGCCTTAAAGTTTTCATGACATGTCTTACAGATGAGGAAAACCCCCGATAAAAACCTCACCCAGAAAAACTGTCCCGACCGGGGATCGAACCCGGGCCCGCTGCGTGACAAGGCAGCACGCTACCTCGAGACCACAGCGGTGGAAAAATCCTGAATATTTCTATCTACATATGAATAAATATAGGCACATCTAAGACCGAAGCTATTTTAATAAATAGAGGCGTAAGACAAGGGTGTAGTTTATCACCTACCCTTTTTAATCTATATATTAATAACATCATCCAAAATTGGAAAAGTATTGTTAATATAGGTATAAGAATGGACCGTTTTAAAATATTAAACGTTTTAATGTATGCTGACGATGTGGTTATTATTCAAGAAAATGAAAAAAAGAAATGCAGTACTCTTTACATCAATTAAATTAGTTATGGCAAGAATATAATTTTAAAATATCAAAAGAAAAAACAAAAATAATGGCTTTTTGGGGAAACGTTCATATAAGATCAAAAATCGTAACAGACAATAAAATAAACCTCTGGAACAATTAACAAATTTTAATTATTTGGATTGTAATTTTACTATAAACACATAAATATGAAACTGTCGAAATTTCAAATGATATGCGGAACTATACATAAAACATTAAGGAATAAAACAAGAAGAGATACTAGATTGAAGTTTTATAAAACATTGGCAGTTCCTGCATTACTTAATGGGAGCGAAACTTGGGTAATGACCAAAAAATTGCAAAGTAGAATACAAAGTGCAGAAACGAACTTCCTTAGAAGAACAAAAGGCTGCACAAGATTGGATCGGATAAGGAATGAAGATATAAGAACAGAGTTAAATATATATCCATTGGGTGAGAAAATCAGAGAATATAGAGATAAATGGTTTACATATGCGGAAAGAATGAATGTATCTGGATTACCAAGAGCAGCATTCAACTACAAGCCAAGAGGTTCAAGGAATGTAGGAAGGCCAGTGAATAGATGGACAGAACAACTATGAGGCGGAACAGGCAATTTTTATTAGCCCGTGAAGTGAAGAAGAAGAAGACATATGGAGGTAGAGCAATGGGTTCAATATAGTAGGTTTATGCTAGTGTAACAGAATCTTAAGCCAGAAATGAGTTACCTCTAAGCATAATTTGTTGTCCCTTTCACGCCCAGTTTTCAAATGTGACACAAATTAAGTTCTTATCTGTAGACTTATGGAGAATATATCGATATAGTAATATATTATTTTTTATTGAATGCCCTGGGTTGTCATTTCGACATTTCTGGCATTGACTTATTTACAATCCACTTCTGAAGTTGGGGCGTCTAAAAGGCGGGGGTTGTGTTACCCCGATGATATGATGGATGAGAAATGATAATGAAGCGCCAGGAGAGTTCGTAACCTGAATTCCAAACCATGGGCAACCACAGAAATGATTTCCTGTAAGGAAAAAATATCCTATGGTTTGACCGGAAGTCGAACCCGGGATCTCATGAACAGTAGTCAGAAACGCTGACCACTAGCCCGTGAGGCTTAGTATTTTTTATTATACATGTTTGTGTTGGTTGGATATAATTTCAAGCCTTACCGCAATAGCTCTTCCAGGATTACTACTTCTACTACTACTACTACTACTGTTACTTTTATTATTGTTATTAATTATTATTGTTGTTATGTGCGATGGTAGGTATGTATGCGCGGTGGCTAGGAAATTCTCTTAGGGCGGGGTCCATGTCCACATTCCTGTGATGATCTTCACACCGCCCCGGGGTCTACAGCTTCGTCGTACTGGTGTTGCGTCTTTCAGTTCTCCGACCGCCAATCTGGGGACATTCAATTAAAATTCATATTTATGTACCATAAACGTCTTTCTCTAACCACTCGTCAAAATGCCTTTAGAAGCACCGGCCTAAAGAGTATTTTTGCGTGGATAAGATGTGGAAAAATCTATACATAAAAGAATATTAGTTAACATACGGTACTCGTGGCCATAGATATCCACTGTAGTCTATTGTAATATGCTATGGTATTGTAATATAATTAAAATATGTTATAAATCAACCTGCTAAGCGCCATTTTTTATAACGATACTTTGATGCCGTCTGCACTGGCCCATGAAGTAAGTGTACGAACAATTTTAGCCCCAAATCTTTAAATATATCCTTATTATTAAAGAAAAACATGCAAACGCTATCAGTAGTATTAGATATTTTGTGTTTTGCAACAAACTATTATGAAACCATATCTTCATAAATGCTAATCTGAATTTTGCATCATGCAGCTAATCACCAAATGTTCCTACTCTTAGATTGTTGATTTATAAATGCAAACAAGGAAAATAACTTGTAGCCAGTTTTGTTAGTTTGGCGCTACAATAAATAGTGAAGATTGACTTACACGTATTTTTCTCAAAACCTACATAATGGCGGATAGCCGTTTAATGCAAAACGCCATCCAATTATAACCGAATGAGATACCTCAGACGGTAAGATTTCAGACCTAATCTTAATTTGTCTAGTTTTAGTAGCAATTTTCCTTAACCGTCAAGGAAAATAGTGCGTTTGGTATTTAATTATCACTTTGTTTCTCATCACTAATAATTTATTTATAATTTGTACTTTGTATCGTCTTGGCACAGAGCTATGGGGAGAAATTTTGTCAGGGTATTTCGGCCAGTATGGGACCGGTGAGCACCCAGCATCGTGAGGCACTTGGGTAGCTACAATAAGTAGCAGCTCCAGGTTGAGAAAACCAGCTACAGCCCGCTGGGAACCTGTAGGCTGACCACATGTCACCGCTATACCGACTGGATGATCATCAACCTCTGTGATTGACACATGTGGATGTGAGGCCAGCAGCCGGCTGGTAGGCCTGTCGCGCCAGGAGTAATAACTTTGTATCGTGGTATTTGAGATGTTTATTAGGGTGGAATGATTTGACCTCTCAGTCTGTAGGGGGTTTTCCTGTAAATTATTCCTAATGGTTCAGAGTGTTCACCGCTCTTGTCGGGTAGCCTTGCAGTCTCTACGCAGTGGGCCCGGGTTCGATCCCAAAATATCAGGTTAATAAAAATCAATAAATAATATTATACGAAACATAGCACACAGCACAATCTCGTTGTAATATGCACTAGTCTACTAGCAAAACTTGAAGATTTCGAAGCCCTAATTGTTATAACTCAATTTAAGCCTCATTGAAGAGTACTGGAAAGGACCAAGTAAGTCACTTTTTTGTGGAAATAGAGATGTCATTAGATTCTTCGAGGGAAGGACTATCTCTTAGAAGTGTGTAACAGTAAAAGAAACTGTTTACTCGTGGATTTATTTAGAAACCTGTTTTTTTTTCCAGCACCATTCATATAAAAGGGAATATAGGATGTTTTAAAAAAATGAAATTTAACTTTACAATTATCACGACCAAATTGTATTAAAATGTTAATGACTTTGATTAAACGATGCCAGAAAAAAAATTAACCGACCAAGCAATATTTGTATAAAATATAACAATATATAGAACGTTTATTTATTTTAATTACATTTTTATTTTACTTCATTTTCTGCATACCTATGCAATTCACTCCCATTTATTCTGGTAGCGTCCTTGTATCTGACTTCCACAACAAAATTAAGCCGTACTTGGATTCGATGCGTTTAGTCAAGTAAACAGCGGGGCTATTAAAATGTCAGTACTTTCCAGTATACGTATATACAACACGGCGCGTATTCTATTTCCTAGTAACATAATGGATAGTCTCATTTCTTCCTTCTTACTCGTAATGAAATGACTTGTTTATATTTTGCGACTAGAAACATTGAATTCCCGTAAATTAATGCGAATAACTGTGTTTCCTGGTTCCAACGAGCAACATTAGCTATTTAAACGTGAAAGAGTATTATTATTTATGTAGTAGTTAGATTTTTGTAATGGTATACCTTTGTTTTGAAGACAAACGGCAGGAAGCTTTAAGACCCAAAGGGTCCCCGAACATAATCTGGCTCCCATAATCATTATTATATTAGCTATGTTTAGTATGAATGTTGTGTATGTGAATGGCGTGTTTCTTCTTAATGTTGTGTTGTCTCGGAGGAGGTCCTGACGTTGAGCTGATCACTCATTCCATGTCTTTCTGTGTGTTGAAATCGCTCTCCCGACAGGTCGTGCTACTGTAAGGCGATGGGTGGCGCGTGGCACGTTAAAGTAAGCTACTTTCTACTGTACAAATAAATAAATAAGGTGTGTATAACTTCTTGAAGCATGCTTGTTTGTGTACACATTTTCATATTTTTCTCCATGCTCAATTCTTTAATCATCTCATAGATCCGGTAGACATCGATTAAATGTTTCAACGAATAAAGATCTCGATTGTGATTTCCATCGAAAGCGAAGAGAAGTTTCTTCTCCACTGTCATATATTCACGAAACCTAAATGAACTTCTCGCCTCAAGCTAAATTTATAGACCCTTTTATGCTTATGAATTATGGCATTGAAGATCTTCGTAAGCAATACGGCTTACGAACACGAAGAACTATGTGAAATCGTGGTTGTTCACATATTTGGAAGTGGGTAGGTTGGTAACAATGAAGGTGTAATTGTGTCGATGTTGTGGTCGTGTGCCTGAGGTACAGTTCCTGGAACTCCAGTTTCCAGCTGCTGGAAGCACATGTTGCCGACGGTGGCTCGTGCCCCATTGTGACTCTAACCACACGTCATTTTTTCTTCCAATTAAAATAGCATTTTTTGCACAAGTATCTTTTGTTAACATGTATTTACCTGTGTGTACAGGTCTTCTTCGAAAAATGGTAATTTTATTTCTGCAGATTGTAAGTAAATGTGATTTAGGCTACTAGAACTTTTACATTTGTAATTATTTAGACCTTGACACGTTTGTAATACTTTTTATTTGTAAGAGATGTCACGATATCGAACTATTCAATTCAAATTCTTGCATGACTAAAATATTCAGCGTAAGAAATACGTACTGTGAATTTGTATTCCTTGAAACAGTTATCCATGGGCATTCAAGATCTGAAGAGCCAAGGCCGACTGAAGGGAAGCAATCATATGTTTTTGTTTACATCATGTATTTCCCTACACAATTCAAATAATAGTAGCCATACAAAGCGGAATGGGTACCATTCCTTACACTATAACCAAACAATTTGCATTGTACCGGTATTAACCAGGAATACTGATGAGAGACACTAACGGTCGGGCCTATGTTACAGTGCAATTTCTTGATAAAAAATACAATTATAATTATCTGTAACATTAAAATAATTATTATATAGAAAATAAAAGAAAATACATACCTAAATCGCGATTTGAACCCAAGACTTGCCAAGCACAAATTCCTCACTATTTAATCCCCGGGTCACCGTAAGCTGTGAAAATGTATTCAACAAGATTTTATTCTACTGTTGAAGCATTGTGATAAGATTTTGCTAACACAAGCCGCCTGTAGAATAAAGTTTACATAACGAGAGAGGAAATTTTTTTACTGAATCGGGAGTTCAACCCAGGATTTCAATTTTACGCGCTCGCGCTCTGAAATTGAGCGAGCATCCAAGTAACAGTGCCCATAGCAATCTTAGTGCGCTAAAAAGTAGTAAAGCTGGCGATCTTGGTCCAAGTGAAGAAATATTTCTGTGTAGAACAAGAGAGATGGCTTGCTTGTTCAATTATCCAAAAACATACACGATACAGCATACGTATAGTCTATTAACTTTCTTTACATTTGTTTTAATTAAATTCTGATTGTAAAATAAGAAACAGAACTCCTGAATAATTGTGTAGGCACTTACAATAAGTCCCATTTTTTTCCTAGTTCAGTTTTATACAGAAAAAAATATGCTAATGACACATGGGATCTTTTTGCTTGTACAAATCAATTAAAAAAATGTGTAACCTTGTGTTGGGCAGCTACTCAATTATAGGCAAAAGGGTGTTCCGGAAAATATTTTCTTTTGTTTTTGACTAATATTTTCGGAGAGCAATATGAAGGTAAAATTGAATTCTGGAGTCTTAAGTAACTGGGTCACACTTTGTCACCTCTACTGCCGCATCTCAATGATACATTTTCTTTTTAATTTTGTATAATTATGAAGTATGGTTGAAAGGAATACGGTATTGAGTAGAAATAAAACATAATGGAGTTCTATAGCCAACGTTACTAGACTCGCTGGAACAGCATCTTCGTCAAGAGGTCATAATTTTGAAATGTTAGTGTAATTAAACTAATGTATAACAAACATATAATCACATCCGAATATAAATGTTAAGTTCCTTAGCCTTAATTAACGTCAAACCAGAATTAAGGATTACTGCGTTATGAGATGTAATGCAGAACGAACACCTTCACATCATAATTATTAAATTGACATGGGGGATAATCTAAATGTAATTATTTGTTAATGAATAATAGCCGAGCGATTTAAGGTAGGGCTACGGGAATTGCTATGGTGCGAGTCTCCATGGAGGAAGAAATTTTCTCATGGAATTTCGGCCAGTATGGGATCATATGGAATTTGGCTAACTACAATAAGTATCGGCTCCAGGTTGACGAAACCAACCGAGATACTGACCACATGTCACCCACCTCTTTGCTGGTTAGATGATCGTCCAGCTCTGTGATTAACGTGATGTTAGGATAGCAGCCAGCTGATAGAGCAAGGGCCCGGTTACAACCTCCGAATCATGGAAACAGTACCGGCTATAATAATCCAAGTTAAGTTTAGAATTTCTTATTCGTGAAAGTGATTCGAATGAGTGATGCACCCTTTCGAAAATGTCAGAAATACGGATAGAAGATGAGAGTTGCACAAAGTAAACAATACTGTCTGTAGATTAATCGGAAATTGCCTACACATCTATTTCAGAGCATGAATTGGGTTAAATAATGTTTCAGTTTATTCTTAAAATAATTATTAATTAATTAATTAACAGTGCTCTGTAATACCTTTGCCATTTGCTCGAAATTATGTGAGTTATTATGAGCAGTCCTGATTTGTGGTTCCCTTAAATTCCCACACACAATATACTCTTTATATCCATTAATTATACATGTATTGTTTAAGAGAGCATGCGCGTCCTTACCTAATATGATTTGGAAGATCTTCCCTTTCCCACTCTGGGTAAAAAATAAAATAATGAAAACATGAAAGTGAGCGAAAATGCAGACCTGAAATGTTGTCTTTGTAATAGGTTATTTGAACTCAGGTTCGTATTTTAGCGTTTCCGGAGGAGTAGGGCCTATTGGTCTCGCCTGAATTTTCTGGATTTTCTCGGGGTTATCTCGCTTTCCGAATTTTATTCTACCAACACTCTCCAGTCCTCTTCATCGTCATTTCATATCCATTCATTCATTTCATATCGTCTCTCACCTTATTTCAATGTTAGATAAAAATAGTCTAGTTTAGCAAACCACAGGTTTTGTTATCACCATTTAAAGGCGACAAACTCATATTCTTCCCCATAACTCCGAGCCTATGTGTCAACTAAGGACAGAATGGGGTCATAGGAGAGTTGTAGCCCCTCCTCGAGGCCTTGGGCTCAGCCCAAATAAATGTCGGTATGAGTTATGGGTGTGAATGCTTGATGCGTATCGAATTTGGAAAACCATGACAGACTACACATCACCGTGGAGTAGACTACATCTCATTCATCCCATAAATCAAGGATGGATAATACCATCCATCCATAGTAATTCTGCCTAAAGGCAGGTCCTTTACTGCAATCAGCATTCTCATGCTATGCTTGCAGCTTTACTAGGGAATTGTAGGTGTGGTAGCTTCCCGTTGCTTTCCACAACGGTGAAGGATGATGATGATAATGATGTTGATGATGGTCATATGATTTCGGGGACCATTTGGACCTTAAAGTTTTCTGACATTTGTCTTACAGGTGAGGAAAAACCTCACCCAGAAAAACTGCCCCGACCGGGGATCGAACCCGGGCCCGCTGCGTGACAAGGCAGCACGCTACCTCGAGACCACAGCAGTGGACAGTAAGACTGCCTGGAATCCATAGCTATTCTGGCTGGTTTGTAATATTGTGTGGAAGCTTTTTATCGCAGCTTGAATTTTTGTCATTTGATCGTTTTTCCTTGAATATAAAAGGATGGCATTACTAGCTCCAAGGGTTATTGTACAATCGTGCGCTTTTTTCATTTCTGCGCGAACGATTTTCACAGTTCCTAGAATGTAAACACTTGGTCATGTTAGAGCAGGATTTTTGTTTTCCATAGGTTATCCAAATTCCGTTCACCGTTACGCAAAACTATTTAACAATCTGTGAATATTTAAACGAATAGTTATCGCCATGAACAGGGTTTCAATGTATTATAACTCATTCTTCGACCAATGTTTTACCCTCTTCTTTTTCTCCATCTTCCCAATTGATTAATCATTTGTTCATCCTTACATTCTCCACGGAATCGTATCATGTGAAAAGAGCATTTCTCATCTTATTGGGTATTTTTTTTTGTAATTGTTCTTGTTTTGTAAGATACGTTACGTACGTTTAATACGTCATACTGTTTACGACTGCTCAGATTTGGGTCTGGGTGTGTTTGTGTCCTTTCACATTTACTGTTTTCGACGTTGGCGTACTGTTAACATCAGATCCAAGATGATATACCGTTTGCCTGTCTTGGTTCAGAGTGATGCTCTCTGTCTACAGGAGACTTGTATGACTTGTTGGATGTGTAGTCTAACTTCTGGATGAGCAGGAATAGCAAAAGAATAATTATACTTACGAGTGTATAAATTTATAGTGTATGCATGTCTGTGTGTGTGATAATATACAGGGTGCGGCAGCATAACTTCCTTTTTTTAAAACTTAATAAAATGCATTGTATGAATCACAAAATTTTTATTCGTTTTTTATAATATAGGCACATACATAAAGTTTTGTTTTACTCAGTTTTGAAGATCAAATCAGGTAGGTGACGTCCCCCATTCTCCATACACTGAGTAAACCGATTTCTGGCGTTTGTCATGACTCCTGCCAGCATAGCAGGCGTTATGTTGGCAATTTCTTCCTGGATGTTGGTCTTCAAATCTTGTAGGGTCCTTGGACGGTTCACATAAACACGGGATTTCAAATAACCCCATAGAAAAAAATCACAAGGGGTCAAATCGGGAGAGCGGGCCGGCCACTTCACTTGAGATAAGGCGCTCTGGGAAGTGTTCCCTCAAAACAGTCATCGATGCTCTTGATTGTTCCAACGCATGATGGCGACTGAACTGTGTCAGGACAAAACTTTATAGTCCCCCCTCTCGAACGAGACCACTAGCGCTCCGCTACGACATCAACCGACTAAATGGCGCACATTTTAAAAAAGGAAGTTATGCTGCCGCACCCTGTAGTATTGCTCCGTATAGTGATCTAGGTAATTTGCATTGCACTGAGTTGCAGGATTTGAGCAGGTTCGAGTCCCCTCGGCGAAAACAAAAATGTTTACGAAATTTCGGCCAGTATCGGACGGGTGTCCACTCCGCACTTAAGTACCTACAATAAGTAGCGAATGTGGACTCAAAAAAACTTTATAGCTAATGTTGAGATACTGGCACACAGTAAGCACATGCCCTCGCCTTATATGGCTAGATGTGAGACCAGCAGTCCTTTGTCGTGCCATGGAATGGCAATTAGTTGACTCTTCTTCGACTATAGCGACGGTGCACATTGTAGGTAAGGTATTGTTACCATTTAATTGATTTTCTTCTTCTTCTTCCTTCCAAGTATTAGGCCAAGGCCTGTTACGATCCTATAGAAAATTTTCCCTTATGGGAAATTCTCGTATAAGACTTGAAAGCATAATAATAGTCCCTTCGATTGGTTGCTAGCCAAAGGAAGGCAAGACCAGTGATGGGCCTGCCATCTTATAGCCTCTGGTCAGGCTTTTCTGGAGAAGAAAAAAAAATAAAGGAAAGACGAAATGGAAAAAAGGAAGGACTCCCTAGCCCTCGGATGCCCTAATAGCGTTGGGGTCGAAAAAACAAGAGTTAACCAAGAGAGGTTAGATAGTAAAGTTAAAAGAGTGCAAAACACAAGTGGAAGAAATGTTTTGCACAGCTTGGGCATCTTGTGGTCGCCATCCACATATCCCCTAGATGAGGACCCCTGAGGGGTTTAATTGATTTTATTAATAAAAATGATCCCATTACAGGCCGTAACAGACTCTTTGGGGATCGTAGGAGGTTAAGGCTCCTACCTTTTAATACAATCGCCCCTGCGTGACGGCCGCCTTTATTCCCAAAACAAGTTTTTGGTACTCATTTTCTTTAGAGGATGAGTCGACCACCTGTCCTGACCCATTGGGAGTCAAACCCTGGACCTTCCGGCTTGTAGCATTTTGCCTTAACCTCGTCGTGTCCCATGTTTTTAGTAATATCAGCATATAACAAATGAAAAGGTCCCAACTCCAGATTTTTTCCTCACTAAATTTGATGGGTCCTCTATTTGTATTTAAGGAGTAGCTCAGGTTGAAAGATTTCGTACACCTGTGGAATAAACACTTCCTGCTAGCGTCGCCATGCGAGCGAAGGCGTGTCGGAAGTAGACTTACCACCAGCGTCCACTAGATGGCAGCATGGTATGGGTTTGATATAGAATGGGCGGTACTGCTGTCTGTGTTTGATAGATTTAGGGAGAGCTCTAGAGCATTTAGGGGAGAATCTTATTGTGATTGGTTGCCGCGTGTTATAGGCGGGGCGTATTAACCAAGTTAGGCGGGGAACGGACGCAGAGTGGGGTTGATAGGCCCGTTGGGAGGGGTAATGGAGTATAGTTGCAATGGTATAGAGTAAAGTTGTCTCTCGGCCGGTGAGCCTCTGTCAATGCACTTCGTGCCGTATAGTGTATCCTGAGATACCGTATGTTTTTAGTTTGAATAGTACAGTCGAAGTGAAGCGATTGGTTTTTGTTTCTGTGGAGTGTGTGTACCGCGGGATGGTGTAGTGTTTTATGTTCATGGAGTTTGAAGAAGAATTCAGCATGACTTTGTCGCCAGATATGGATAACAGCGACAATGCAAAGAATGGCGGTGAGCCTGAAGCCAGGTAAATATGCCCCTCAAGGGGCGTAACCTTCAGAACAAATATTATTCTGAAACATATTGTAATCTGCAAGTAATTCATTATTAATCCCTTTATTCGTTAAATGGATATTCGAACGCAACTCGATATCCCGCGAACTCCTTGCGTATATCGACTGCTGCATCAGAACAATCGAATGACAAACAGGAATTTGTCTCTTGGCGTTGTTCGATATTGGGCGAAAATTATATCTTAATTTTAGTTTTTTGATCCTCACCAGATCTATTGTATGGATTTTATTTTGCATGTATAGTGTATAGTTTATAGGAAGCCAGATATAATAAGAACAGTTAAGTCTCGTAGACTGCGATGGGCAGGACATGTTGCACGTATGGGGAATGAAAGACTTGCATGGAGGCTTCTTGTAGGAAAGCCAGAGGGAAAACGCCCAGTTGGTAGACCAAGAATGAGGTGGGAGAATGACATTAACTATGATTTGAGGGAAGTAGATTATACAAGGAATGATTGGAAAGCATTAGCTCAGGATAGGGATGTATGGAGAGCTTATGTCCGTGCGGCCATGAACCTACGGGTTCGATAGTGCCAGTGAGTAAGTAAGTATAAGCCTATAGTTTAAAATTTACATTTAGCCTGTATAGGATGCCAGGTTCTGTGAAATATAACTTATTACAGGCAGTAAGTATGGGGATAATATAACTGTTTTAGACTTGATTTGCAATTTTATAGTCCGAAATGTGCTTTCAGTTTTAAACTAAGTTAAGCGTTGCCCAAACCGATATACACGATATGACTTTACCTGATGTATAGTAAGTACTTGATTTCTATTTTAAATCCTATGAGGTTAGGAATTTAATAGTTCTCATATAGATTAGGTTCAAACAGAATAAGCAACTTTTCCTTATGATGCCCCACTGAAAACTAACCTGGTGTACACTAATTTGCCATTTTGCTCCTTTAACGAAATATATGTGGTTTCATGACATTCGATAGCCATTCTTAAATTGGTTGGGCAATGATTTATTTTTGAGTCGCGGAACATTCTACATTTTTAAGTTAATGTTCAAATGCATAAAGCTAATAGAAATAGGCCTAGCCGGCTCTTAACCTTCGATTATTCCGTGATTTCTTCTTGGAATTGAATACTAATGGGGGATGTTCCTTTTGATTTTCCATATTTGAGTCCAAAGAAATTAATCGATGAATTTGTTAGTATAAATTTTTACAGCAAGATATAATTATATAGAACTATATATAATTATTTTTTACTAATTTAATAAGTAACTAGGGAACATCCCATCATGTAGAACAAATCCTAACAATTCTACTCTCCTCCTTTTATTTTTGCATCAAACTCCCGAAGCCTAATCTGTATTATTACAAAGTTTTTTTCTGAATAGAACAAGAATAAGATCTGTTTTTCTCAGCTTTTTAAATAAGATGGATAAACCGTCAGATTTGCTAATTTATCATATACGGCCTACTTTTGATAATTGCAATTTTTTATGAAAACCCACACATTTATATCGAAATGTTTATTAAATTATGAGTATACAAAGTTTTCTAACATTAAATAATTAGACAAATGTGAAATGTTGTCCTCTATCTTCGGAAATTTGATATATTAAGAAATTATACGTAAATTAAAATTGAACTGACTACCTACATACAATTTATAATAATAATTACTAAAAATACATACAATTTATGTTTCGTCCATTTCTTACTGCACTAATTAAATTTTCAAAATAGTGCAACTGTGGTATATAGGCTTATAATATATATAAGGAACATTGAGGATTAAGAAACGTTTAGGAATGTTTTCGTAAATTCTCACATTTTCAGAATATTCAATTTGTCTTGTTCTACTTTATAGTATGTGATGTTATTTTATTATTATTATTTATTATTATTATTATTATTATTATTATAGCAGTGATCATGTCACTGTATTCAGGATTAATATGGAATAGCAATTGACTTAGAAATTCCAAATTATTAACTTATTTGAAAATCAGTTGTAGGAACCCCATATTTATGAGTGGAGTTCTTATTGGAGTTAGCTGTAGTAATGTATTACATGTTTTGAGTGTTCACTCCTGTAGTTCTCTAAGAGTGAAGAGGCAGAGATTCTACATTTTTATGTTACTTTACAATTTTTTAATTGCATTATTAAAAAGTAGTTTACCCATTATGCACATGTTCTATCGTTTGATGTGCAGTTGGCATATTCCAGGCCTTGGGGCCTAGAGTTGTTTATTGAAGCAGTTTGTGTTTATTAATTAAATAAAAATAATTATTTAACTTTCATATTTGTGTTTGTGTTTACATTACTATTGGAAATTATTACATTGAAATTTGGTACAATTTACTAGATTTTTTTATTTCCTTTTAGTTAAAATGATTGTCCCTACAGTGTTAATTATAATTTCCCCAATTTGAGGTTCATTTACATCAGTAACAATTCAGCCCAAGAAAGAAATTTTGAAGTGGTTTCATTTTCTCTTTTATATGAACTCAAATTACGAAACAAAAAAGTGTTTCCTTAATTTCATAAATCTATTAAATGCCAAGGCCTAGCCTGTATAGAGTCAGGCAAGGGGTATCACTTGGTTTATTGTTGAGAAATACGTAGTTTTTGAAACATACAAAGTGGCAAGCATTTGCAATATATGCTGTTGTCACATTTGATCGTTACTCTTTTAGACAAAATATACATGGGTAACATGTCCGAGAGTATATTGTATTTTAAGTTCATTCCTAACTAATTCGTTATTTTAAATGCAATTATGAAATATTGATATATGTATTTTCACCGGAAAGCTACCGGTATTATTCAAATTATTTGACGGCGAATTAAAAACTTCGGTCTGTGGATTTTCGATTGCAGCCTGAGGGCATAAATTAGCGTTAGTAGAAATAACTAGATAAAAATATGTTTACAAATATATTTAATTAGTATTTCGTTTCAATTTTGTTTAATTTTCATGCAATTAAAATTATTTGTTGCTTAAATAATGTTTTTTAGTTTATAAGGAAATTAGTTAAATCTTCACCAAATCGATTTGATTTTTTTAAACTAGAGGTTTAAATAAACACAAACGCAGTTAAAATTTCTTTTATGATTTTAGCAGTTCTGATATCTTTCCTTGCCAATTTGCACTTGTAAATGCTTAAATTTCCCACTAACTTGCTATAACCCCCCCCCCCAATTCAAACTTATAAAATTTGTATTTTCTAAACGAAATTCCTACTTTTATATGAAACAAAATTGGAAACCAGTTTGAAGATTTTTTTTAAAATACTGTTGGATGTAACATCAATGAACATGGATATTATACTAATTAAAAAAAACTATACAACTTTTATATAGGCTCAATTCTGGAAATGCGTGCTATTATGCATTGCAGAGACTCTTGATGTTCCAACTCCTTTCAAAAAACGTTAAACTGAAAATATATAAAACTTATTCTACCAGTTATATTATATGGGTGCGAAACATGGACTCTTACTTTAAGGGAGGAAAGGAGATTACGAGTATTTGAGAATAAAGTTCTTAGGAAAATTTTTGGACCAAAGAGAGATAAACAGACAGGTGAATGGAGAAGAGTACATAACAATGAACTACATGGTCTTTATAGGAAGCCAGATATAATAACAGTTAAGTCTCGTAGAGTGCGATGGGCAGGTCATGTTTCACGTATGGGGAATGAAAGACTTGCATGGAAGCTTCTTGTAGGAAAGCCAGAGGAGGGAAAACGCCCAGTTGGTAGACCAAGAATGAGGTGGGAGAATAACATTAACTATGATTTGAGGGAAGTAGATTATACAGGGAATGATTGGAAAGCATTAGCTCAGGATAGGGATGTATGGAGAGCTTATGTCAGCGCGGCCATGAACCTACGGGTTTGATAGTGCCAGTGAGTAAGTAAGTACACAGCTTTTATACACACGTGAACTTCGTATGATTTTATTGAAAAAATATACATGTAAAGAAGACATTAGTTCATTAGGTTATATTTTGTACTATTGTGTGAAAATGTCTGCACATAAGCCAATATAAATTGAATATGTTTGGTCATAGCAAACTAACGGTTCGTGTGAAAACGGTTTACGTTTAATTCCCCTTTATGTTGAAAAGTCCAGTAAATTTAAATATAAAACATATGCAAATAATTAAATAGTCTGCTTCTGGAAGATGCAGATGTTGAGAAAAATGACATTTTCGAAACAGGAAACAATAAGTACCCAACTTATGTGATGCGGTGGTAACACTTGTAGATAGCATGTTAGGAACCTGTACCGCAAACTGGTTTGTTGACAGCTTGTAATTCGATTTACAAGAAACAATGATGTCTGCAAGACGCAGCCAATGTCACCCCGAAGTATGCAAACTATCTTTCATCAAATTCTGTTTAGTGTAACATTTTTAGGTTCGTTAACATCGGATCATGCTTAGTTTCTACACTTCCTTATTACTGCTTGAACGAAACACCTTTGTAACCGAACAAGTTAGAGAAGATAATAGCGTTTGAGACTCATATTTAGAAGGTCCTGACTTTAAACCTCAGTGCCCTGTGACTTTTTTATGATTTGCCTCAAGTAAACGTTAGGCTGGAATTTCAATAAAGGAATAATTCCACCATCCCATTTCGTAATATCTGAGCAGTTTAATAAGCGAACCCACTTGATACAATTATAATTGATAGACACGTTATGAATTTAGGCGTATACGTATAAGTAGAGTAATGAATTGTTTCATTTTTAAATACTTTTTACTTCTTTGTTTCGTTTATATAGGCCTAGGTGTAAATAATAAGCATTACTTAAAATATTTGGTGATAAGAACAAATAACTAAACTAAAAATTGTTTTCTTTCTATGGGAGCCTTATCCTTTTATCCCAAAGGATTTCATTAGGCCTTTTGTGCGATCACTTTTATATATTCTTTCTACTTTCTGGAAAAAAGCGTTTGTCTATGTTTTCGGAAAGGAGAATAGTTTTCTTTTTGAATCCAATATATGGGTAACACAAGTTTATTAAATTTGTATATACATTGTCTTTACGACGCAATCATACAGCATTGCTTACCGAGGCGAGACAGTCGTATCTCCATCGTTTCACTTTGCGTGACCAAATCTAAGAGCTAACTCCAAATACGAACAGAGTTGAAATGAAACTCTAAATAAGAATTCAGTTGCTATCAATCTTAGAAACACTTCTCATTTCAAATAATACTTTTCCTTAAAAGAAATCATAAACAAGCACCTTTTGAATGACCTCGCACCAAATGACCAAAACCCTCTCCACCAAATCATTAATAATAGTTAGTAGCAAACTACAAACAGATGATGAAACCCTTTTTTCGAAAGGCCTCTTATAAAATTATACTGCTAATAGTTGAGGACGACAGAGAATAAGATAGCCTACTAATTTTGATTTAAAAGCTTTTTGTTAGTGTTAAAAATTTTAATTATGTAGGTCTGGATATGGAAAAGAAATTATATAGAAAATAAATTATCAAAATTTCAAATGGTTTGTGGCACCATTCATTGAACACTAAAACATAAAATAAGGAAATCCTTAAGTGTGACATGGCGAAAGAAATAACAGGAGCCAACATCTATATTTACGCCGATGATATGGCTATCGCAACAGAAGACATAAACTCTCTACAGACAGCGATAGATATACTGAGCGGCTGTGCAGAGATAAATGACATAAAGATAAATGAAGAGAAGACAGAAATGGTAGTGTTTCGGAAAGGCGGCAGACTGACCGAATCGAAAAAAAATATAAATGTAATGGAAAAATCCTCAACATAGTTAACAACTTTATATTTAGGCCTCACGATACAAACAACAGGGAAGAGCTTCAGGCTACATATCAGATCAAGAGCGATGGCAGCAATAAGGGCAATGAATGAATGAAATTAGGAACATCAGGTTACTATCATACAGCACCGCTATGGACTTATTCAGAATGAAGGTACTACCCGTACTTGTGTATGGACTCGACTTGATATGGGAACACCTCACATATAGGCCCTAAGCAACTGGAAGGTATGGAGAAAGTGAAGTCAAGATACCTCACCGAGTACGAGATCGAGGCTGGTTTATGAACTCACCAGAGAAACGTTTTTAATAGAAGATCTGCGGACAACACTACTCCTGCCATCTAGTAAGGCCTACAATGTACTCTTGCAAGAGAAGAAGGACAGACCATCATCATTCTATGCGACTTGTGCGATGCAAGACAGACGATGGACAGAATCGAACTGTGAAATGCGTCATGTCACTACCAGACTGGCAGTCCATGGCTTCCATCACAAGGTATGCTGCAACAATACATTTCATGAACCTAACGACAAGTGTGTGTGTTTTGTGTTTACAAAAATGTGAAAAGTACCATATTCTGAATTGTAAAAAACGACTTAAATCAATCAGTGTTTATAGCAAAGACAATTAAGCACTTCACATGTAATATCTGCACGGTTTGTGCGCATTTCTCCTTTATTATAAAACAAGGAAGGATAGGATACAAGATTGTAGTTCCACAAAAACCAATGGCGGTACCGGCACTTTTATGCGGTAGTGAGTCCTTGGTAACAAATAAGAGGAATTCGAGTAGAATACAAAGTGCAGAAATGTCTTTTCTATGGACCAAAGGATACATAAAATTGGACCACATAAGGAGTGAAGAAACGAGAAGTGAATTAGAAATATGTTTGAATAAATGATAGAATTCAACACCGCGTCGGCTGGGAAGAGCAAGTTAGAGAATGGAGGAAACAGGATTGCCCAAGATACCGTACCATTAATCATTATAAACCAAAGGGATGTAGGAAGAGATGGAAGGAATCATTGTGAATTCAGAATATAGGCGAATCGCCTAAACTTTGAAGTGAAGATGACGAAAAGCTTTTTATAGAGTTATAACTGCATAAATCCCTGTTTGATTGGTATTTCGTCATCATTAAATTTGAAAACTTGGTTTTGGGTTGAGGGCGGTACAGGCAGGAGTAGGAGTTGCATGATGTAATAAAATACAATTACAATAAAAATGCAATTAAACAAACGTCAAAGTTTTTGTATTGTAGCTTAAATAGTTTACGTATAAAATTGTATATAATATTATTGGTTTTGTGATACATTAAAACTCTAACATTGCCGCAGAATATCCGAAATATTTCTTCGTTTTAAGTTTCGTGGATTTAAAGTTGAAATAGGTTTCATCATTAAAGCTTTGCTTCACTCGGCTTTTGGCCAAAAATGTTAGCTGGCAGATAACATTTAAAGATTTGTTATGCTATTGATAAAATAGGCGAGACCATTGTGTTCTAGAAATAATGTTTCTCTCTCAGGTTCATTGGATTTTTGGCTGAAGTTTTCCATTAAGCGCAGTGAGAAATTTTTCATAAGTCCCAGGCAAACACCATGTGCATGCGCCAACAATGTTTCCCACCATATACAATAATGTTTACATTTCTTTCTACGATTATCTAAATATATTTTTCTATGATACTTAACTACATACTTAGTAAGAAGACGTGGCAGCCATATTGATTTTAATGAATTTTTATACAACAACACATGTTCCAGTGCAACCAACATGTTACTTCAGAATTTCAGAAATTACTGTTTATTTTTGGGCATTGCATTCTTTCACAGGCAAATTCTGTTAGGTTAGCTTTTAGGTAGGCGTTTACAGGTTAGGGGTACTTAAAATGCTTTTAGATTCGTTATATTCGGTATAGCCTATATGTTGGCTGCATCGCGTGATTCCACAGTGTACATTGCATCGTGTTTGTTGGCGCTTGCGCGTGACTTACAAAAACTTTTCACTGCGCTTAATGGGAAATTTGTCCGATTTTTCTGGTTATTGTTTTCAGAATTCCTTCAACTTCAAAGCAAATGCAAAGGAATTTCCCAGAAAATCGTCGGCTTTATCAATCATATACAAGCCATGCATCGGAGCTATCAAATTTAGAAGAATAAAATCAGACAATTCTTAAAAATATTTATCCCCAGCTTTTGTCAAAGAAGGTTATTTACTTCAAACTAGAAATAAGACATTTCTTAGGGCGTGTGCCTCCTACTTTCAGAACCAGACATGGTGAAAATCTTTAGAAAAATCTCGGTATGACCATGTTGTTAAAGCGGCTATAATTAACATTCATTCCCTTACGTCCTTCACTGCAACTCTGCATTATCCACTCTTCTCTTTGTTCTGCTATTGTCCGCGTGTTTTCCTAGGCTCCAGGTCTTTGTTATCTTGCATCTTATACCTGTGCATATATACCCTGCCTCTAATGAAGTCATAATTTGGCAAATTTATTATTCAAATAATGTAACTGACGTAATAACTGTGACAAAATAAAACATTTTAATTTTTGTCTTGAGGCCTATAGGTTTCAGAACATGTGGAGCTCACATATTTGAAGATTGTACTTATAATTATGATATGGTTTTATATCGGTACTTTCCTAGATATCCATAAATTATATCTCTATTTATTAATTGAACAATTTCTGAACATCATACAAGAAAATGGGATGTAGTTATATGATGGCTCTTTCGATTGGTTACTTACTTACCCACTGGCACTATCGAACCCGAAGGTTCATGGCCGCGCGGACATAAGCTCTCCATACATCCCTATCCTGAGCTAATGCTTTCCAATCATTCCCTGTATAATCTACTTCCCTTAAATCATAGTTAATGTTGTTCTCCCACCTCATTCTTGGTCTACCAACTGGGCGTTTTCCTTCTGGCTTTCCTACAAGAAGCTTCCATGCACGTCTTTCATTCCCCATACGCGCAACATGTCCTGCCCATCGCAGTCTACGAGACTTAACTGTTCTTATTATATCTGGCTTCCTATAAAGACCATGTAGTTCATTGTTAAGTAGTCTTCTCCATTCACCTGTCTGTTCATCTCTCTTTGGTCAAAAAATTTTCCTAAGAACTTTATTCTCAAATACTCGTAATCTCCTTTCCTCCCTTAAAGTAAGAGTCCATGTTTCGCACCCATATAATATAACTGGTAGAATAATAGTTTTATATATTTTCAGCTTAACGTTTTTTGAAAGGAGTTGGGACATCAAAAGTCTCTGCAATGCATAATAGCATGCATTTCCAGAATTGAGTCTATGTTTCATTTCTTTGTGCATCTCATTCCTATTTGTGATTATTGATCCTAGGTATTTGAATTCAGCCACTTCCTCAAAATTTCCCTCATTTGTCATTAGCTGTCCATTTCCATTATATACTGAATTTCTACGGACCATATATTTAGTTTTACTGATATTTACTTTTTCGATTGGTTACGTACTATTTTTTTTAATAAATTGCATGTTGCCAATGACAACACAACTGCTGTTCAGCAGCCGCGTGCCAGTTTATCTAAACAAACTGAATCATTTAAAATTAAACAATGTGCCACTTTCGCGGCTTTCATAGTAGCAAGTACACTTTTTACACAAGATTCCCTTATATTTTGGTTGTTGTAGCATAGAACACAGATGGTTTCTCTTCCTGTTCTTCTATGCATTTCGTCCAGAAGTTCTCTACAGTTCGCACTCCTGGTTCCCCAATACTACCATCTATTGCATCTTCACCGTGTTATGTTTGATCCATCTGCAAATAATTTTGTAACCCTAACTTCTAGCCGTATATTCAGCTTTATGTTAAAGTATTTTTTCTAAAATACGCAAACCGGCAACATTTTGGTGGTGCAGGCTGTTGAATCAATCTAATCTTCTTCTTCGGCTTTCCCCCACTTACAGGTTTGCCGTCTTCAGTTTCCATTTATCTCTCATCATTCCAATCTCCCTCTTCCAAATTCCTATCATCCATTATTGTTCTGACGTAGGTTTTCCATTTCCATCTTGGTCTACCACGTTTATTTCTTCCAGGGAGTGACCATTGGTATATATTTTTTTGGCCATCTTTCATTTTCCATTCTTTGTACATGGCCATACCATTTAAGCGTTTGATTTTCAATCCTCTTAACAATTTAATCGAGAACAAAAAAATCGATGGGTTCAGCGAAGTATTCCTGATATTCCTATTGCTTGATGATAGCAAGTGGATAGTTGGTCACAAAGGGACATTTAAAGTATGATTAAGTATTACAGACTTGTTTATCAAGTAGTGAAAGTTTCAGGGAGAAATAAACATTATTGGTGTTTTAGGAACTTAATTATTGGTGTTCTCATCCTATGTTTTAGATATTATTTTCAGACCTTGTTGTTTTATTGTGTAAGATGATATAAAGATGAAATATTTACTTCATGATTATATTATTTAGATCATTCTTGATTTACTGAATTTCCATAAGTAATGCCACGAGTGATTTCCAAATTATCGATAAATTCACGACTCACGAAGTGAGGAGTGAATTTATCTAGAGAATTTGGAAATCAAGAGTGGCATTTGTTAGGACTATTTAACGAATAAAATTAAGCTGTTTACTCACAAATCATTATTTAACTGTAGTTATTTCAAAATATTTATATATTTAATGCAAACGGCGATGTTTGAAAACAAATGAGAAACGATAGGTACGCTTCTACTGCTTCTTTTGTTTATCACTGCAACCAGATCATACTATTTATTGCCAAAGGAACGCAATATTGTAAGAATGCTCTCTAGTGGAGAAAAAATGAAACATCAATCTGTATATTAATTCATTTCTGATGTCGTATGATGTAAATATTACAATTATATTTTTCTGGATTATTACCTGGGAAAAAATACATTTAAGAAAGTCAAACAGTGGTTTCTTTTTTGGTGGTATAATAAATTGCTACAAATGTTGACATGTATGCACTATATATACAATCTGGTAGCCGTATTTCTTATAGGCTCAGTCACTGCAAAATAACGGTCAGACCTGTTCAGAATATTAAAAACGAGGAGTTTTGTTTAATATATGGTAATTATAACACTGATAAATATTTCGTGAAACACGACTCTGATTGGTTGTAAAACAGAAATCATTGAAACGTGATTGGTCATTGACTCCCATTTGGGGCATGAGTTAAATAGTCAGTGTAATATTGTATGTTTAGAACCAGAATAGCCATTTCTTTAAAATTATATAGCTATACATCTGAGGAATAACTGCAAAGTGTTTGATTTCAGTACTTCCTGACTGTGGACTGGTTTATCTCTGAAGACGGAAGAGTCGAGATTTTTCTTAATTCATACTGGTAATAGAGGCCACTGAGCCTTCAATGAAATGAGTACTCAGAAAGGAAATGGAATGCTGAAATATTTCTAGAATTCAAACTACTCATCTAATATGCTTATTGTATGTGCCCCACTCCGCACGCGTTTTATAGTGAGAGCATTTAAATTTTGGATCACACTGTGTCCTCTATAGCACGATAGATATTGAAGGTGTTTAGCCGGTGCTGGCCTCACATCCGCATGGGTTAGTCGTAGAGGTCATTATAGGGGATGGCAAGTGGGCATGTTGATTCCCCAGCCGTCATAGCTGGATTTCCCACATGGAGCCGCTTCTTACAGTAGCTATCCAAATTCCTATCGATGGTGGTTGGCATCCAGTACTCCGAAATTACATAAGGAATTTTTTTGCACTACACGGACTGGAACCAGTGTATTTTCATACCTATGTACTGATACGTGGCGCCTTAAACCGCTTGGCTAGTCCGTGAGATGTTTTGTCCACATGGAGAACCTCCCGGAATGTGGGATGCACGGAAGTTATGGCTTCCTCCGAGACACCACGAACATATAAGACGAAGCACACACTTCACTCACACATTCATACTAAATATGGTGAATATGAAAATGGACAGGTGATGTTCGTGGACTATTTTAGCCTTAAGATTCTCTTACATTTGTCTTAGGCTTTCAGGTGAGGAAGAGTGAAGCTATCACCCAGAAAAATTGTCTCGACCGGGAATAATGTCATGAACCCGCTGCGACGCTACCTCCAGACCACGGCGGTGGACTAAAATTTATTATATGAATATACTTTGTCCCAACAATTATTAAAACAAAGTATGTACCTTAGTTGCCTACTAGACGTCTCCATTAAGACGATATGCTGACCACATATATTCGCCTACATTTGTAGGGAAATAAGGATAACTAAATTAAGGTAGGTCCAATAACTCCCGCTAGAGGGACACCCTGGCCTCCATGAGGAACGTAGGCGTATATGCACATTGACAGTTCCCAGAATAGAACATGGGGGAAATTTGGACGGAACGTAGAGCCAGCCATCCTATCGCGTACTCCTGTACTCCCAAATGCGCCTTCATGGTCTGTAAATGAGGGGCTGTTATACTAGTTTTCTCCATGCAAATTAATAGATGTTAAAAGTGCTAAGACAGACCAGTTGACAGGCATTTTAATGTTGCGTACTTCAGTCTTATGTAACAGGGGAAAACTTTGAAAATACGTAATTGAAAACAAATTAGAAATAATTATAAACTTAAGTGCATTACAACTGCAACGATTCCTAACATTGGCTATCACGTTGACACAGCATGTTCCGAAGTAAATAATGCCATTAATTTCATCAGATTCCAGTTCAGCTGAGAAAATAGCCAAGTTAACATTTTGCGTCATAGCTATTGGATTCAGGAAATTCACTACGCAAATTTGAATAATTTGCCGAATTTAACAAATTATTTAGGTAGAGAAATTCCCGTATAATCATAAAGTAACTAATTTTTACGAGATCTAAACTCAGATTTCCGCTAATGTATGCTTCCTGATTTAGTTGACTATTTGTCCTACAAGCCGGAGTGTCGAGGGTTCAAGTCCCGTTGGGGGTCAGGATTTTTAAACTGATCCAAACCCTCTGGCGGCACTATGTCCCTGGGGTCGACTCAGCCTCTAACTGAAATGAGTACCAGACGGTTCTGGGGGTAAAGGCGGCCGGCACGCAGGGCTGACAACCCGGCTGACATGAAGTGCCGATTGTCTAGAAAAAGTGGGAGCCTTAACTTCCTACTACCCCAAGGGCCTGCGGGCCTGTTGTGGGATTACTTTACTTTACTTTTTATATATGGAATGTAGCCTTCCCCTGTAACTTGACAATATGTGGTCGTAGTGCTTGTGTTCCTTGCCACTAGTCCCGAGGGTTGCGGGATCAAACACAGCCGGAATTGATGGGTTTTGTTAGGGTGGAAAAAATGTAAGGGAAAGTCCTCCGGGAAAGATTTTACGCTACGGGTCCCTAAACTGAAGATATTCAGACACGTAAAAGAATCTTAAGCCGTGAAAATGAGATAAAACACAACTTACCGACCTTCATCATCCAAATAATACTACAGTCTCGTTAGGTCGATATTCTGACCACCGCTATTGACACCTATAGACCGTAATTAAATTAACTTGATCTAGAAACTCTTAAAAAGGGAGATAATTGCTTAGACTCAAAGGGCCAATAATTATGTTGTATGCAGTAAACACTAATAATTGAGTTTAGGTCTTTTATTAATCTAAATGTTTTTTCACAATTTAAGAATCGTTCTTCCATTGTCTGTCAGTATTAAAAATTGCTCATTTGACAAAAATGTTCTTAGCGTTTTCGTGCTTATAATGGTAAAGCTCTAATGCTATGAAGTATAGCCTATTAATTTAGAAAATGTTGAGTTTTCTTTCGGATTTGAATAATATCTTCGTCTTTGTTACAATAACATTTCATTTACTTCTTCTCTCCTCTCATGATGATCCAAATCGGTATTTAACATCCCTTATAATATGCCTCCTTTTCGATCTGTCATTTTCATATTCTTCTTCCTTCCAAATATTAGGCCAAGGCCTGTTACGATCCTATAGAAAATTTTCCCTCCAGCGTTTCATAGGACGGCCCAGTGATTTTCATATTCTCTTTCACATAACACAGCAGTATTTTCCAGATCTTAGAAACTATCTTATAACATTGACATGAAAAATATGTTCCCCATTATTTTTGTCTAGCACTTTAAATATGTCTCCATGTCCATATAATTTCAACCTTAGAGTAACTCGTTCTTATTTATAAGGCTCTGAGAGAGATTTCGTTATCTCGAAGCATACTTGGTGCTTCACTATTTTGATGTTCATCGAGTTACAACATTGCTAACTATTGCAGAACGTTTAAACAAACACGAATGATTCATGTCCAGTTTTGGTACAAAAGTAGCTTTCTTCAAGTTTAATTTCATGTCATTACTATTTACATGATGCAGAAAACTATAAATAATTTGACTAGGAATTTGAAACTGGCGAACAAACTAATTGGTACAGTATCTTCTTTTGTTAGCATATGACGTACAGCTACTTCCATTTGTCTTAATCTATGTACTGTATCCCAGAATGAAATGTTTTAGTAAAATGCCGAATTTATTGTCAGGTTTTTTTTGAGGTATTGGATTATCCAAATTTCAACTTCACGTTGCTGTCGCAGTTTTGAGATCCTTTGTTATATGTGGAATATGGTAATGCAGCCATTTACAGCTCGGATACTTGGTGAAGTCCCCAAGTGCTGACTCAAGTTAAGCTCGAAATGTAAAATTATTTAAAGTTGGAAAGAATTTTTTAATTTTCCTTAAGCTAAACGGAGGTAAATTCTTTTGAAGGTGGAATAACATAAGGATTTTCGTTCTAAGTGTTTTTTTTTAAGTTCATCGACGGTTGGTTTCCTAAATAAAATTAGTTCTCAAGTCTTGCATTTTCTAAGATTGATACTAAAATGTCTTTTGAGTGTATAGACACAGATTCAACAGTCTTCAGCAACCTAATTTTGTCTCCTTGTATGGGATTAACAAGTTGGAAGAAGCCAAACACGAGTGTCAAGATCTAAGACAAATGTCAGGATCATGTTTGACGGTCATCACCGTCACTTAAATTCGTCAGTGGATGATTTACGAATTAGTATTTGTGATACATGTAGAGTAGAAAATAAACCGAATTGAAACCTGCTATTCAATGAAAATTAACAAAATTAGTAGACTAACTAAATTATTTTACTATGTGTACGTGATAAAAATCATCTTCTTTCACGGATTAGGCATTTGCCTTTTCCGATCTCACATCTGTTCAGCCCAGCGTTTGTATAGTTTCGTCCGGCTTAATCATGTGAGATTGTTGTGAAAGATATTTCTTTACGTGATGGCTTTCCAGCCCGACGCATAACCCCCAACCTGGAGGACCAGAGGTTTTCTGTTGATATTCCTTTCCCTTAGAAGGTTGCCTTCTCCTCCTGTTTCCTGGTTTATTTTCAGAGTTTTCCTTCTCCTACACTCTTTCTCTTTATACTCTATTTCTCTCTTTGTCTTACTTCTTTATTTCTCTTTCTACTTTGTTTCTCTTTATTTTTCTTTCTACTTTGTTCCTCACTCCTATTTTGGATTTCTTTCTTTCTCCTTCTACTTTGGTTGTTTCTCTTTCTACTTTCGTTCTCTTTCTCTTTTCTACGCTCGTTCTATCTCGTTATACTTCTCTCTTTCTCTTTCGGGTCTCTCTCTCTCTCTCTCTCTCTCTCTCTCTCTCTCTCTCTCTCTCTCTCTTCTCTCTCTCTGTATTTTGGTTCTCTTTCCATTTCAAGTTCTCTCTTTCTATTTCGGTTCTCAGTTCTCTATCACAGAGACACAAAAAGAGAGAAGCGCATATTTTTTGTTTGTATTATGCACTTCTGCCAAAAAGATCTTCCTTTAACAGCGAGCACTAATATTACTTTCCTATGTCTGTCACTCACAGAAAGATTTGCTGATGAAATTGTATGACGTAACTAGTGTTGCAGAATCCTGACCTTTCCCACTCATGTGACTCACGATAACGAGTGCAAACGTCAGTAAGGACTACAATCTCTACAAGCTCGTGGAATTTTAGACCACATCGCTTCACTGCTGGACATATTTTATCAATTTAACACAATCTTTCCATTAATAGATTCCGAATTAGTATCATCTAACGCTAGTCTTCCCAAATTGTTCTTACTTTTTGAGATGCTTCAACTTTTATAGCGGTCCAGGATCGTTTCGTGCGTGCAATTAGTTTTCTGTTCTCTGTATTAGCGCATTTTATGAAGATTTGTTTAGTTATGTTTAATTATTAATCTGTTATAACATTTAGTAGATTATGGCAATGCCATTCCAACCCAAGCAGGTGGGTGATCCCAAGATTGCTTTTTAGAAATTGACAATAGCCAAATTAAATACCTCAATGGCTCACGTAAGTTCAATGTTATATTCGTTAAGATTCACTTCTAGTAGCTATCCTCAGCCAATTGATCTGGTAGCTATCCTCAGCCAATTGAACCAAGCATATATCTGCGATATTTCCCCAAGATCCATCCGAATTTCAAACTCCTATCTATGCCTAGAGTATTCTCGAGGGTTCCCCATCTCAATGCCCTAGAATTACAATCCCGACAGTATTAGGACAAATATATAGGTACTCATTGTAAAGTTTCCGCCATTCTCATTTCTTATGGGACCAAATGTTCGCTTTAGAATCAATTCGTTTTAATCACTTAGTAAAAAAGGCCATTCAACTACCAGGCTTGGAGGCCTTTGTGGTAGTACAAAGTTGAGGATCTCATCTTTGAGTCAGCACGAAATGTCATTCGAATTGTCAACGCCGTCAGAAACCGCCTTTATCCTCAGAAAATGCGCCTGGTACTCATTTCTGTCAGAGATTGTGCTGCCATAAAGTTTAAGCCAGTTTAAGAATCTTTACCCTCATTGGTAATCGAACTCGTGGTCTTAGACTTCCGACGTTTTGGTTTATCTCTTCTATTGGCGAAACACTAATTTATCATGCTGGTTATTTAAATCAGTCGGACCGCTATGGAAACAAAGTTTTACCGTATAATTCGGCAAAAATTGAAGTAATTTCTACTCGTTCGTTTTCATATTGTTTATTAATAATATTAAAAAAATGAACCAAGGATATCTTATAGGATACATTGTCAGTTTAAGGATTGTTGATTTGCGTTGCGGCGTCCCTCTTTCTTCCCTTAGTGTAGCTACAAGTTTTAATCTTTAGGATCAAAGACATAAGCCCAAAAGTTAAGATATTGATAAGCCAATTGAGAATGATTTAGATCTGTTACGAGGAATCTGAGTTTCTGCTTACAAGTTAGAATTTGTTGTATTTTGATAACAGCGCGTTTCCATGCAATTTGGGTTTTCCTATGCTTTCATTTAAATCAATTAGAGCTATCTTGCAGGTATTCGAATAGAACTTTAATGGCCATCCCAACGTTATTTGAACCAATATCAAGATTAAAAACAGGAAAGATAATCAGCTGTGCTGATCTGACTTCTTCAAAGTCGACCTAATCAAATGCAATTACTTAGCTTGTATCGTTGCGATCGAATGTTTAGAAATGCCATTGTAACGTGAATAGTTATACATTTTATCTGACTCTGTGTGATCTTTAAGGTTGTGTATGAAGTATAACTGTGCGTGGGAACCTAAAAATATTTTGCACAGTTATCACTTACTCCATTTTCCATTGAACACGATATTTCGTATAATTATTTTAATGGATAATTTCTTACTTACACCAATCTAATTCTTGAATATTTTAGAACACGACCTCATTTACCAGGAATATTAGATTTGGCCCTTCTGCTTATGTGTATCATTGTAAATAACGTGGTAATGGAAAAACAAAATTCCTAAATGTCTAGTTCACCCTCTGGCTTCGAAATTAGACCGCGTAGATGAATAGATCTGTGGATGCGTATTAGAATGTATATCGAATACTTTTGTCATCTTCACATAATTACGTGAAATAACATTAACATGGATGACAATTCAATTGGAATTAATCAGCTTTTACGTAAATTCAAAATTCATTCCAAGGCGGCCGAATACATTTTTTTTTAATCTGAATGTTTGTCGGCCCTGGTGGATTAATGGTGGTTATAGGCTATGCGCCTTTGGTATCGAGGTTCGTGGGTTTAAATCCGGCCTGGGGTCCCTGAGCGTGACTCTTTCGGAAGTGAAGTAATGGCGTGAATTGTTTTTTATATTGATATAAGAACAGAACATAATATATTTAATCTCTGTGTAACAATAAAATATCAAAATGCTTATCTTCAGCACGTATTTATTACGAATGAACAGCGCATACCAAGAAGAATGTATAATTATAAACAAAAAGGGAGAAGAATGTTAGGAAGACCATTGAAGAGATGGAAGGACCAATTCGACCTATAATGAAATCGGAACAGGCCATTGGGCTTAATCCTTGATGATGATGAACGACGCTCTTTAATATCTTTACGATATGGAACCCACGACATTAGTCATTTCTGAATGGATTTGCACTCGGCACTTTTTACACAAAAACAACTAGACCCCAGCGCTTTCGAAGCCTCCTAGATCTTTAGGAATCTGCGTCCAAAGGGCAGACGTCATGAGTCCCGTCTCCTAGATTGCGATACCTCTCAGGACTGTTCATTTTTTTCATATGAATTAAGGCGCTACAGGCATGGATTGTTAAAACTCGTTCATAAATAAAACTGCCAATTGAACCTGTATAAATTAATTTATACACTATAATATGGGGTTACTTGGATATGTATTGCGGACCATAGGTTGACGTTGACAGAGCAGTGCTACGGTCTCGTGTCGGATGAATGGTTATGATGCTGAACAAAATGGCGCCTGAATGCGTCACTTCCTGTGCGGGGACCCCGCTCCAAGACTTCCTGTTTCCAAATATTTGAACGATTCTCAACCTTTCATCGTCAATCATTTTTATTTTATTTTCTCTGCCCCCTACCAAGTGCCTACACCTTATTTCAGCACAATTTTCACGCCGGCGTCGAAAGTTTTTACTAGGAAAACTCTTAAATAGGCCCATGCCTTTTTTCATCTCATTTTAACCTGTCATCTTATAGGCACTTACACGCCCCACGCCACTCTGTGGATCATACTCTACTACTTTTTTGACCATACAAGGACTTTTTTTTTGCAAATGTCCCAGGTTGTCTTTCGACATTCCGGGTGTTCTCTTCTGGCATGGCGTAACTTGTAACCCACTTCCGCCTTGAAGGCGGGGTTGCCTTGTCCCGATGATATGATGGGTGATGATAGTGGTGCGCCAGGAGAGTCCCTAAGCTTAATCAAAGATGAATATGAGTGATGATTTGGATGACCATATGATTTCGGTGATCGTTTGGGCCTGACATTTGTCTTACATGTGAGGAAAAAACCCCGATAAAAACCTCACCCAGAAAAACTGTCCCGACCGGTGATCGAACCCGGGCCCGCTGCGTGACAAGGCAGCACGCTACCTCGAGACCACAGTGGTGGGCATACAAGGACTTAAGGGAGAGGAGTGTTAACTGTGGATCACACATAATTTTTTGTCCACACACGGACAAGGAGGGCCTCACCGAAACAGTGAGGAGCTCGGTATCAGGGGTCCTCGGAGACATTAAGACGAAACACACAGTTTACACAATCATTCACAGTAAACATGGCTAATATATTAATGGAGATTATGGGGACCGTTTGGGCCTTAGTTTCCTGACCTTTGCTTTAAAGGCGAGGACATCCCAAGAAACTTGTCTCGATATCGGGATCGAACCCCCGGACCCGCTGGGTATGAGGCAGCGACACAGCGTAGACTCATTCTACACCCATAATGAATGAAAGAAAATCAGTCCATTTACAAGTTTAACTTTGTGTGTTTCTATGTTGAGGTTACTGACGACGCGAGAGGTTTTCCAAGAATACGCCACATGTTTGCAAAGGTCTCTTCAAAATTTAACTTGATCTCATTAGAGAGCGGATTCTTTGAAAATCGAATTATTTGAACATTTATATCGGTCATGATCGCGATCAAACTCCTAATGCAGAGCCTCCTGATAATGGGAATAAAAGTTGCCATACTCCATTACGTTATCCTGGTTGATTTCTGTTCTTAGCCCCGTTGTAAATTATGCAAATGGCTATGACTATAGACTTGTTTCCATTTAGGTTTAATTTTACTCCCTATTTAGACATTTGTATTGGTACATTTTTCTCCATTTTTTCCATCTTCTATCCATTTATGCATTTTTACTTCCCTAATTTTTTCAGGCGTTCTCATTTTTCGTTTATTGTCTGTATTATTTTGTACTTGTTTGTGTCTTCATTTTTAGTTTCATCGTTTTCTCTGTATAACAATTCAAAATAAGAAATGTGATTAAAGAAGAGGCCTGATTAACTTATGTTGAACATTTACCAAAAATACTAGTAATACATTGTCTATAAGTATTTTTTCTGCAGCTCTGAATGATAATGCCCTAAGATTTTTTAGAAACGCAGTATTTCTTGCTTTAACTCCAGATGCCAATAAATTTAGCCACACCTATAAGATGCCTTGGCGCAGAGTTACGGGACTTGCGCTGGTTCGAGTCCTCACGGGGGGAGAAATTTTCTCATCGAATTTCGGCCAGTATGGGACCGGTGCCCACCCAGCATCGTGATGCATTTGGTAGCTACAATAAGGAGTGACTGCAGGTTGAGAAAACCAGTTATAACGGCTGGGGGGCGGCATGCTGACCACATTAACCCTTACACTGGTTCGATTATCGTCCACCTCTGTGATTAACACATGCGGATGTGAGGCCAACACTCGGAAGGTAGGCCAAGTACCTTCTAGGCCTGTCGCTCTAGCAGTTTGGCATTTTTCAAATTGTCTTATTTGCCTTATGTAGATTAATAAAGTTTCAATTAGCAAAGGATTTATTTTTATTTTAGTAGAATTTCAAGACATTTGAATATATTGGGTTGTTACGTCTATGATCCTCGTAAATGCTTGCTAGTAGACTGTGCAGAGGATGCATTGCTATCTGTATTCGTATGCATTGTTTAATTGAACTATTAATGATTTTATATCATGCAATACACTTAACGAAAAAAAGTTATGTAGAATCTTTGTTTTTCAGTACACTGTGTACCTATAGAATATTTTATCTATGATCACGTGTCTTATGTAAATTGAACTGATAACATTATAATATGAAATGATGATTCGTAATAAAATTGTTTTTTTCAAATTGACTTGAAATCGATAAAAGATTCTGTTTAAACATTTGTTTCCATATGCTAATTTCGCATGTTATTGTCTGATCCGAAAACTTTACTTTGAAACCCTTCTACATATTTAGAAAAAAAAAGTCTTTAGAGTCATAAAAATTTTAACAATAGACTACAAAAACACCAGTTAATCAAACACAGCGTATTGACAAGGCTCGTTTAGGGCAGCGAGGTCTCGACTTCCCGAAATGAAAACCTATAGCATAATTCCTATTTTTGTATAAACTAGATGGCGCTGGTTACATTCTCCTATACTGGTATGTAGCTATTACATCGAAGAAAATCAAATCTTCTGTTCGCTCTTTCAGAGATGGAATATCGTAGTAGGCATACTACAGAATTGAATGCTGATAGGCGTCAGATTTCATTCCGTTTGATACTGTATCAGCAGTAAACCGTAGTTTTATGAAATCGGTATTTCGAGATATTTATAATTTGTTAGCCTGCTCGTGTTGGTATTTTGAATTAAGTGGGTTTGAAGAGTATTTATAAATGTTGAATAAAGAAAAAGTATCGAAATTTGTTGTGAGTCTGATTTTGGCCTCGTATTCACACGAGTGTGAATGGACTGGGTTGTGCGTGGGAGGAAGTGTAGATTCGCCGGCCGGCGCGCCGCGGTTTCCCGCCAGATGGAGCCGGAACCTGCCCCGCCCCGGCCACATGGCTGTCCTCTTCCATTTGGCCTTGAAAACCGGAAAACTTCATGACTCGCGGTGCCTCCGATTCATGTAAATGTGATTATTTGTTAAGCACTAAATTTTTTTTATTACAGATCCACTTTTACTTATATCAAGTGGCAAAAAAAACTCTGAAAACATGCCTAAATATAGCATATAGTATAATATATTATCAGTTAGCTTATCTTCAGGGAAGGACATTGTTTCAAAGTGGCCAAATATGTACATATAACCAAAAAAGCATAAAACTATAAGTTATCTAACCATGACATGTGAAATAATAGCAAATTTTCCAAAAAAAAATAGCGAAAAGTACGTAATGGGCAGAAACGACCAAATATGCAATTAAACGAAACAAAGTAACCAAACTAATAATAAACGTTCAGAAATAAGGACGAATTTTCCAAAATAATCATACATGTTCAAATTTAGTGTAAACTGTCCAATAGATTTCCATTTTTTTTAACCAACAGGATAAGAAAACACACTGTGTTATGTTTATTTTATCCAGTTATAATTAGTAAAATTGTAGGTAAATTCAATAGTTTCGATATCACCATAAGGAATTTTATGAAGGGATAAGGTTACCCCAAAAAGATCTCCTATTCCAGTTTTCCCATTGCCTTCTTCATTATCTGCATTTAGAATAGCCGGTTACTTGTGTGCGCCATTACTTATCGAATGATGTAATATAAGTTGTAAAATCTGATTAACTAAAGCTGACTGGTGTTACTGAACTCGGAGCTTCATGCCCGCGCGGACTAAAGCTCTCCATACATCACTATCCTGAGCTAATATTTTTCCAATCATCCCTGTAAAATCTATTTCCCTCATCCTGAACCTTGCTGGAACCTAAGCCTCAGAAGCAGCTGGCTCAGATTTATGTCACGGTCGGGACAATTTATTGAATTTTTTTTTTCGGATCCTCACCTGTAATGAAAGTCAGGAAACTGTAAGCCCCAAATAGTCTCCGAACACCATTTGATCATCATTGATAGGCCAATTGGCTGCTTTGATGTGAATATATGAGTGAAATGTTGGTTTTGTCTCGATGGAGTTCCTCCATGTCCTTGTGTGGCAAAAAAGTGTGCACGTGATCTATAGCTGAAAAGCAGGGAAGTCGTGAGATGTGTAGCCCATTAGCATTTAATAATTCGTAGAAGTTACTCTCGCTTAAATAGGTACTTTTTCGCAGGTTCAACCTCTGGCAAGGTCGATGGATTTTTGTGAGGCGTAAGAATACTAATTAAAATATAGCTTCCTTCGGAAGGAGGTACGGTTTGGTTATCGTAAGTAATGCCACGAGTGATTTCCAATTTATCTAGAGAATTTGGAAATCAAGAGTGGCATTTGTTAGGACTATTTAACGAATAAAATTAAGCTGTTTACTCACAAATTATTATTTAACTATAGTTATTTTAAAATATTTATATATTTAATGTAAACGGCGATGTTTGAAAACAAATGAGAATCTGCTTCTTTTGTTTTATCACTGCAACCAGATCATACTATTTATTGCCAAAGGAACGCAATAATGTAAGAATGCTCTCTAGTGGAGAAAAAATGAAACACATCAAACTGTGTATTAATTCATTTCTGATGTCGTATGATGTAAATATGACAATTATATTTTTCTGGGAAAAAATACATTTAAAGAAAGTGCAAACAGTGGTTTCTTTTTTTGGTTGTATAAAAAATTGCTACAAATTTTAACATGCATGCACTATATATACAATCTGGTAGCCGTATTTGTTATAGGCTCAGTCACTGCAAAATAACGGTCAGACCTGTTCAGAATATTAAAAAGGAGCTTTCTTTAATGTGGTAATTATTATTGATTTTATTAAACACAATGTGTACATTTAGAGTTTTCACCAGTCTTGTGTAATTTTGGTGAGAGGCTGAGTTCTGCTTTGGCATTTCATTAGGTGGTACCTGGAGCATGGCTCGTCGCAAAGCTTACATCTGCAGTCCTCCTTCGGGTCGTGGTATGACGGATTCTGACATTTTCCAGTGCAAACCATGCGCGGCGAAGCGTGTGTATAGGTGGCGAAGTTGGAAGTTCGGTCCTTTCCACACATCAGTTTTCATCGTTTCTGTGTCCATTATTTCCATCGGTATTTCATTGGCTTTGTTTTCTCTCTCTCTTTGATGGCGTCTTTATATGCCTGGGTTTTCTGGTAGATTGAAGCGAAGCTTGATGTCCTCAATGAAGTAGGATTCATGTGCTATTCTGTAGGCGTAGCTGTTTCTTGTGTGCTTTGAGAGTGACAAGGCCCTCAAATATGGTAATTATAACACTGATAAATATTTCGTGAAACACGACTCTGATTGGTTGTAAAACAGAAATCATTGAAAACGTGATTGATCATTGAGTCCCATTTGGGGCATGAGTTAAATAGTCGTCATAATTTACAACATGTAAATGAAACTAAAGCTTCTTAAGGTCAATACGATCAAAATTATTTGGCTCTTCACGACCACCTTTGAATTTCAGTTCTGATGAATTACGGTAAGCAGTTACAGTCTTTATATAAAATAGAAGTAAATGATTAATGTAAGAGTTGTCACTTGAAATTGTGTAAAAATGAAAACACTAGCTTTAAGTATCTCATAACATGGATGATGGTTTACGAAATAAGTTAACCTCGTGGGCTAGTGTCAGAGCTTCTGACTACAGTTCGTGGGACCAGGATTCGATTCCCGGTCACACCCCAGAATTTTTTTAACGGAAATTATTGCTGTGGTCTGCCATGGTCTGGATTTAGGTTTAAGGACTCTCCTTACCATTCATGACCTTATATCATAACGACCACCGCTGTTGTCTCGAGGTAGCGTCCTGCCTTGTCACGCAGCGGGCCCGGGTTCGATCCCCGGTCGGGGCAGTTTTTCTGGGTGAGGTTTTTATCGGGGTTTTTCCTCACCTGTAAGACATGTCAGGAAAACTTTAAGGCCCAAACGGTCCCCGAAATCATATGACCATCATCATCATCCTTCACTAGTGTGGAAAGCAACGGGAAGCTACCACACCTACAATTCCCTAGTAAAGCTGCAAGCATAGCATGGAAATGCTATAATTTCAGTGAAGGACCTGCCTTCGGGCAGAATTACTATGGATGGATATCATAACGTAACGCCTTGCAGAAGTGGGTTACAATTCCGCCAATTCCAGGAAAAAAAAAAACCTGGTGGCATAGGGGAAAAATCCTACATAGCTCTGTGTGTTTAACAATACATACCTTGTGAAATAAAACAAGGAAATGCATTGAATCACATTGTGTAAAACTGACTACACCGGTATTAACATTGGTGTGAAACGAGGACACTCTATAGATTTGCACAAAAGTGAAATTTTGGGTCGAGTCCCTGGATACACTACAATAACCATACAAACCGAAACTACAAATTTAACCGACAAATCTTATGGGGGAGAGAAAACGCCGAAAATATCGCCCAAAAAACTTGTCCCTACTCGGGATTCAACCCGAGCCTGCCGCTTACGAGGTAGCTGCGTGGCTTAGCTCGAATGCCCGGACAAAGCTGATTAGCTTTGCTGTCGACCTTGCGCATTTATCTTATTAGCAGCGAGCTAAGCGAATTTCGAAGACATGTAATCATCTTGATGGTGTACTTCACACAAATGAATGGCCGGCAGTGTTACGGTCTGTTTTGTTAATTGAAGAAAAACCCAAGGTTTGTGGTGCCGCCGCCGCTAATCACGTTTTCTGTACTTTGTTCGTTGCTTGTTGATCGGTGACCAGTACTAAATACATAAGTAGTTCTATTAAGAAATCAGGATTGGAAATAAATATCAATAAAACTAATTATGTGGTGATGCATAGGAATGGAATGGACATAGATAGTTATGAAAAATTAGGGAAATTTTGAAGAAGTGGCTGAATTCAAATATGCTTACCTAGGAATACTAATTACATACATAAATAAAGGTGCTGAAAGAAATTAAACATGGACTTAATTCTGAAAGGGGGCACGCCGTAGCGTAGTGGTTAAGGCACTGAGCTACAAGCCGGAGGGTCGAGGGTTCAAGTCCCGTTGGGTCAGGATTTTTAAACTGACCCAAACCTTCTGGCGGCACTATGGTCCTGGGGTCGACTCAGCCTCTAACGGAAATGAGTACCAGACGCCTGTTCTGGGGGTAAAGGCGGCCGTCACGCAGGGCTGACAACCCGGCTGACATCAAGTGCCGATGGCCTAGAAAAAGTGGGAGCCTTAACCTCCTACTACCCCAATGGCCTCCGGGCCTGTTGTGGGATAACTTTACTTTACTTAATTCTGAAAATCCATCCATAATCAGTAATATGCATTACAGGGACTCTTGCCGCCCCCAACTTCCCTAAAAAAAGTAAGACTGTGGATATATAAAACTGTTATTCTCCCAGTTACGTTATATTGTTGCATAATATGGACTTTACGTTAAGGGAGGGATTACTTAAGGAGTTCTTAGAAAAAAATTGACCAGTGAGAGATGAAAAGACAGGCTTCTGGAGAAGACTATTATATAAGTGAACGACGTGATCTTTATATGAGACCCGTTATAATAAAGAGTTAAGTCTCGTTGACTGCGATGCTTAGAGAATATGGAACAAATGGGGAATGACAGAGGGATATTAGAATTCGTAGGAAAAACCAGATGGAAAGCGCCCAGTAGGTAGGCCAGTAATGAAGTGGGAGAATAACATCAACCTTGATTTGAGAGGTGTAGATTTTACGGGGGATTGGAATACTTTACCTCAGAATAAATATGTATGGAGAGCTTATGTCCGAGGGTTCGGCAGTACCAGTGAGTTATAAGAAATAAGTCTCATGTACACCGATTTGAATTGTTGAATTCCTGACATTTGTTTAGAAGAGCATGTTATAGCCGAATGATTGCTCTGCGGATTTTTAGTTTAGAAACCCTGCATTCTAGTTTCAGGGGCGCGGAATAGCATAATCTTTGCTTTCAAGTTCGTTGGTTTCGAAATCTTGACGTTCTGGCTGGAGGAGCGTTATACTGTAATATTTGCTTTACGGATGCGTTGGTTTCGAACCCCTGACACTCTGCCTGAAGGGGCGTGGTAATGTTTGCAGTGTGACTGTGTTGGTTTTGAACCCCTGATATTCTGGCTGCAGGGGCGTGGTATCTGTATAGTTTGCTCTGTGATTGGGTTAATAACGAACCCCGGACTCTGTGATATATGCACGCACGTGTTAGTGTGTCAGAATGTGGAATTGGGTCATCGAATTTTCGGCTCCCCACTGAGACGGTTGTCATGGAAACTACAGTCTCCGCCCCAGAGGTGTGGTGGCTGTCAGTCTCCTGTTCGACGCCGGGAACTATGATTCTACCTTGCGCCTCTCTCTCTCTCTCTCTCTCTCTCTCTCTCTCTTTGTCTCTCTCTCTCTCCCTCTCTCTCCCTCTCCTGCAATTGATTCCAGAGATTATGAACGTGCCATTTTTAAGAGCCTAAATAAAATTGACTATGCCTTGTCAAAAGTTGAAACTATATTTTTGATATCTTATTTGGATGTAGGTGTATTTTTCGTTTCTTTCTTTTTTTCTTCTTTCTTATTCTTAGTTTAAAGTCCCGCGCCATAGCCGAGTGGTTAAGGCTAGAAGCCTTGGCGCAGAACTATGGGACTTGGGCTTGTTCGAGTCTCCATGAGGGAAGAAATTTTCTCCTGGAGTTTCAGCCAGTATGGGACCGGTGCCCATCCAGCATCGTGATGCATTTGAGTAGCTCCAACAAGTAGCGTTTCCAGGCTGAGAAGACCAGCTATAACGGATGGGGTACCCGACATACCGACCACATGTCACCCTTACACTGACTGCATGATATTCTGCCTCTGTGACTCATGCGGATGTGAGGCCAGCAGCTGGATGTTAGACCAAGGGCCTTATAGGTCTGTCGCGCCTTGGAGTTTTTTTAATTCTTGGTTTAAACTTTCTATTTTAGGTATTTTTACATATGGGTCTTTCACTTGGAAGGGCACAATCGCATTATGTAGAAAATTGCAAGTACACATAAATAGCATAAATATATGCCTGAGATTTAATTTGAGAATCTGGTGGCCAAAAACCATATCAGACCAGGAATTGTTGAAGTTAACATCACAGGATGAAATCTGGAAGGAGATTAAATGTCACAAATGGAAATGGATTGGACACTCTCTCAGAAGATAACACGAGAGCATGCCAAAGTGAGCACTGGGGTGGAATCCACAGGGATAGCTTAGAAAAAGAGAGAGGCCAAAAATTACATGGTCCTGCATAATAATACAAATAAGGGAAAAGTTGGAATGGAGTCAGGAATTTGGTGCTTCGACACCAGTCCTATGCTTCCAACAGGAGTGACAGGAACTACAAATCTACTACATGTCCCGTGCCAACCAGGCCTTTGATTGACTTGATTTGTCGGGAGAGACTGTTGGTCACAGACCTACACACACACTGAGTGAGTAATCAGCACTGACATATAATACAATATACACCACTTCATTCACACATTAATTTTAAACAAGACGAATATGATGAGGAAATTAGAGGACTACTCGGACCTCGGTTTTCCGACTTTTATAGTTGAGGAAAACGCCAAAAATACTCACGGAAGAAATTTGTCCCTCGCGAACCTCGAGACCACAGCAGAGGGAATGGACAAACGAGGGTGAAAGTTGAAACATTAAAACTAACTCAGTCACTATCGAACCCGAAGGTTCATAGCCGCGCGGACATATGCTCTTCATACATTGATGTTCTGATCTAATCTTTTCAGCTATAATTTACCTCCCACAAGTAATTAATATTATTCTCTCACATCATTTTTGCTCTACTGTTGGCGCTCTTTCTTTCCTAAGAAATATTTCCATGGGGAATTCTGCATACGCCGATCGCCGTAGTCTACAACATTTAACAATCATCCGGTTTCCCATGAAGATCATGTATCTCACAGTTTTTTTTCTCTCTCTCTCTCTCTCTCTCTCTCTCTCTATCTATCTATCTATCTTTCTGTGAACAAATCTAACCATTTTATGCTAAAATATGCGTAATGTTTTCTCCCCGTTTAAACTAAGAAATCATTGTAATCAAATGGTAAAGAGAAAAACTTATGCCTGAACCGGGAATCGAACCCCGAACCTTCAGCTTTCCGTGCTGATGCTCTAACCATTGAGCTAATCCAGTCTCCTTCCCATCCAAGCATAAATCCTTCCTGTACCTTACTGTCTTGGTCCCACATTCAAATGCTATGAATCATCATTCACAAATGCACAATGAATGGCTTCTACCTGAAGAAGACATGAAGGGACTCCACATAGCTATAGCATTATTTATTAAATTAGTATTAAAGAAGCTAAAGCTGTTACTATGATTGAAATAAAGTATATTAAAGTACACTACTAAATTATTGTAATCAAATGGTAAAGAGAAAAATTTATGCCTGAACCGGGAATCGAACCCCGAACCTTCAGCTTTCTCGTCCTAGATAATAATTGGTTGTACCGGTTGAAATACTCGTCATGCTACGATATTCTTGTTTGACGGACATTTATTCATGGTTATACCATGGGAGTTTAAGCATGTCTCTCGAACACCTCATTATATGCAACTTCAACGCTATCCTAATTGCGAAATAATATTACAGTTTTGCTTCTTCGATTCTTTGTAATTACGTATGTTGGTGAAAGTATTGCAAATAGACAATTGATATCTTAGTACCACAAAAACGTGATTCGTCATTGAAACATGTGCCTCTTGAGATAATAAAATTCTCAGATATCTTCGGTTTTTATCAGTCGTCAGGCGTTTCACAATATGTCTGGCTTAACAAGCACAAATTGATTTTTCTAGTAGTATTTATGCTATCTGTTACAATTTAAAACTTTTATCAGTTATGGGCTGTCGCTTGTGTCTCTTGATCTGCAGTTTCCAGGTTAGATTCCTAGCAAGTTTTTCGGATCAATTTTTCAAGATTTCATCCTTTAGAGAGGGATTCCAATGTCTTCGATCTGTAATTCACAAACGCCATCTGGCGTGCCAGTTAATAAATGTCATCTCATTTTCTCGCGGTCTACGGGGTTGGAGACACTCCTGCATCATGAGTAATTCGTGCGGCAACAATATAGTCCAGTTCTGGAACTGTACTCGTCTTGTTGAATCCTAAGGCATGTTACAGGGGTGAACATTGCCGTGTGGGGGAGGGAATAATAGCCATGCAAAAAACATTTTCTTATTGATAATAAATAAATAGTTATAAAAACAACACTTCTATAATGAACGCTCCAAACATATGAGAAAACATAAGTACAGTATTCACTAATATAGAAGTAGTAGATAAAAAATTAACGTGTAGTAACTATCATGTTTTCAAAACAGAGTATAGTTGCTGGCAGTATCTGCAACTCGCTCTCCTCTCTTACCGCACCATACATCATAGACCCCCAAATGGGGCTACAGAAGGTAGAACTAAACTATAGTTAGCGGCTCCAGCTACTATGGCTGGGTTCTCTATATACTGACATGTTACTCTTACTCGCTGAATCATCGCCCATTTCTGTGAGGTAAGCACCGGATGGAAGATCCTTTTAAGCCTGCCACGCCATAGAAATGGTGTTTAGTAGTAGAGCCTAATCCCCTAATCCTATATCAAGTTAACTTATTTTGATGTTACAGCCAGTTGACAACTGCGAAGCATTTCTTACCTGATGATGTTGCTTATGTTTTGTCGTGTGCCAAATGTAAATAAATACATTTAATTATGCCTAATCTCTTAAAAAATTCAAATGGTGGGTAGTGTTCTAAGAGCATCTGAAAAAAGAATAGTAAAGTAATATTTAGATAAAATCTCTCAGGAAAAAGATCGCTAGGCAGACCTTGATAAAATTATTTTAGAATTTAATGCATTTCAAGTGCATACAATATGTTTGGTAGGTGGGACAGATACCGGCACGTCTTGTTTATATATGCTTATCGTAGGTTATATCAAATCCAGCATCTTCTCTTGTATCCGGTATGCTGTTTAAATTGTACGCTTGTTTTTTTGGCTCAGGATAGGAATGTGTGTACAGCCTATGTCCGCGCGGCTATGAACTTGTGGGTCCGACAGTGTCATTGAGTTCCTCCCAAATTTGATTCCACAAATACTTGTATCAGAGTGTTCGTAACTCGCTACATATATATCTCCGCCAAAAAGTTTTAAAAAAATACAAAAAATAGCTTCAATGTATGAGAACACGTTGAAACGCTTTCCAAAGCAGTTTTGAAATACTATAAGCTAATGACTAATACTAGAATTTAAATCTAGCGCTCTTATGGAGTGAATTGTTTGTCCAATGCGTCCTTTAGAAGGGGAGGGGATTGTGCGTGCATTGCGTCTAGTAGTTCTCAAGTAGGTCGCTAGAGTTCTCTCCAATTTCAAAGTCTCGAGGACCACAACGTAATGCTATGCGATATATGCGGACTTATTTTTCTTCTTAATTTATATATTTTTAGAACGTCTCTTAGCAATTGATCAGAAAATATAGCCCTATTTTGATAATTATGTCCAATTAATTTTAATGTGTGTACAACTTAGAAACGTCGCTACAAAACAAAATTTGTTCCCTTTAAAGTTACCTCGTAACTACAGAAATCATTGTGAAAAATTGACTTTTTGAATAAATTGGTTGTTCTTAAGCCTGCAATGGGTAACTTAATTAACGATAATTGGTAAACTTGATGTTCCGCTCCTTAGCCGAGCTGTTCAAATCTACTGGCACGAGTCCCCATGAATGAGAATTTTGCTCATGAAATTTCGGCCAGTATGGGAACGATGACCATAATCGTGGGTAACTACTGTACGTGGCAGGCCTAAGCCGAAACAACTAAAGCGCATCCACCCAATATACTGGCTCTACGATTAACACATGGATGTTAGGCCAGTCGCCGGGTCTTAGAAAATAGTCTTCTGGTAAACTCGCATCACGAAATGCTTGATAAATTTGCAAAATAAAATAATAACGAATCAATAGCATCTTGTGTGGTAAAGTAAGAAAATGTCAAAATTACACTGTGATTCTAAACTGAGATCGTGCCTTATCCTTTAAACTCCAAACGTATCCATTTACAGCAAGACTTTAAGCAGCAAATATAGTATTTCTCAGATGAATGGTATGCTGCACAACTTGGATAATTTAAATAGGGAAGATACCCAAGGACAAATTCTACAATGAAGTGCGTAGATTTGTAGCTTTCTCCGTGTTTTTTTCAATAATATTTTCAACCGGGCAATATCTAAAATTAATACTCAAATACCATCTCCGCGACCTGTCAAAATACAAAAATACAGAAACTAATTACGCCAAAAGAATATATCCTCCTAATACTACTTCATTACAACCCAGAAGGGAGAAGAAAAGTTAGGTTTGTCGGATTTCTTAGAGACCGAACTAGATAAAGAGGTCTAACCTTAAAATACACCATTATATAAATTCATATTCTGAACTACGGCGCATGAAGCATAAATCACCTCTCCGTTTTATAAAATGTATTACACCACTCCTGAAAGTATGGGAATTATATCATTTCTGATATATTTTGAGTATTTTTTATTCAAGTATAGGGTATATCAAATATTGTTAATCTTTTGATTTTACATTCCCGATCGTCTCTACTTGTCCTACATCTTTGCACATATTGAAAACGAAATTTGAAACAATTTTAAAAGTACCCACATCTTAAAACCGAAAACTTATACTACTGTTCTCTAACTTGTACATTGTAGGCTGTATTTTTCCCTTAAATTTCATGAGTAATCTAATTTCAATAGCACAACAAGATAATAGTGGTTACGTAAATTGGACAGTTCAGACTATTTATTCGGCAGAGAAGATAAAGGATAAGATTTACTCATTTATCTGAAAACAAATTGGGTTATGTATATTTATTCTTGCAGTTCGATATAATTAAACACTCATCAAGGGAGACTCTTCATAGCTGTTTGATTCAGAATTAATAATCTATTCTCGACAGAACATGTCGCTGTAAGACTAGGGAACGTGAGAACATCTATATAAAGGAAAGTAAACTGAAGTAAAGAGGGAAGTAAGAACACGTTTACGAATTTAATAGACGTTTAGCTTTGAAATAATATTATTTAAATATGACACAGTCCCTTTCAGAGCACAGACCAAAAAAGGTAATTAGTTTTTATATTGGACTGCAGATTACTGATTTTGTATTCCCTGTAAACAACGCACGTCTCATAAATATCATTACGTGAATCTGGATTCAATATTGAGAAAGAAATGAACCAAGTTTTGGACGTGGGTGTAAATGTAGTTTGGGAATTACGCTTGTAAGTGAAGTCAGTGTTGGCAACCCTGCCAGGCGTCTGAGGGTTGTTGTGCGTAGAGCAGCTTCCAGCTGTTCATACACGCACCCCCCCCCCACTCAAACCCCACTCTGTTCGTATTGATTTTCCCCTGAAGCGAGTCCACAATTTGATGAGCAGCATTCCTTTGTCACGTCTCGAACTCTAGACTTTGGATTGGTTATTTTAACTAACATTAGAAGTAGAGATCTATTAATTGTAACATTTGTTATCAATGTTATGGATATTAATCTTGGCAGTCTTTCCATGGGCGATTTGATAAAAAATATCCGAAAAGGCAAATTTTGGGGCTACAATGCTCGCGGTTTCAAATTTGGCGAGCTTTTTTTAAGCATACCGTCTAAATATGACATCCTTAGGTACCATAATGCACAGATTATCCAGATTTGAATCATGACGGTAATGGCTCCATGATAAATGCAATTAAAAATTGCTTCGGTTAAGAAAATAAAATTAATTTTGTCACACAAAAGCTGAAAATCAATGAAGATAACGATACTCAAGTTCGTCTTAACTCACTGGCACTGTCAAACCCGGAAGTTCATGGCCGCACAGGTTTTTCTGTCCATAAATCTCTATCCCGAGGTAATGCTTTCATTTCTTTTATGATTCAATATCCCCTGAAATTATGGTTAATATGCTTCCGTATCATTCTCGGTTCACCTACTGGGAGCTTCATTTCTGGCTTTTCTTCATAAAGTTTGGGTACGGTAACTTCTTTATTCCTCCACATGTTCATTCAAGTCACATATCCTGCCAATCACAGTCTAAAAGACTGACCTGTTCTTGTTTCATTTGATTTCACATAAATATTTAGGATGTGACATCAGCGCTATGGGTATGATAAAGATATTGAACACAAAACTGTTTCAAGCTATTTGTGGTACAATAAATAGAACATTGAATAATAAAGCCCATAAATAAACAAAATTAAAATGTTACAAAAACAATGGCTGTCCCTGTCATTTTGTATGGGACTGAATCTTGGAGTACCACTAACAAACAGGAAAGTAAAATCCAAGGAGCCGAGATGAAATTTTTAAGAAGAGTAAAAGACTGCACTAGAATGGACCAGATAAGAAACGAGGATATCCGTGAAGAACTGCATAAAAGAAAAGATATTTAACAACAAGATACAGTGGAAAGAATGGAAGAAAGTAGATTACCAAATAAAATCTTGCATTATTTTCCAAGAGGAAGAAGAGATGTCGGACGTTCTCGGAAGAGATGGTCTTAGATCCATTAATGAAGACGGAATAGGCAACTCTTGCCTAAACCAGGAAGTGAAGAAGAAGATAAATATAATGTAGCTGGGTGTTTTGTAGCCTTGTCCATTCACCTGTTCGTCTCTTCAAAAATCCTAAAAAAGAGCTTTATTCTCAAATTCTCGCAACCTTAAAACTTTTTTTAAGAGTAACTATTTTTTAAGAATTGGAGTGACAAGTCCCTGTAATGCACGTGTTTTCAAAGTTGAGCGTTTTTTTTTATTTTACATAATCATTGTTTCTAGGTGTTGGTGAATTCAGCCATTTCTTACAATATCCTGCATTTCGTCTTACCCAATGTTTTACTTTCTCATTTAAAATTATTAATATTTTTAACGAAACTTTAAAATATTACTCAATTATATTAATGGCCACTGGCCTCTAATCCACAAGTCAATCACATTGGCAGTCGGTAGTCGATCATGACAGGTTTAGGCCTTTGTCCGTTATACCCGGTTTTCTCAAGTTGTTGCCGCTTCTATCTTACTCAAATGTATCACGATTATTAAATTGTAAGAGGGGTTTCTTTTTCCATGGATTCACCCAGCGAGCATTCTTTACCTTTGCTCCAAGTCATTGGCGCCTTAGTCCATCTCCCATTCTAACGGTGTTCACTGATGTTCTGCACTCCTTATGCCAGTAGGCCTATTGATAAGATAAGATAATTAACACTGCGGCTGCTCGTTGTTATTTTAGAATTACAAGATTTCTGAAATAACTTGTCAAAGCAACGTAGATAGTGTACAATTGAGATAGGAAATGCAGTGGTGCAAATGGTAACTAGTAATCATTTTTGGCGTGGAATTTTTTCGAGTTACAAAACTTTGTTTTAATGAAATGCGCGATAAGATAGTTTATGCTGAGTGTATTGTAACATTTCCGCAGTATTACATTACATATTTGTAAGCATTCATTCTCTCCTTGCTAAGAGATACGCGTACTAGGACATGAAAAAAGCTTTATCCATGTAATATGAAATACAAGTAATCACGCTATTTTACTGCACTCATGTCTAATTTATTATGTTTAAAATGTTACAAAAAGTTTATTACTCGCAATGGGGATATACTATTTGTAAATTTATCCAATTTATTCCATTTATTCTATCGGATTATATATTCTCTTCATAGATCTATATTATAAATTCTTCTTAATTCACTGATCATAAATTTGTATTCTTGTTCGTATCTTTCACGAAATTTAGTGGGTTTTTCAATACTTTCTTCATTTACACACAATCCAATTTCATAATGAAACAAAATACAGAACATTTTCGAATTCTATTGCTGTGAACTTAATCTGATGGTTTTACGTTTACGTTAACAAAGATGTTATGTTTAATCGCCTCTCCCTACACGCAATTGACAATAAATGATCAAAAAAGTAATTGTGTTCCAACAAATTAAAATTTAAAAAAAAATTGTTGTATTGTTGCTTAGATCAGTTGGAACACAATTCATAATTTAACATGTCTGAAGAAGGTACAGTGTACCGAAACAGCTGTCACTGAATTATATAATAAATATGAAAATCAAATAAAACTACGTTTTATTTTTTATTTAATTAATGAAAAATTAATTTATTCTCAAAGTCACGGTTCTATCATTTGGATTAGGAAATTGGCAAACGAGGTTGTGAAAACTTACGCATGCAATGTTGTACTGAAAAAATACATTCTTGTTTTCTGTGATAAATTAGTTAGAAAACTACCAATTGCATAGGGATTTGGCAGTGGCAGGTGTCTGGACTAGAATAATAGTATTATTGGTCCATTAATTAAAGAAAAAAGGTGAATGACAATCGCCATGGAAACTTTTTGATCCCAGGGTAATTGTAGTACGTATCAAGCAGGTTTAGAATTTCGGAAGATGGTCGTCACTGTTCTATTTTTCTGAAGATTAGTGAATGAGAAACTTTAAATCTCATTGACTGAAATGGGCAGGACGCGTGTCACGAATTGATAATGCAAGGGGTGTATGGAAGCTTCTTATGGGAAAACCAGAGGGAAAACGCCTAGTTGGTGGACCAAGAATGAGGTGGGAGAATAACATTAACCATGATTTGAAGGAAGTAGATTACACAGGGGATGATTGGAAAACATTAGCTCAGGATATGAATGCATGGAGAGCTTATGTCCGGGTGCCAGTGAATGTGAGTTAGAATATGTATCACGGGAGTTGGGGAATTACAAAAGTACAGAGTAGTAGTGGTAGCACTGGGGATTCAATAAACCAAATCAGGGTTACTGTACTAGGGCCTATGTGTGCAGTATAGACTATGTACGAGGGCGGATCGGAAGGAAACGCACAATAATTTTTTTCTGCCTTGGTATTGCAGCTAGAATGTTGAAATTTCACAGAGATATAGTTTGAAGTTTTCATTACAGATGGTATTTTTTTCTCAGGTGCACCTCTTGCGAGAGAAGCTTGAACTATGCAACAAAGATGGCGCGCATGCTATAGTCCTCCACCTGTTGGGATCGGAGAGTAACGCACAATAATTTTTTTTAAAAAGTTTAATAGTAAAAAAAAGGAAAAAAATCACAAATGAACTTACATCTTTTACCTACTTTTCGACATAGTCACCAACGTTCTCAACACATTTTTCCCATCGTGTTGCGGGATTGCTGCTGTTGTCGGCCGGCCGGAGCGTGGCGAATCACTAAGGTTCATGCGTCCCTCTTGGAAGAATGTGCACCACCTGGAGACATTGCTACGGTCCATACACGCCACGCATGTCCCTGTGAATTTCACTGGGTTTATGCCCTTTGGCCCACAAAAATCGAACAACACTTCTCTGTTCCTCACAGGTGGACGACTGTAGCATGCGCGCCATCTTTGTTGCATAGTTCAAGCTTCTCTCGCAAGAGGTGCACCTGAGAAAAAAATACCATCTGTAGTGAAAACTTCAAACTATATCTCTGTGAAATTTCAACATTCTAGCTGCAATACTAAGGCGGAAAAAAATTATTGTGCGTTACTTTCCGATCCGCCCTCGTATATAATTTTGATGATGCATATAGTTCTACATTTATTTTAAATTCTGAACCATAAATCTAGATCAGTATAAAGTTTTAGAGATGTCCTGTAGAAATAAGCATTTGGAATTGCGTTTTGGTTAATAGACGGAATGTGTACTTTTTGATAAGATAGTCTGCTGGAGAAGGTTCGTTGTGAGATAACAGTACTATTCAGCATGTCCTGATTCATCACGTTATGGTACGTGTTTGCAACCTAGACTGGACATTGTTAAAAAATATTAACTTTTCCGGTCTGAACTGTTCTTCGATAAATTGCTAATAAAAAGTTGGTTACTTACTTACTCACTGGCACTATCGAACCCGTAGGTTCATGGCCGCGCGGACATAAGCTCTCCATACATCCCTATCCTGAGCTAATACTTTCCAATCATTCCCTGTATAATCTACTTCCCTCAAATCATAGTTAATGTTGTTCTCCCACCTCATTCTTGGTCTACCAACTGGGCGTTTTCCTTCTGGCTTTCCTACAAGAAGTTTCCATGCACGTCTTTCATTCCCCATACGCGAAACATGTCCTGCCCATCGCAGTCTACGGGACTTAACTGTTCATATTATATCTGGCTTCCTATAAAGACAATTTAGTTCATTGTTATGTAGTCTTCTCCATTCACCTGTCTGTCATACATTCGTATAAGTCTAACTTTTTAGGAATTCCGAACTCCAGCAGGATACTATATAACTTCTCCCTCTTAATTGAATCATATGCTTTTTTGAAGTCTACATATAGTTGATGTACAGTACCATTATATTCCCATTTCTTTTCTAGAATCTGTCTTAAACTAAAAATCTGATCTGTTGTAGACCTGTTTCTTCTAAATGCATATTGATGATCTAGAATGTCATCAATATAGGAAGTAAGTCTGCTTAGTAATATATTTGTTGGTTAGTGGTTCAAACCCAGTCTGGAAGTTAGGTGATTGTTGCAGCATAACTTAACCGATAGCTGCCTACTCAGGTGTAATCAGCAAATTTTCTTTACGTTGTAGTTCTGTTCGTATCATCTCGAACCCATTTTTGGACTTTTATGAAAGAGGGTCATGAAAGCTCCTTGCAGGAAAGCCAGAGGGAAAGGGCCCATTAGGTAGGCCAAGAATGAGGTAGAAGAATTAATAACGGTTTGAGGGAGATGCATTATACATGGGATGATTGGAAAACGCTTCAGTATAGGGATGTCTGGAGAGATTATGTGCGCGGCTGTAAATCTAGGGGTTTGATAGTGCAAGTGAGTTAGTTATGAACCCCTTGTGGCCAGATATATCAAACACTTTTGTATCGAAGACCGTTTCTGATATAAAAACGTGATACTTAAAAAAACTTCACTTAAATGCGTTCTTTTGTTTTGTATTTTTCGAGTTTGAAAAGTGGATAATTAATGGAGTCGATGTGGGGACTTCGGTCTGCGGGACGTCTGGCACCTGTTATTTTGCAATCAATGTTTTTTCGCAGAGCACATGTATCGCATGGGGGTGAGGCAGGTCCTCTCTCGGTATGACTCTGATCTTCACATCCTCTGGAAATCACCATGCAATTTCATGTATTGGATCCAATAACGTTTAAAAGTATTCATATTTCGTGCGAGAAAGAACGCATTCCAAGTGTCATTTACATGGAATGAGAATTGCTGAGACGAAATGAAAACACTTTTAACATATATTTTCAGATTTTAATTTCATCATGTTCAACTAAGCCATTGCGATTTTTTGGAGTATGTGGACCTGCTCGGAGTCCTAGAGGCAGAGTTCGATTAGGATATAGTTCAGTATAATTCTTTCAGATAATGGAGAAGACCCCATAAAAATGATCTACATGAACTTAACCATATATAAGAAGAAGACTGCGATGGGCAGGATATGGGCAAGGTTAGAAATGGAAGATGGTTATGGGAACTCCATGTAGGAGATGTAGACAAAGCGCCCAGTAGGCAGGCTAAGAATGAGGTGGGAGAATAACATTAGCCATAATTTGATGGCAGTAGATTATGTAGTGGGTGATAGGAAGGGGTTATGGGGATCCCGCGGCTTGATTTAGCGTTACTTTCTTAAGAGAGGTGTATGTTAATCCCATTTTCATCATGAGAAGAACTTCATTGGGCCGGGTAACTAATTAATAGGAATGTATTTTTATTTTTCTAATGATTAATTTGCCTTATAAAATGTAGTCCTTGCATGGAAGGGTACCCTGTAGGATGTAGTGCTTGCATGGAAGGGTACCGTGTAGGATGTAGTGCTTGCATGGAAGGGTACCGTGTAGGATGTAGTGCTTGCATGGAAGGGTACCGTGTAGGATGTAGTGCTTGCATGGAAGGGTACCGTGTAGGATGTAGTGCTTGCATGGAAGGGTACCGTGTAGGATGTAGTGCTTGCATGGAAGGGTACCGTGTAGGATGTAGTGCTTGCATGGAAGGGTACCGTGTAGGATGTAGTGCTTGCATGGAAGGGTACCGTGTAGGATGTAGTGCTTGCATGGAAGGGTACCGTGTAGGATGTAGTGTATAGGTTATGCGATGATTAGCAAATGTTGGTCAATATGCAATGTGTATAATTACTTATACGCGTTTGCAGTCCTTCCTGGAAAGTGAAACAGGTCCTTGGCAGTCTATTAAGTTGTAAAATATACGTCTCTGTAGTTAAAGATCTTCGCTTGTGTGTTATAGTAATTTAATAAATGAGTCATGCATTTTTCGGTGATTGCAATGTGTACCTCTGATTCCGTTAGTGAGTTCTGATGCATTTTTAATACTTAATGATAAATTCTTCGGGAAGTAATTAAAGTCGTGTGTCACGTGTCGGACTAAGTGCCAGGTCGAGGAGCCTTAATGCCAGGCCGAGGAATGAGGTGAAGCCACTATTATTCAAAGCCTTTGATAAAATAAGGATGCCCGCTGACAAGGCCTGTCGTACCATCACAGGGGCAGATGAAATGAAACGAAACGACATGAATAGCATGGGTGTAGGAGTGGTGTAATGAAGTTGTTGGCAGGGTAAATGGGATAATCTCAGAAAAAACCTATGGCTTTCCGGTTAGTCCATCAGGAACCCCATGTGGAATGTTTGAAATGCAAACGGCGAGTCCAGAGAACGTGTGAGTCGTAAATAAAAAGCGGACGAAAGACTTAAAATAATATGCTTCTGAACAAAATTTGCCGGTTCTTTGATGTCCAGATTTGGATTGAGACCCCAATAATAATTTAAATTGGTACATTGCTCGAACAATACGGATTTACGGATTATTAACAATAAACTTGTTATAGAACAATGCATGTGAAGATTTGCATCTTTTTCGAATGTATTAGATTAATATTGGCGTTCAGCTGGATCTGTATCTTATTTTTAAATCGTGATTTGTCACTTTCAAGCTGTAGACATGATGATGCTCCTCTTAATGCGATTTTATTAGCCATTTCATTATTGGAATGTCAACATACTTGTTAGTACCACTTCAGACTTAATCTGGAATTCGAACACATGCACGCTACTAAGGCGAGTATGATTATGGTAGCAAGACGATTTCCGATACTATTTTGTCCTACATGTGAGGAAAACCCCGAAGAAATATCATCCAGGAAACTTCTTCCGACCCGGGATCGAACCTGAGCCCGCTGCGTACGAGGCAACAGTGTTATTCCAATACCACACGGGTGACAAGCAAAACTCAATACGGGAAAGATTAAGGTCTGCAACTTGTTGGGGAGCTTAAATCATTTTTTTTGTCCAATGCCACCGGGTTGTCTTTTATGACATTGGCGGAATTTCAATCCATTTCTTAGTTTGGGCACCTGGATTGCGGAGTTACGTTATCCCGAGGATATGGTGGTTGACAAATGTAAAGACGCGCCAGGAGAGTCCTTAACCTAAATTCCAGACGATGACAAGCCCAGGGATAGTTTCCTTGAAGGTAAATTTCCTGTGGTCTGACGGGGAATCAAACCCGGAATATCATGGACTGTAGTCAGGAAACCCTGACCACTAGCCCATGAGTTTGGTCTAGTTCAAATATAAAGGACGTTAAACCCAGAAAATCCAGACATGTTTTGTATTTAGTTTAATAATCAGAACTAAGATTTTGTTGTAAATATATCTGCTATCAATCGGTATTATATAACTTTATCATGTTTGAGATTCTGGATATTTTACCAATAATTCCAGTTGTGTGTTGTAATTCAACTATAGTTCAATACATTCGAAGAAAGAGAGCGTTGCATGTTGAGTTTTGGCATAAATTAATGAAACACATGCCATCGATTCTGAGAAAAGAGTCAGTTCAACGAACCGGGTGTTCGTGTGTCGGAATTGCACAGGTATGTAGGGGTCCGGGGTTCACTGGAAGTTCACGTGATGTTATAAAAATACGCCCGACACACGCCGTCGTCTGGTTTGCTCGGTTGGTATCGATTTTGGTCTCGTCTGCTGGAGAAGAGACAAAAACTGGCAAGTCTCTATCTCATTTTTGTGCGACACAGGCGCGCCTTGCCATGTCTTCTTTATAAACCACTCACCCCGCCCGTTGTAATAAAAATGTGTATTGACACGTTAAAATACGCAAGTGCACATCCGGTTACAATGTTCTAGCGGTTATCGTGTATACATCGGATTCCGAAAGTTTTCTAAGGGCGTAAAATCCGCCGTACTGGCTCAGGTGGTAGCATGTCTACTTTTTACTAGCGACCACGGGTGTGTGTGTGTGTGTGTGTGTGTGTGTGTGTGTGTGTGTGTGTGTGTGTGTGTGTGTGTGTGTGTGTGTGTGTGTGAGGGGGGTGGGGATCATGGTTTAATGCAAATATTTCGGAATTTAAAAAAAACTACAAATTGTGTAACTGAACATAATTATCATTTGTCTTGTTATATTTGTACTTGGCGTTGTTTACTCTGTTTCTGTGATTGCATGCGGCGTTGTTTCTTCATTATTCATTTGGTCATATGATCCGTGTTCCTGATTACAGAGCCAGAGGCACCGATTTTGACTTAACCTTGCTCACGCGGACTTTTTTCTGAAGAGATATTCCATAATCCATACTTTGCCTTGAAATATGCAAGTTTCGTAAAATAGTAAAGTTAAAATAAAAATTAAAGAAATGTAAAATTAAATGTGATTAATAAAAAATACATATTTACTTTTTAGTACTGCAATAACTGGGAGCAAATCGGAAATAAAAACAACGTATCGTTATCGCTTTATCGTCATTGTCGTTTTATCATTATTTCTGTTATTATTACACGCCGTAGCGTAGTGGTTACGGCACTGAGCTACAAGCCGGAGGGTCGAGGGTTAAAGTCCCATTGGGGTCAGGATTTTAAACTGACGCAAAACCCTCTGGCGGCACTATGGCCCTGGGGTCGACTCAGCCTCTAACGGAAATGAGTACCAGACGCTTGTTCTGGGGGTAAAGGCGGCCGTCACGCAGGGCTGATAACCCGGCTGACATAAAGTGCCGATTGTCTAGAAAAAGTGGGAGCAACCTTCTATTACCCCAAGGGCCTGTGGTGGGATCACTTTACTTTTTATTATTACTACGAAAAAAATCCGAAAAACTGAAATTTGTTAAAAATAACACGGTTCTAAATTGATAGAAATTGCTAATAGATTGCAACACAAGTAGTGCAATTATGGGAAGTATAACGCCTCCAAATGATAACATGATTGTGTTGATGAAAACCATTGACACCCATGTGTAGATGAACATGTTTTCTCCCATAGCATTTACTTCAGAAAGATATGCGGATGAACTTTTCTTGTTCTATTGTATTTAGGAATGTTATTCTGCAGTCATCAAAATTCCTACCTTATCTAGCCCATCCCTTTTGTATCTAAGGATTCTATTGGAGCATTAGTGTGGAATAGGGATGAAACTGTGTTCGAACCCCGCCCCGCCGGTCACAGAGGGAGGCCTGCTCCCAGCACATCCAAAACGTGAGCAGGTTTTTAATGTCCATAACATAGTTAATTAATGTATTGTTTACGAAATACAAGATTGACCGTTTTAAGTATACCTAAAGGGATAATGAAATAAGTTGAATATTTTCTTTACATATTGAATTTGCTAAGAGATGAGTTTGAATGTTCATCGGCTCTGACAGGGTTTCCTAGTTTCATGCAGGGATAGATAATTATTGCATTATTTGTATTACACGAATGTACAATGATTTACAATGGTATACAAGTTCGATAAATCCCTGTATAAGAAAAATCAAGAAAAATATTGAGCGTCTCTTTCTCAATTTACAGATTAATGTATACATTTGCTTTAACAATTTTGTTTTTAACGTCGTGCTATATATTGTTTTATGTTTTGTTTATTAATGGCAATTACAATAACTTGTAAGTTAAGTCATTGGTAGAATGTGCTAACTTAATTGTGGATGTCATTTTTTTAATGTTACTAGCGTTTAAGGCAAGATGCCTTGGTGCAGAGCTACGGGACTTGGGGCTGGTTCGAATCCCCATGGGGGAAGACATTTTTCTATTGGAATTTCGGCCAGTATGGGACCGGTGCCTACCCAGCATCGTGGGGCATTGGGGTAGCTACAATAAGTAGCGACTCCAGGTTGAGAAAACCAGCTATAACGGCTGTGGGACCCGACCTGCTAACCACGTGTTACCCCCTACGCTGGCTAGATGATCGTCTATCTCTCCCGGCTGGTAGGCCAAGGGCCTTCTAGGCCTGTCGTGCTTAGAGTTCTTTTTTATTGGAGGAATGGTGACATCTGAAGGTAGGCACTTTTCGCAGATCTAGACCGAGAATTGTTCAACTGCAACGGCATAAACTCGTTCGTGAATGCGTCAGTAACTAAAAATGACAAATTTATTTTTCAATTTCAGAATTGTAAGTACGCCACCTTTGATAAACCCAATACACCTACTCTTAGGTTATAACTACACATGTTTTTTAATATTATGTGAACGAAACTGACAGGAACCTAACTAGCATGTCCCATTGTTAGTATTATCGCCTCACTATGATGCTTAACAAGCGGCTCGCTTTGTTTCCCCGCAGCTGTTATATGTTATTAAAATACAAAGATCTCGACTGCCGCGCCTACCACGATGTTGCCACATTCCTCTTTTTCCCTCAGTTTCAATTAAAACTCGGAACGTGGAGCAGTCGATCCAGTTATAAAATTATATAACGTAATTAATTGTTATAATTATCAGTGATTTATTGTGATATGTAGCTCAAATAACTTCATATTATATTAGTTAAATATATAAGTGATTACATCTAGAGGCCATGGGAAAATATTTCAGACCGAACAGTTAATAATAATAATAATAATAATAATAATAATAATAATAATAATAGTCTCGGCATGATGATGTATAAATATTAAATTTATGTAAACTTACAAGCTATATAATGTTGGAATTAAATTATTTAATAAATATGTACATGTATAATTTTCTTCTTCTTCTTTTTCCTTCCAAGTATTAGGCCAAGGCCTGTTACGATCCTATAGAAAATTTTCCCTCCAGCGTAAATAGTTTAATCCTTCCGGAAAATTCTCATATAAGATTTGAAAGCATAATAATAGTCCCTTCGATTGGTTGCTGGCCAAAGGAAGGCAAGACCAGTGATGGGGCTGCCATCTTATAGCCTCTGGTCAGGCTTTTCTGGAGAAGAAAAGAAGATAAAGGAAAGAAGAAATGGAAGAAAGGAAAGACTCCCTAGCCCTCGGATGCCCTAATAGCGTCGGGGTCGAAAAAACAAGAGTTAACCAAGAGAGGTTAGATAGTAAAGTTAAGAGTGCAAAACACAAGTAAGTGGAAGAAATGTTTTGCACAGCTTGGGTACCTTGTGGTCGCCATCCACATATCCTCTAGATGAGGACCCCTGAGGGTATGTATAATTTTAATATTAAAAATTAAACAATACCAAGTAACATAGAAATTAAATAATAACATAAATAATCAATGTCTTCTGTCGTTGTGTAATAAACGCTCATAGCGCTATGAGAAACGTGGCAACACCGCATGTCAAGTATTGCCGCGCGGCACCCGCTTTTACATAAACTGTTAACCATCAGAGTGAGGCAATAATACATTCACAGCGATTCATGTCAATGTCGCTTGAAGTTTCGAATGGGAAAAGTTAACGAACTTTTCTTCATTATTGTCGCAAGGTTGTATAGCATGATATTCTCCTGGGGGTGGGGGGTCTCTTAGCGTTTCGATTAGCCTCATAGGAAAAATGATCGGCGTTGAATCTACGAAGTACGAATTGGAAATATTTTGTGTTTTCTCATTATCTAAGTCATTTAACTGAATTTTTAAACTAGATTTCGTCCTCCTCCGTTAAACTTGGCAACGTATTTAATAGTTCAGTTTCTATTAAAACGTTGAATACGATCTACATGTTTATTATGCTGTACTTACGTTGGTGAAACTACACTCAGATTCAACCCAGGAAGTTACTGTGTATTTGGAATAGGGAACTGGGTTGCCATTTTAACAGTATTTTCTTGAGAGAAATCCTTATATAAAACTAAAGATTGCAACGCAGAAGATACATAGTTGTAAGTTGTAGACGTCCAAGCCACCCCCTCTTAAAGAAAAAAACAGTTACCACTTGTCACTGAGCTCTTACGGATCTGTACTATCCTGTGTGAAAGTGTCGACTCTCATATTTACTATAAAACTGGTTTGCATGCCGTAAAAGAAAAACTTTGTTTTTAAATGTATAGTTTATGCTGATGATGTAGTACTACTGGTCGATAGCGAGGAGATACTAAAGGCCAACACGCACACACTATTGAGTAACACTAAGAAATTGGGACTGGAAGTAAATATCAGTAAAACTAAATATATGGTCACACGTAGAAATTCAGTATATAATGGAAATGGACAGCTAATGACAAATGAGGGAAATTTTGAGGAAGTGGCTGAATTCAAATACCTAGGAACAATAATCACAAATAGGAATGAGATGAATTCAAATACCTAGGAACAATAATCACAAATAGGAATGAGATGAATTCAAATACCTAGGAACAATAATCACAAATAGGAATGAGATGCACAAAGAAGTTAAACATAGGCGAAATGCATGCTATTATGCATTGCAGAGACTTTTGATGTCCCAACTCCTTTCAAGAAACGTTAAGCTGAAAATATATAAAACTATTATTCTACCAGTTATATTATATGGGTGCGAAACTTGGACTCTTACTTTAAGGGAGGAAAGGAGATTACGAGTATTTGAGAATAAAGTTCTTAGGAAATTCTTTGGACCAAAGAGAGATGGACAGGTGAATGGAGAAGATACATAACAATGAACTACATGGTCTTTATAGGAAGCCAGATTAATAAGAACAGTCAAGTCTCGTAGACTGCGATGGGCAGGACATGTTGCCCGTATGGGGAATGAAAGACGTGCATGGAAGCTTCTTGTAGGAAAGCCAGAGGGAAAACACCCAGTTGGTAGACCAAGAATGAGGTGGGAGAACATTAACTATGATTTGAGGGAAGTAGGTTATACAGGGAATGATTGGAAAGCATTAGCTCAGGATAGGGATGTATGGAGAGCTTATGTCCGCGCGGCCATGAACCTACGGGTTCGATAGTGCCAGTGAGTGAGTAAGTAAGTAAGTAGTAAATAGATTTGAAAAAAGTACTGCTAACCTTGCCGCTCCACCCCTCATTAACAAATGCCGTTATTATGAGTTTGGCAACATCTACCCTCTATAGGTACGAGGACACTGGCAATAGCCCATAAGGTCTGTAGTAACTTCCTGGGTTGAATTAGGGTGTATATTTCGGTGTGTGTGTGTAATAATAAATAGCATGTACTTAGTAGTTGGGTGGGTAATTGCAAAACGAGATAATTTTCCATAATTTGGAGAATGTATTACTTCTGAACATGCGAGTGAAATTCCGAGAAATCGCGAGTGTAAACATTTTCACGTGCATGCATTTTTATCAAATAAACAGCACGGTAGTATTTTATTATCTTGTATTTCGTGTTTACAGCCCTTCGCATGGTCGTATCCTGACAATTTTTTAAATCAGTATTCAATTATGTACTAATGCTTTTGTATATCTTGCTCAGGGAATTTAAACGCGACACCCGGATATGTACTCCTACACCTGGAATTAAACCTTTAAAGACCGCTAGTTTCTTCAGCGTGGCAAACATGCTGCTCTTACTCGTGGCAATTTCCGCGTGGAATAAGCAACACCCTCTATTTTTAAATTGTAAAAAAATGTACACGCACGTTATCATACATGTTGTATGCTCTTAGTTTATGGATGGCGAATGATTTTATGTATTCCGTTGATGTGCATGGAATTATGGTTGGTTGCTTAATTAGGCTATTTATGTAGGTAGTGTTTATTGATGAAGTTACTGAATATAAATTTAGAAATCAACTTGGTGATATTGTGATGGTAAAACGCGTTATTTCTCCAGTTGGTTTGGATGATATTCGTATTTTTAGATAACTGGATATGTATTTGGTTCAAGACGATTTTTGTATATCTATGCGATTGATATGCGCGAAATTGTGTACAAACGTTTGTCTTTTTTTTTTGTCTGTGAAATGAAACGTTTACGTTTAATTGCAAGTTTTTAAATTGGATTTTTATATGTTAATGTTCATATAGAAATGTAGTTGGTAATACTAAATTTAATTGGTCTGAAAGTTAAAATAATACATGTATACATTTTATATTTAAAAAAATATATAGTAGTCTGCTGGGATGGGCTAATTCCTAGGAATACAAATTCAAATCCGGCCGGAGTAGATACATTTTTTACTTACTTACATACTTACTTACTTACTCGCTCACTGGCACTATCGAGCCCGTAGGTTCATGGCCGCGCGGACATAAGCTCTCCATACATCCCTATCCTGAGATAATGCTTTCCAATCATTCCTTGTATAATCTACTTCCCTCAAATCATAGTTAATGTTATTCTCCCACCTCATTCTTGGTCTACCAACTGGGCGTTTTCCCTCTGGCTTTCCTACAAGAAGCTTCCATGCAAGTCTTTCATTCCCCATACGTGCAACATGTCCTGCCCATCGCAGTCTACGAGACTTAACTGTTCTTATTATATCTGGCTTCCTATAAAGACCATGTAGTTCACTGTTAAGTAGTATTCTCCATTCACCTGTCTGTTCATCTCTCTTTGGTCCAAAAAAATTCCTAAGAACTTAATTCTCAAATACTCGTAATCTCCTTTCCTCCCTTAAAGTAAGAGTCCATGTTTCGCATCCATATAATATAACTGGTAGAATAAGTTTTATATATATTTTCAGTTTTAACGTTTTTTGAAAGGAGTCGCTGCAATGCATAATAGCACGCATTTCCAGAATTGAGCCTATGTTTAATTTCTTTGTGCATCTCATTCCTATTTGTGATTATTGTTCCTAGGTATTTGAATTCAGCCACTTCCTCAAAATTTCCCTCATTTGCCATTAGCTGTCCATTTCCATTATACAATGTATTTCTAAGTGTGACCATATATTTAGTTTTACGATGGATTTTTTAGGATGGAAAAGTCCTCCGGGAGGGACTTCAAGCCGGGGCCGGAAGTCTGGAACATTTTCTGATTGGTAAAAGAACCGCCGCGAGCCTGAATAAAGTAATCTCAGCAAAATAGATCCACTGTTCTCCATCAGTGTAATACCCAAGTCACCCACTAGGTGTCTCTCTCAGGCGATATGCCAACCCCGAATCACTTGCTGACATCTAGGGGTAAATAAGCGTCACTGAAACACTCCCACTAGGGACCACCCTAATCCCCACACGATGAAGCAAGGGGCAAATATATAGATAAATAATGCACTATATTTCATTCAGAAGGGAACCATCGACTTCTGGCGTTTAATAGCCAAAACTTTACTAAACAAATTATTCTTTACCTAACCATGTTTTAAAAGGACATTTTGCATTGGACCTACAGTAAACATTTTTCAAGTATATAAATAGTTTTACAGCCTTACTTAATTATTTTTGTTTCATTTCTTTTAGTGTTTGGTTTCGAACATGGTAATGGAACCACACTTGTACTGTGCTTTTTAACCTACTCTTGGTACATATACCACCCTTGACTCATTTGGATTAAAAATACGCCATGCTTCTCATCTCTTACAGTATACAATAGTGGGTAGATGTCCACTATGTACCGTAATTCACAAATTTCTGGCAACGACCCAGTTCTTTTGTGAGCTGGAACATGAAATTGCATTCCTATGGAAAATTAATTTTTCCTTGTCAGGCAAACGGAAGTATCTTCTTGCACGGCTCGCAGATCGATGGGCATGACACGTGTTGGTAATGCTGGTCTTGCTGTATCCATTATTCTCACGACCGCCCCCTCCTGTTGTATAAGAATATATATTTATACAGAAAATATACTGAATTAAGGAATTCCCAAGGGATGGAACCATTGAAATTGTTTTCATGAAAATATTTAGGCCTATTACGAACATTTATATTCTTCGATCCTACCTAGTACGAGGGCGGATCGGAAAGTAACGCACAATAATTTTTTTCTGCCTTGGTATTGCAGCTAGAATGTTGAAATTTCACAGAGATATAGTTTGAAGTTTTCACTACATATGGTATTTTTTTCTCAGGTGAACCTCTTGCGAGAGAAGCTTGAACTATGCAACAAAGATGGCGCGCATGCTACAGTCGTCCACCTGTGAGGAACAGAGAAGTGTTGTTCGATTTTTGTGGGCCAAAGGGCATACACACAGTGGTACGCCCACGACTCATCACCTGTGACGATTCCTTCCAGAAAGTCTTGTCCTTGTGCGGTGTACCGCGTTAAGTGGTCCAAGCTTGCCATCATTCGCTGGCCCTTGTGGTCGTCTGTCAGGTTCTTAGGCACCCAACGAGCACTAACTTTACGGAATTTCAAATTTTCATGAACAATATCGTACACCGCACCATAGGAAATGTTGAACTTCTGCGATAAGGCTCGCAGTTGCACACGCCGGTCGTTCAGAATTGCCGCCTCAATGTCTCTGACATTCTGCGGGATTGCTGCTGTTGTCGGCCGGCCGGAGCGTGGCGAATCACTAAGGTTCACGCGTCCCTCTTGGAAGAATGTGCACCACCTGGAGACATTGCTACGGTCCATACAATCATCCCCATACACGCCACGCATGTCCCGAATTTCACTGGGTTTATGCCCTTTGGCCCACAAAAATCGAACAACACTTCTCTGTTCCTCACAGGTGGACGACTGTAGCATGCGCGCCATCTTTGTTGCATAGTTCAAGCTTCTCTCGCAAGAGGTGCACCTGAGAAAAAATACCATCTGTAGTGAAAACTTCAACCTATATCTCTGTGAAATTTCAACATTCTAGCTTCAATACCAAGGCAGAAAAAAAATATTGTGCGTTACTTTCCGATCCGCCCTCGTAGAACAAAAATACTGTTCATACGTAGGCTATATACTCCAGCGGCCGCAACTATTTTCGAAACCATACTCGGCATAAATTAAGAAAGAGTGGGTCGAATCCTTAGCCAACAAAATCGAACAATGGGTGGGAGTTTAAATATCACCGTTGCGACAGCAATTTTCGATTTTTTCTCATTGGAACTCAGTATATGCCATTGGAATAAAACTAGAAATGTATTCTAAAAATCGTCGAAGTCCATTAGAATTAAGGAAATTTAAAAATTGTTCTAGCAATTGATTAGTGTTTCTTGCAATACGTACGATTTATTTGACAAGATAAAGATATATTCTATATGCATTTATTATAAATTTAGCATACCTCATATAAGGCTAAATAAAAAATGTGCGCCTAGACCGGGATTTGAATTCACAACCTTTAGCTTTATACGCTAATGCACTGCCACTGAGCTATCCAAGGCCTCCATATCTAAACGCTAGTTTTTCTCTTATACATTTGAATTCCCAAATGTTCTTACTATTCCTAATCAAGCTGCAAAAATGAAGTAGGATAAGGTTTCAATATATGTACTACGTGAACAAAGTGCCAACATCAGGCTGAGCACTTACGGAAAAATTCATGATCTAGCTTGAGCTTGTTAGGAAATATGAAAAGCATAGTCACACATATACTATATGAATCAAAGTTTCAAATTGATGCTTGTTTTGATTATGCTGTCAATGACACCCTCGCTACTGCCAACGAAAGTTACCGCTCAGAACGCCATGTGCGGAGTCCTTGAAAGATAAAATTTATCCCTGGTTATTTCCTCGCAGTATTCGTGTTACTTCGTCGGGTGAGTGACTTCTTTGCATGGATTATGCTCTATCATAATACACTAATTATTTTTAATTGAATTAACTTATTAATTTATTAAGCATTTTATAAACTAGTGCAATTACATAAAATTACAATCAAATAATACGATTTAGCAAGGGTTATAAAATGTCTATCCTGGTCCGTTTTCTTCCTATGTTAGGATGTCTTCTACACTCATTTAGATTATTATATAAAAGATAGATATCACTTTTAATCACGTTCTTAAATAGAGCCTTTTCTTTACAGGTAGTCGCGCTTCGACTCATACTAGTGGAAAATATGAACTATTTTTACTACTTAAAGACACAATTTTAAATGACTATTTAACTCGTGCCCCAAATGGGAGTCAGTGACCAATCATGTTTCAATGATTTCTGTTTTACAACCAATTAGAGTCGTGTTTCACGAAATATTTATCAGTGTTATATTTACCATATTAAAGAAAGCTCTTCCTTTTTAATATTCTGAACAGGTCTGACCATTATTTTGCAGTGACTGAGCCTATAAGAAATACGGCTACCAGATTGTATATATAGTGCATAGATGTCAACACACAGCGCTTGCAGGAGTTAATATAAAAACATTTGTAGCAATTTATTATACCACAAAAAAAAAAGAAACCACTGTTTGCAGTTTCTTAAATATATTTTTTCCCAGGTAATAATCCAGAAAAATATAATTGTCATATTTACATCATACGACATCAGAAATGAATTAAAATAAAGTTTGATGTGTTTCATTTTTTCTCCACTAGAGAGCATTCCTTTGGCAATAAATAGTATGATCTGGTTGCAGTGATAAACAAAAGAAGCAGATGAAGCGTACCTATCGTTTCTCATTTGTTTTCAAACATCGCCGTTTATATTAAATATATAAATATCTTAAAATAACTATAGTTAAATAATGATTTGTGAGTAAATAGCTTAATTTTATTCGTTAAATAGTCCTAACAAATGCCACTCTTGATTTCCAAATTCTCTAGATAAATTCACATCTCATGATCATCCACTACCAAGTGTTCTCAAGAGATTTTATATTAAATTTTAGAGAAATGTAGAATAAATAGGTGCCGTTCTGAGATAGAGGACTGTTTAAAACGTAAGGTGAGTGGATTTACATCAATCTTAATTGCGATGTGAAACAAAAGTAAACAAAAAAAAATATGAGTGTTATACACAGATATAAACGTACATATATTAATGGACAGCATTAAGGAAAAACGAGGAAGACCAAGAAAAGTTAAGTGAAAGTTCGGAGAGAACGAAGACAAGGACTATATCTCCACTATTGTCAGACGTATCTCCAGATAAATTTACTTATGCTACTCAGAAGTGTGGAAGAGTGGAAAAGGGACATTTACTGAAACATTGAAGGGCTCCACAAATATATCACCAAGATGATTAAAAAAGATGAAGGAAATGGAGCCGTGCTCTATCCAGACTTTAAATCCCTATACTTCAGATGAAGCTATGACACTTACAGTTGATTTACTGTTAAGAAATATAATTTTACTCATTCAGGCAACAACAAAGGTAAGAGGTGTTAACCTATATCTACCATTTATAATATAATTTCACAAGTATCCTGATAACAGAGAGCCGAGCTGAGGTTCCGCTACAAAATCTTACAGTGCTTGTACCAGATGAGGTATGTGACGTATGTGACATAAATACTATATATAAATGGGGAAATGTTCTGGTTTAGTGAAAATATGTTTAATACGAGAGGAAATTTAAATTCTATAAAAATTCACCCTCCTGTAAGGGGTGGTTTATTCACAGTAAAGAGAGCTTCTATAAATGCAAAAAATACATTCGTTAACAAATGTGTGAAGTTTCGTGAAAATGTCTAATTTTGTAAAATTTTACCCTTCTGTAAGGTTTTTTTTTCCCCCCAGACAGAAGTAATGAGGGTTTCTCGTTTAGAGATTCTGAAGAATCTCAAAACAGATACACATAAACATGTAGGTGTACAGGACTAGGATGTGGTCCTACACAATCGCAGACGAGTTAGTGATGGACGGAAACGGGAAGATGGACAGGACAAGCAGGTTCCGGTGTGTTCACCTGGTCTGCATTCCGCATGAATCATGTGCTGATTCATTGCCGTGCGGAAGGTCGTGGCTCCATTCCCGGCGCCCAGCCAAATTGCTGCAATTCTCATAAACGCCCACCTCTCTTATCTTCAGCTGTCGTTTTTATCGTCTTCTTTTTTCCACATTGCATTTATATAAAAAAAGTAGTGATCCCACAACAGACCCGGAGGCCCTTGGGGTAGTAGGAGGTTAGGGCTCCCACTTTTTCTAGACAATCGGCACTTTATGTCAGCCCTGCGTGACGGCCGCCATTACCCCCAGAAGAAGTGTCTGGTACTCATTTACGTTAGAGGCTGAGTCGACCCCAGGGCCATTGTGCCGCCAGAGGGTTTGGGTCAATTTATAAATTCTGATTCCAACCCTCGACCCTCTGGCTTGTAGCTTAGTGCCTTAACCACTACGCTACGGTGTGTCCCATTGCATTTATCAAGTATACTGAATACTTTGATACATATTTGATCATGTTAATGTCGATGTATTTATAATTACAAATTAATAATTGGGAACAAACTGATAACATATCAGCATTACCTTATGTGAAATTTATGTGTGAAGGGATTTCAAGAAAAGATAACATTTCGAATCGATCTCTAATATCTGTATTTAACATTAGTAAAAAAGGTCCTTGTACACTATTGGTTACCCTGCTCGTCTCTTAATTCCAAGGTACGCGGTTTAGTAGCGGTTTCATAGTAGTCTGGAGTCGATGGATTTCTTTCTAAGGGTCTGAAATTCTTGAGCATAGGTTCCTTTTCCTGCGGAAAAAACCGAAGCTGTGGAACTTGAAGCCTGAGAAAGTCATCTGAATGAAGAAGGGGCCTGTGAGTGAAATTTGTTTATCCTTTGCGATGTTAGTGATTCTAACTGTTAAAGATCGTCATTAAATAATAATATTTTTAAAACAATAAATTTATTAATATATTAGCTTCAAATTCTTCGAGAATATTTTTATGATAATAATGATGATGATGAACAGACAGGTGAATGGAGAAGACTGCATGACAGTGAATTGCATGGTCTTTATAAGAAGCCAGATATAATGAGAAAAGTCTCGTAGACTGCAATGGGCAGGACATGTTGCACGAATAAGGAATGAAATACGTGCACGGAAGCTTCTTGTAGGAAAATCAGAGGCAAAGCGCCCAGTTGGTAGACCAAACAATGATTTGAGGGAATTAGATTATACAGGGGATGATTGGAAAACATTGGCTCAGGATAGGGATATATGGAGAGCTTATGTCCGTGCGGCCATGAACCTACGGGTTCGATAGTGCCAGTGAGTTAGTTAATAATAATAATAATAATAATTATAATAATAACAATAAAGTAATGATAGTAAAACTCTTATTTAATTGTAAGTTCGTTTCATACGGTAGTAGACCTATAAATCCAAATAACATACGGCGATTACGAGATTTTAGTGAAACATTTTAAATACAAAAGAGACAATTTCTGTTATCTAATTAGTGATCTCGTTAATGGGTTCTCTAAGTATTCGGTTTGGTCTCCTTAAATATCTGTTAATTTGAGCCATATGATTTGGACACTGCTGTATTTCTTGGATATCCTACTGTAGAGTATCAAAAAGCAGATCATTATTATAATATTATTATTATTATTATTATTATCATTGTTATTATTGTTATTATTATTATTATTATTATTATTATTATTATTATTATTATTATTATTATTATTATTATAGTGATTCACCTTATCTTTCGGTATTTCATTCTATAATTTATTTTATCGTTTGTTTGTACCCAATTGAAAATTCTTTGCCTAGTGTGTATTTCCTGGACGATGACAGTGTTTTTATGATTATATTTCCGAAGTCCGTTTTCTTGAATAACTTTATGGAAAATATATACTTTCTTGCTATCTTCCGTGCTAGCGCACTAGAACCGGTTCTGCCATTCACGAAAACGTCGAAGTAACTACCATGAAAGAATTGTTTTTCTTTGCCATCACTAGACGCGCTAGGATCGCATCCTCAAGTGATGTCTTTACTCCTCAGCAGTGTTGTCAATACGATAGTTTTCCCCACTGCTTTTAACTCTCCAATGGTTAAAATTTGGTGGATGAGCAGTGTGAAATCTAGGTTTTTTTTCTTGTATTTGTGATACTTCAGTGTTTTTATGATGCTATGTTTGTAATAATCAGTAATACCTTAATAAATTAGCAATAAGGCGACTTAGGGACCAGTATGACTTATGATAGCACAAGATTCACACCCGCTGTCAGTACAAACAAATCAAGATAAGTAATGAGAACTGTGCCCTTCTTCTCTTCTTCTTCCTTCCAAGTATTAGGCCAAGGCCTGTTACGATCCTATAGAAAATTTTCCCTCCAGCGTTTCATAGGACGGCCCAGTGATCTTCGTCCTCTTGGTATAAAATTATAAACAGCTTTGGGGATCCGATTTGAACTCATTCTTTCAAGATGGTGTTTCCAGTTTAGTTGGTACTGTTTAATATATTCCAAAATTGGCATAGTCTTCAATTCTTTTAAGATATCGGTGTTCCTTTTCAGATCCCATCTGGTGTAACCCGCTGTTCTGCGCATGAATCACATTTCACAAGCCGTTATTCTGCTTTCATGTTGTTTTTTTAGTGTCCATGCTTCACTACCATAGGTCAACACTGGTCTAGCCAAAGTGTTATATAAACGTAATCTGGTGTTTTTTTTTGTACAAGGGATGGTTTCATAACTTGATTAATAATTCCTAAACTTTTATTATAACTAGTAACTTTTTCAGGGATATCCTTTTCATCCCAGATAGAGAGATAATATCCAAGATATTTAAATTGATTAGATCTCTCTAAAATTTTACTTTGTATGGGGTCCTTCCCATGAAATGCCATAATTTTAGTTTTGTTAATTGATATTTCCATATTAAATTTTGCAGCTATTTTTTGTAAATTATAAATTGATCGTTGCAAATCATTTTCGGAAAGTGCCAGGAGAGCTAAATCGTCTGCAAAAAGAATAGCATCGAGTTTGAGGTTCCTATTGATGGGTATATATCCTCGTTGTGTTTTCCTCCATTCATTTATTAATTTATTCATGTATATAATGAAAACCCGAGGGTTCGAGTCCCGGTGGGTCAGGATTTTTAAACTGACCCAAACCTTCTGGCGGCACTATGGCCCTGGGGTCGACTCAGCCTCTAACTGAAATGAGTACCAGACGCTCGTTCTGGGGTAAAGGCGGCCGTCACGCAGGGCTGACAACCCGGCTGACATCAAGTGCCGATTGTCAAGAAAAAGTGGGAGCCTTAACCTCCTACTACCCCAAGGGCCTCCTGAGGCCTGTAGTGGGATCACTTTATATAATGAAAAGCACCGGTGAAAGTCCACATCCCTGTCTTACTCCAGTGTTGATCTTTTCCCAAGAAGATAATTTGCCATCTTGTTTAACAGAGATTTCATTATCTTTATAGATGTTGAAGATATTAGTAATATATTGTTGTGGAACGTTATCATCAGCTAAAATTTGTAGTAATTTATTTCTGTCTACTTTGTCAAAAGCCTTTATGAAGTCAACGAAGGCGATATGAGTTTCTATATTGAATTCCTTGTGCTTTTCTAATAGTAGTTTTTCTAATAGTAGTTTTTCTAATAGTAGTTCTAATAGTAGTGCCCTTAAAAGTACTAATGAATATTTGTATTAATTATACACGTAGCCTTGACGAGTTAGCCTATTTATTATAAATATTATATTCTGATAATTAAATTCCAACCAACCGAGAATTAAGATTTGAAATAAATTACGGTTAAACCCAGGGGATTGAGATGTTACTCGATAGTAGAAATACTTTCAAACATTTTTATTGCAAATCCTTGGTAAGAAAGACCAGAGGCCAAGCATACATGGGGAATAATATTCGGATGGATCTAAGGAATCTAGTTATCTGAGATATGGGTTGGATCATTGGATGACTTTTTTTTAATGCAGCGTTGAATCCATTCCATAAATTGTATAGCTATTCTTCTGCCTATCATCATCCGGCATCATGGCAGCTGCCGCCGTCTTCCGGAAACCAAACGCCATTCCTCTCTGTCCATCCATTGATCTTCCTCAATTCCTCTGATATTCATAGCTGCTTGTACCACTTCTATGCAAGTTTTCTTCGGTCTTCCTCCTTTCCATTGGGATCCATTCCATAACAATTTTAGGCAATCTTTGTTCTGACATTCTTTTGACATGACCATACCACTGTAATCTTTTCTTTTCTATAATGTTTGTGATGTCCGGCTCCTCTTGTACACCCATAATTTCCCTTATTTCTTTATTTGGCATTCTATCCATTCTAGATGTTTCAGCTGATCTTCTTAAAACATCCATTTCTGCCTGTCATATTAGACCATTAGACCTGTTCCGAGGCTGAACTGGTCATTCCAGATTCTGTGTGCATTAATATAATGAAAGAAAGGTATGAACAATAAGGGCAATGGAACCATGCTTAACTTTGGAATTATTGTTTAGCTCCGATATAGCATAAATTCATCACCATCACTGGCGCAACAACACATTCCAGATCCTGGCCTCCTCAAGGAGCCTCCTCCAATTAGTCGGTGCTCTGCCTCTCTCCACCAATTTCTCCAGCATCACCTTATCCTTCCATTGTAGTTTCGGTCTTCCTCTTTTTCTTCTACATCTGGTTGAGTGGACCATATCCTTTTTGCATATATCTGACTTCTTTTTTCTTACATACCCTGCCCATCATAGTTGGTTAATTTTATGAATTCACTAATTTCCACATCTTTGAAAAAAAATGTCATAAATTACAAGTTACTTGGCATTACAAGTTTTATAAATATAGACTAAAATTGTATCCAGACGCTGCATTTTCTGTATAAATTTTCTCCAGAACTACATCTACTTCTTCCCCATTCTAGAATATGAGTAATATAATGTATGAATCATCCTGTATAGCCGTTTATATGTTCTGCATAGATTAAAAGACAGTGATCACAGCATTCCAAAGTTATTCTTCTATCCATTTGGCAGTGTTGATAGTTGACACAACTATTACGCTGTACAGAACGGAAGTTTGAAACCATTCTTTATGCTGTTTATAAATTCAGTACAAGCTTATCTATACAAAATATTCCATTTCCAAGAATATTATTTAGTTTACGGAGATCAGTTTAGTTATGTTACAGGAATTAATAGTGAGTTTTGCGGATAAGTTGAAATTCCTACAAAGTAAAAAGAATAATAATAATAATACTTTATTTATTCTGGCAGAGTTAAGGCCATAAGGCCCTCTCTTCCACTCAACCAGTACAAATACAAATAAATATTCGACAAATATAGATATACACTATACTAATTATAAACACTTAAAGATACAATAAATGTAACAATGTAAATGTCATGTACAAACAACATTTTATGGGGTAATAACAATAATGATACGATAATAATAATAATAATATAAATATGATACATTATACGGGAAACACCAATTAATATATATATCTTACACTGGATAATAATGAAGTCGAGTTTAGAGCAAATATAAATTTAGATTTCTTTTAAAAGATGTCAATGTCCGGCAGCCCCTTATTTCTTGTGGTAGGGAATTCCAGTTGCGAGAAGTGGAGATGGTATATGACATGGAGTGATGTGATGTCCTATGTTGTGGTATATTAAGCAAGAGACTATGTTGTGATCTTGTGTTTTAAGTTATGGTTTGAGGATAGATACTGGAAACGGGATGATAAATAATTGGGAATCGAGGTATGTCGAATTATAGTAAATATACATTATACATAACATTCATATAATCAATAACCGATAAAAAAATTCTAAAATGTTCTCAGATTGACATAATGCATGTATTCCTGTTTCATTGAACGTTCAACATAACTAACCCACTGGCTCTATCGAACCCATAGTTTCATGGCCGTGCGGACATAAGCACTCCATACATCCCTATTCTGAGCTAATATTTTCCAATCATACCCTGTATAATCTAATTCCCTCAAATCATAGTTAATGTTATCCTCCCACCTCATTCTTGGTCTACCAACTGGGCGGTTTCCCTCTGGTTTTTCTACGAGAATCTTCCATGCACGTCCTTCATTCTCCATTCGTGCCACATGTTCTGCCCATTGTATTCTACTAGACTTAACTGTTCTTATTGTATCTGGCTTCCTATAAAGATCATATAGTTCATTGGTATGTAGTATTCTCCATTCACCTGTCTGTTCGTCTATCATTCGTCCAAACATATTCCTGAGAACTTTATTCTCAAATACTCGTAATAGTTTATCCTCCCTTAAAGTAAGAAAGAGTCCATGTTTTGTACATAGACATTGCAATATTACTTGTAACAATGATTTAATGACTGTGCCAGTCATTGCTGCCAATTTACAGGATAAAATTTAAATTATACGCAAGTGTTAAAACACCCTTTTTAAATATATATTATTTTTAATTTGCATTTTATTGTTTAAGATCGTAAAGTTATGAAAATCTAGGAAATCTAGTGCACGAATTAGAGAGATGTTGAGATAATCTTAGTAACAGGGTTAATATTAGGACGACGAGGGTTTCTTACGATCGAATTTAAACACGTGTCTGTCAGCAGGTAGATAAGGAATGCCAAGATACTGATAAGAATAATTATCTAATATGCTGATATGAGCTGGAAATGTGCATTGTGAAATTGCTTCTCTTATTCAGCGTCTCTTTGCAGTTATGCATTTGTTCCAACTCCATGCGAATAGTCTGCATTACATCCTGTATAGGTCTCGCTCACTCACTGGCAGTAAAGAATCCGTAGGTTATGGCCGCGCGGACATAAGCTCTCCATACACCCTTATAATTAGCTATACTTTTCAATCATCCCCTGTATAATTGATTTCCCTGAAATCATGGCTGTTTTTCTCCCACCTCATTCTTGACCTATCTAATGGGCGCTTTCCCTAAGGGTTTCCCCATTCGTGCCCCTGGGGCCTACAAAGTAATAGTCCCGGCCTTTTATATCTTACTGAAATTAGGCATTCTCTGTCAATATTTTAGGCCTGTATAGGTCGAAAAAAACGCATTTTGAAAATAATTTTTTTGGTAAAGAATAGAACTTCGGGTAGGTTAAGTGTTCTATTATAACGTAGTAATTATATTCAAGTGTTATGCATCCATCCATCCATAGTAATTCTGTCCGAGGGCAGGTCTTTCACTGCATTCATAACATTTTTCATGCTCTGCTTTGCAGTTTTAGTAGGTGTGGTAGCTTCCCGTTGCTTTCCACACCGGAGAAGGGTGATGCTGATGACCGGATGATTTTTCGGAGGCCGTTGGGCCCTAAGCTTCCTCATTTGTCTTACAGGTGAGAAAAAACCTTCACCCAGGAGACTGTCCCGACGGGAATCGAACCCGGGCCCGCTGTGTGACAAGGCAGCACGCTACCTCGAGACCACAGCGGTGGAATGTTTGTTTTTATAATTTAATTTAATCATTTTAATACTTACCTAATTGAGCAATGGGTGCTTGCCTCTCATCCACATGTTTCAACAATAGGAATAAGTCATTCAGCAAGTATATAGGGGTATGTGGTGAGCATTTCGGATCCCCAAGCCGTTGTCCAGTTTCTTAACTCAGCGCTTGAGTACGACATGCCTTGGTGTAGAGCTACGGTATTTTGCTAGTGCGAGTAGCGGCTCCAGGTTGAGAAAACCATATATAATGGCTGGGGGCTCGACATGTTGAACAGATGCCATCCCTATATACTGGCTTTGCGAAGTGAGCAGTCTTCTAGATCTGCCGCCGTTGTGTATCATGATGATGCCACACATGCAGACTGAATTTTCTTCCACTTGGGAAGTCGAATCAGCCTGCGTCACGTGTTCTGGTTCAGAGCATAGTATGTCTTAATGCCATATAATGTGGCACTGAACAAAAAATTCCAGGTTTTCAGGAGTAAACACTTATTTTTTTTAACATAATTTTTGATATTCTGAAAATCTGATTTCGTGCATTTTTGGACGATGTGCCTTTTGCATTTGAGATTGAGGCAGTCTCTTTAAACTCTCTCATAATTAGAATTTAAGTGTATACATAGGAGCCTACATTGGTAGAGAAGTAAATGAATGGGCCATATTTAGTGTACGTTCGCCACTGAGGTTGATATTCTTTTGCCAAACGTCATAAAAATAATCGGCGCCACTTTTATTTTTTATATGTACAATTTTATGGCACATTCTACATCTATTTTCGGTGTCTCGTTAGTGCATTTTTTTTTAACGTCTAGCCTTTGCAGTAGTTTGGTATTTTGGCTAATCTCCACGGCTAGACACCGCCCCTCCATCAAGGTCCGGACATCGTGTCCCGGCTTGTCATTCTCTCCCTCCCAGCACCATCCCGCATCCACAAGCTGCAAATTTCACGACTTATTTCTGTATTTTATTTAACCGGGCTCTTAACTGAGGTTATTAAAGTAGCAATTAAAATCAGAACGTGAAAAGGATGACATGTTGTTCAGAGATATTTCAGGTTTTGGGTTTATTTGCACACATTTGCGATGCGAAACTATGGCTTCCTTTTGAAGGAAGCTATGTTGCAAGTCCTCGATGCCTTGTTACATTTGTTCAGCATGCTAAAGAATCCTTCCAGGCGTGGAAGTTCACCTCCTGAAATTTTTACTTTATATCGCACATTCTGCGATATCCATTTACTTTTTTCCACATATCTCATTATTATTATTATTATTATTATTATTATATCAAACCGAGGAGATAAAGGGCCAACTCGCACTCTCTATTTAGTAACACTAAGAACTCGGGGCTGGTAGTAAACAGGAATGAAACTAAATATATCGTCACACATAGAAGCACATTATATGATGTAAATAGAGAAATCAGTTAATGAGGGAAATTTTCAAGAAGTGGTTGAATTAAAATACCTAAAGTAAAGTGATTATATTATATGGTGTAAGTGGAGGAATCAGTTAATGACAAATGAGGGAAATTTTGAAGAAGTGGCTGAATTAAAATACCCAAAGTAAAGTGATCCCACTACAGGTCATAGGAGACCTTGGATAGTAGGATGTTAAGGCTCCCACTTTTTCTAGTCAATCGGCACTTCATGTCAGCCCTGCGTGACGGCCACCTTCACCCCAAAACAAGTGTCTGTCACTCATTTCTGTTAGAGGTCGAGTCGACCCCAGGGCTATGGTGCCACCAGAAGGTTTGGGTCAGTTTAAAACTCCTGACCCCACCGGGGTTAGGAACACAAATTACGAACATGAATGAGGTGCGCGAATATATTAAATAAACATGCTCATATGTACGCTAAACACTTACACGAGGAGAAAATATTAAGAGTATTTGAGAATAAAGTTTCTAGGGAAGTCTATGTACTAGAGAGAGACGAACAAGACAGGCGAATGGCGAAGAGTAGAAACAGTGAACTACATCTTTATGGGAAACCATATATAATAAGTCAAGAATCGATTGCAATGGGCAGAACGTGTGGCACGGGTGGGGAATGAAAGAGGGACATCGAAATGCCTTGTAGGAAAACTCGGGGGGAAACACTTAAGTAGATATATTGATTTAGGCTTTCACGGCCGGAGTTACTTTGATGATCTTGTAGACGATTTCCGGGCTGTTGGTCGTTGTCAACCTTTGAGGATGCCGGACGCAGTATCTGGCGAAACGTTGGGGAACTACAAGCCTCAAGACCACAGCCAACAGCCCGGAAATCGTCTATCAAGATCATTATACTTAGTAGATAGTCAAGAATGATGCGGGCGAATAATACTATCCCAGATTTGAGGGAAATTGATTTTACGGGGGGTGGTTGGAAAACATTTACTCAGGATAGGGAAGAATGGAGAGCTTATCCGCTCGACCATAGTGCTAGCGGGTGAGTTAGTGCACTTGTCTTAAAAATATAATAGTTCAGATCTTTTTTTTTTGCTCCAACTGAGACTGGCCTAGAAGGCCCTTGGCCTACCAGCCGGCTGGTGGTCTCACTTCCACGTGTGTTAATCAAAGAGGTAGACGATCATCCAGCCAGTGTAGGGGTGACATTTGGTCAGAATGTAGGGTCTCCCAGCGTCATAGCTGGTCCTCTCAACCTGAAGCTACCCAAATGCCTCATGCTGGGTGGCACGGGTCCCAGACTGGCAGAAATTCCAAGAGAAAATTTGTTCCCCCATGGGGACTCGAACCAGCGCAAATACCGTAGCTCTGCGCCACGGCTTCTTGCCTTAACATATTAGTTAATTCGGATAAAGCAATCTGCAATATTTTGTGTTAAATTAGCGGTTGTCGTTATCAGTAGCAAAAATACGAGTTTATTTAAGAGGAATTTTTCTTCTCATAAAAATAAATGTATTTTTTAAAGCTACAGTACCTCTTTGTTGGAGGCAGTTTCCAGGAATTGGGCAAAGGAATTTCCTTCGAGTTTCCTTGAGGTTGGTTGTAATTCAGAGAAGTGGCAAAGCATTAAGATAGCCTTGACCTGTGTCCGGTCCTAAACTTGAACACGTTCTCACACCCACATTCATCATGTTGTACATTCCAGACATTCTTGGCCGTCCATTGATGATTTCTCCATAAGTCTTTCCTCTCAAAGAGATACATTTTGCCGCTGGACTTCATTGATACACGTGTGTTTATTTTATATTCGCCTCTTGTTGTACGATTCATATCTGGACGAAGCCAGTTGCGTCGTGAGGGTTTATGACACTCATAGGGCCTCGGTCCTTATATAAAATACTTGGGCCAGTTTTGCCACTACTTTCAGGCCCAGCGTTAAATGCATAATGATCTGATAGGCATATGTTAAATATTGTTATAGTATCTACCTATACAAAAAACAAGCAAGCACATTGAAAAACTATACCAAATGCAGCTTAAGAAATGTTGACATCGTGTTTATATTGTTGTAGATAATTTTAAAAGTCGATATTTTGTGGTTTTAGACCTATATTTTTTATACTTAGGCGTATATGTTTACTAGTCTTCCGCGAGTCTGGAAAGAATCAAATTTAGGCTGTCTTGAATATTAGTGTCTTTATCCATCTTCCGCCATCTACCATTAGTACCATATGACATTTACAAAAACATCTAATTGTTCCCTGCTGTGGCTCTTTCCATACATTTTTTTAAACTATTCTCCAAACGTTTTTCTGTTTGCTTGAGGATTCTCATTTCTTGCAGTGTTTTCATTCATCCTCCCTATGTAATAAAATGTTCATATTTTTTTTTGTTTGTACTTTTAAATTTCGTATTATACCCGTTTTCTTTTTCATTACTATTTTTAATATATATATCATGTAAGGCCAACCTCTATCTAAAATTTATAAAAGTCAAACTTTCAACATAACCACGCAAGCCAAGAGAGTAACCAATATACTATGATTAAAAATAAATATGTATATATTTATTTATTTACGTGTGTACATACATACATACGTATGTATAGTCGGCTCAGTCATTTAGTTCCTCTGATTTAAAAAATACATTGTTATTGCCAGGTAGAGCCGGGGAGTTGTTGTTTAGACGCGGTTCCAGTCACAAAAACTAAGAAAGTTCTCTGCCAATAATGCAGTCGCATGTTTGAGGTTTCCATGTCTACTCCACGTGGATATAATTATCTTAACATAGTTACAACTTAAGTAGCTTTATGTGGTAAAAATTTATTCTAGTAAATAAAACGCGACAACGCAGCTTGATATGCTAAATACTCATGCGTGCAAAATAAACCTAACCACAAAGCAAAGCGCGGGTAAACTGAACGACTGAGCCAACTATACCTTATTCGTCCCTCATATAGACATGGTCCCCTAGCAGTAGTTTCTTTACAACGCTAATTTAGTTAGTTGTTTCCATATATATATATATATATATGTCAGCGAGGGGCATGTGGTCAGCCATATAGTAGGCACTTTTTTGTCAGAGTTGAGCTTCTCTTACGAGCCCGAAAATCTCGGAATTCTCTCCCATGGACCCCGACCGGGTTTGAACACTCAACATTCGGGACTAGAGACAAGGAACACATTGTTAGTTGTATATGGATATATATGCAGTTTCCTTTTAGTAATTTTATCATCTTTCGCATCTTAATAAAAACATTTGTTTTTGAAAATATAAAATTAGCTAGTTATTTTTCGAAATGATTCAAATACCTAGGAACAATAATCACAAATAGGAATGAGATGCACAAAGAAGACCATTTACCCCAATTTAAAGTTCTCGTCTTCCATCTCAAGTCCCCCCCCGTGAGTTTTTTCTGTAAAATCCACTACGATGAACGTTGGCCACTGTCCCTTCTGCCTCATCTACCAACTCACTCTTCACGTGTCTGATCATTAGGTGTGAAAATATTTCATGTACAGTGTATAGAAAACTTTGTCTTCAAATTGTTTAATTATTCTCTAATCATTAATTATTGTTTATAGCCTTGCATCCAATTATAAACCGTCTGAGGCACTGCCTTGGTTTTATGGCCATTGTTGTAGCGTTTTATTTTTGGCATGAGAACTATAAGGGTGTGACATTCTGGTCTGTGGTTTAGACTTCGTTTGCAGTCCATAGTACTTCCCTATAAATGGCTTTTAATTAATTCATCCTTATTACTTGCTCCTGGATTCTAGTCCAACGCTAATCCAGTTTAATTTCTAATCATACGCTGGTTAGTTTTCTTAATGACTCTCTTCACGTATTTTGTAAGTAGAGTTATTGGATGAAGACAAAATTGCTATTGTGTTAATTCCTAATTGTTTTCTTTCGTTTATTTTTAACCACAAATGCATGGGAATAAACATCTTTGGTCGGGGTAAAGATTATATTGCTTTTCTGAAGATCGTGGTCCGCAGATGTGATTTGTTCCTACGATCGGCAACCGAGATATCTTTGTTGTTTTCATTTCGATACGAACAAATGCTAGGGAATAGTGTTGTAATGCACCCGCTTTGTTGTACTGCCTGCCTACTCATGAAGTGGGCAGACGGGATGTAAAGTTATTGTCCACGGTATAAGGTTTCGCATATCAAGTCAGCAATAATCTTACTCGGCGACTGCATATTACAACTTTGGAATCTTTTTAATCATCATCATCATCATAGTACATTCACGAATTTAGGCCATTTGTTGACCTGTTTCGGCCTCAAGAGAAACACCATCCAGAGTCTTTTGAGTGGACGTCCTGGTCTTCTTCTTCCTGCAGGTGGATATCTTAACATTAGTTTGGGTATTCTGTGATCTTCCATTCGATGAACATGTTGCATCCATCTTGACTTATAATCAGAAATTTTGTTTTCTAAAGATTCCATGTGTAATTCTTCTAAGATGTCTTCATTTTTTTTGTGATCTAGTAGTGTGTATCCTGCAGTCCTCCGAAGATATCTCATTTCAGCAGATCTAAGTCTCTGTATATCCTTCTGTTTCAACGTCCATACTTCGCTACCATACAAAAGAGTTGGAAGAGCCAGTGTTTTATACACTTTCAGTCTTGAATGCTTTTGGACTAACTGTGGCTTGAAGATAGAATTTATTAACCCTAAAATTCTTAAAAATTTAGATATTTTTTGCATTTACATCCTTTTCTTCTTCTTCATATGAGATATTGCATCCTAGATATGTAAAATTATTCACCTGCTCCAAAATTTTATTGTCCAGTACAATTTTACTTCTGACAGGACAGGAATCTTTTTAATTCCTTTCTTTATACAAATCTGCCAACTTTTAAGGTTTGGAATGTGCTCTTGATTATGTATTTGCATTAGGTGTAATCTCCGTATATTATAATCTACTGTTTAGCATTCTATTTCTATAAAGCATTTTTATGTAAAATCTAATCAAATAAATATATCTATTTTTACATGTGGAGATCATATTCCCGCGCGTAACCTTAGTTGGAGGAACAGTGGCCAATCAGAATGGCTGCTCCTCAATGACGTGTGCGTTTGTGACGTAATGAGTACCCCCTTCTTGCCCCACTTCTCACGCACTCGTCCCTCTCCTCTCTCCCACTCTCTTCGTTCATGAGCGTGGTAGAGAGAAGAGAAAAAGGTTTTTAGCTCGCGTTTGTGCCTCAACTGAAAAGTGGACATATTTGTAAGCTCGTAGAAGAGAACTGTTTATCGTCTTGTTGCGTCAGTTTCTTCGAAAATTCGATATGTATGTGTTGTAATGTGATGTTTAGAGGTGCTTGGAGGTTATAGTCCACAAGTCGACGTGGTATGTTGATTGCATTAGTTGAAGAAATAGCTTGTGCGTGTACGCGTCTGTTAAGTTTGAATTTTTTGGAACGTTTTGTCCGGTAGATAGGAATCGCAAAGTGTTTATAACGTGTTTTCAGTTCATACGTCCAGTGATCGCCTTAATGTTGTACTTTTGTACCTCTGAAAGTGCTGCTCATCTAGAAAAGTCCACTTTACGTGATATTCTGGGAAGTGAATGAACTCGGTGAGTTAAAAAAAAGTTGAATCAATAAAAAGTGGATGTTGGCCAGACGGAGTAGCCTGCAGCACGGTATTAAAATCGATATGAAAGTGCAGTTTTATATATTTTTTTGTATGTATCATCAGGAAAGTATGGCTGCGTTTCGTTAATGCACATTATTAAATACTAATCGCCATTTTTGCGTGGAGTATTTTTCCAGTCTCACCGGCTTGTGTTGCTGAGTCACGCCTGCGAGATTCTTGAGTCTTTGATGATGTGGACGTGCGTGTCGTGCGTGTGGCGGCAATGCGAATTAAGGAGGGGGGTGGATACCAACTTCATATTTTTATGGCCTTAAGGATAATTGCATTTTCTTAATTTTCAAATTTGTCATTAGTTTTATTTCAATAGTCAGTAATGCTTAATACGTTCTTATCCATAGTGGCATTTTAATCAAAATACGATAATAGTATAGGGGGATTAAACAAGAAAGACTACCGAAAGATATGCACTACATGACGTAAAACGTCTTTAGAACAATAACAAATCATAATAGGTATATTAATTTGTCTGTTGTAATATATCATAAAAATAATATATTTTTGATTTGTTTAGCTCTTCTAACTGAATACCATATATTTTATTTTGCCCCAAATCTACGTAATAAAATTAATAGCATTCTTGATTTTCTTTTAATTTGATTAAAATACAGGGCATATTATAATTTTGTTTAATTGATAAAATTTGCAACAAACAATAAGCTACTATACAACAAAAGCCATATTTGATAGTTTTATAACCTAATAGTTCAGTTGGAAGTGTAATACAAGTATCAACATTTTCTAAATAGTTAAAAAATCCTCTAGTTTACTGCCTTAATACGCCCAGTTTAAAATTAGTCTTTAATTATTTTAGTTGATTAAATTTTATATGTTTAGAAATTAACTCATTTAAGGTTGTCATTCCTCCCTCTATAAAATTTTGGAGATTCTCCACTTTAATTTACCCCATATTTTCAGTCCTGTAGAACAACAGTGCGCATGCACCAGAGTTTATAGAGCCAGCGATAACCCACCATTGAACCACAAATCAATTATTGTTTCAATTATCTTTTTTTTTAAATGTATTTAGACACATTTAAAATGTAATGAATCTAATAGCTAAGTCACACATAACCTAATTTGGCTCAACTGCACTTCTACTAGCGCTTGATTTTTCAGTTATATTGTTGTAAACTATAGCTCTTCTTCTGTATTTACTAACATTATTTATTTTAAACTTTTTCAAACAATTTTTATAACATTATTAGAAAAGATGAAATGAAAAATGGCAAAACACCCGGAGAGGATGGAATATACAACGAATTGCTAAAACTGGCTTCAGATCAAATACTACCATCACTCACAAACATCTTTAACAAAATTCTGCAGACAGAAGAGATACCCGAGCAATGGAAATCAAGCACAATCATTCTTCTCCACAAGAAAGGCACAAAAGATGACATGAATAATTACCGACCCATAAGCCTGATGTCCAATCTATACAAACTATTTTCAAAAGTGCTAACAAGAAGACTAACAAAAGTCCTGGACGAAAACCAGCCAACAGAACAAGCCGGATTCCGCTCAGGCTTTAGTACAACAGACCATCTCCAAGCAATTAACCAAATAATAGAAAAGACAGTCGAATACCACCATACATTATATCTAGCATTCGTCGACTACAACAAGGCATTCGACTCAGTAGAACATTCAAGTGTCCTCCAGGCATTACACACACAAGGAATCGAACACAAGTACATCCGCGTTCTGGATAAGATCTACAGCCAAAGCTATGCCAAGGTGAAGACAGAAATTGTGGGACAACCATTCAGTCTCAAAAGAGGAGTACGACAAGGCGACCCAATTTCTCCTAAACTTTTTACATGCGTGCTTGAAGACATATTTCGAAAACTAAACTGGAACAAGAAATACGGAGTAAATATAAACGGGAGCAGGCTATCCAACTTAAGATTTGCTGACGACGTGGTATTGTTCGCCAGATCCCCTAAACAACTCCAATCAATGCTACAAGAGCTCTCAGAAACTAGCAAAATTGCAGGCCTTTCGATGAACAAAAGCAAGACACAAATTATGTCTAATGGTCCGGAAAAACCCAATCAAAGTCGATGGAATGGATCTTCAATATGTAAGCGAGTACATATACTTAGGACAACTACTCTCCTTCCATCAGAAAGTAGAGAAGGAAATAAGCAGAAGAATAGCTCTCGCCTGGAAGGCGTTCTGGTCACTGAAATTTATACTGCTGGACAAGTCACTCAACCGGAAACTCAAAATGGAAACACTACAAACCTGTGTTCTTCCAACACTGTTATATGGCTGCCAAACTTGGAATCTTACTGCCAAACTGAAGTACACACTCCAAGTATGCCAAAGGAAAATGGAGAGGAAAATCTTAGGCATAACTCTGAAGGACAGAATCTCGAATAACAACACTTCAAGCGATATCCTCAACAACTGATCCCGCACAACAAGCCATCAGGAAAAAATGGAAGTGGGGAGGCCACGTCGCAAGAATACAGGACGACAGGTGGACAATAAAAACAACCATGTGGGACCCGTACACAGGCAAGAGACAGCGCGGAAGACCAAGACGACGATGGGCTGACATCTTCAAAGAACGAGCAGGGACGCAATGGTCCAGAGTCGCCAGATGCAGGAAAAGATGGAGAACGATGGAGAGCCAACTGTGTATTAACTAATCACAGAACAGACAGTGTATACAAACCAAGTGCTACATCCAAGTCAACTTCTCACCACGGAGTAGCTCACCGGGTGACACTCTCAAATAGAGCTTAACCCCTGTACAGGGAGGCCTTTGCCCTAAAGGGACATATCAGGCTTTATTTATTTATTTATTTTATATTAGAAAAAATTGAAGTATTTATTTAAATATGCAAATCACAATATTATGACAGCCAATATTGTTATGCTAACTGCTATTTTCTCCACAGAGTATATTACTTAGTCTTATGATTTTTCTATCGCTGTTTTGGGTTATCACTGGTTGGATCAGCGTTAGGGAGTGATAAGTGTACACCATTTTTAATAAACATTTGGTAATTTTAATGTTTTTAATATATTTTTTTAACATAGATTTGAGGATTTATTGCATTCAATTTCATAGCAACGGATAGTAATCGAGGATGATTATCGATTGTGGGTTATCACTTCTATAAACTCTGGCGCATGTGCACTGTTGTTCTATAGTACTTCGTAGACTATTTAACTCATGCCCCAAATGGGAGTCAATGACCAATCACGTTTCAATGATTTCTGTATTACAACCAATCAGAGACGTGTTTCACGAAATAATTATCAACGTTAGGATTATCATATATTAAGCAAAGCTCCTCCTTTTTAATATTCTGAACAGGTCTGACCGTTATTTTGCAGTGACTGAGCCTATAACAAATACGGCTACCAGATTGTATATAATAGTGCTTACATGTCAACATTTGTAGCAATTGATTATACCACCAAAAAAAGAAACCACTGTTTGCACTTTCTTAAATGTATACGACATCAAAAGATTGAGGATTAATATACAGATTTCTGTTGTTTCATTTTTTGCTCCAGCTAAGAGAGCATTCTTACAATATTGCGTCTTCACTTGGCAATAAATAGTATGATATGGTTGCCGATTAGTGAATAAACAAAAAGAAGCCAGTAAGAAGCGTAGGCTACCTATCGTTTCTCATTAGTTTTCAAACATCACCGTTTACTTTAAATATAAAAATATTTTTAAATAACTGTAGTTAAATAATGATTTGTGAGTAAACAGCTTTATTTTATTCGTTAAATAGTCCTAACAAATGCCACTCTTGATTTCCAAATTCTCTAGATAAATTCACTCCTCACTTCGTGAGTCGTGAATTTATCGATAATTTGGAAATCACTCGTGGCATTACTTATGATAAATATCATAAGAATCACAGAATATCACAATCTAAAGTTGAGCCACTGATGTCACATGTTGGAAAGTTGTGTGTAAAGTATTTAGTTAGGACGGTATAGTCCACCGCTGTGGTCTCGAGGTAGCGTGCTGCCTTGTCATGCAGCGGGCCCGGGCTCGATCCCCGGTCGGGGCAGTTTTTCTGGGTGATGTTTCTATCGGGGTTTTTCCTCACCTGTAAGACAAATTTCAGGAAAACTTTAAGGCCCAAATGGTCCTTGAAATCATATGGCCATCATCTTCATCCTTATCATTATCATCTTCATCCTTCACCGGTGTGGAAAGCAACGGGAAGCTACCACACCTACAATTCCCTAGTAAAGCTGCAAGCATAGCAGGAAAATGCTGTGATTGCAGTGAAGGACCTGTCTTCGGGCAGAATTACTATGGATGGAAGTTGGTATACTTCCAATTTCTTAAAGAATGTTGAGAGGAATTTATTGCAAAGATTGATAACACCAGTTTCACAGATGTGCTACCATCTTGTGTCAATTTAGTTAGCTTTGTGTAGAACTTAATGAAAAAAAATTGATTAACCCAATTGAAATTTTTTCTTGCTTGGCTGCATCTAGTCTTCTTGGCTAGTTAGATAGTTCAGACTTCTTCTTCTTCTGCCTTCCAAGTATTAGGCCAAGGCCTGTTACGATGCTATAGAAAATTTTCCCTTATGGGAAATTCTCGTATAATAAAATATATTAGGCAGACATTATTAAAGAAGTGAACAATTTTCAATTTGCCTGTTTGCTCTGGTTATCACTAATTTATAATATTTTTCATTTTTGACTGAGGTTTCAAGGTCAACCCTTTTCCTACCTTATGATACAAAGATGTAGCTGAACTGCTGCACTTGTATATCAAACCAATTCTGCAAGTAGATCGGCTTATGTTATAAGAAGTGGGATTTAGCCAGCAGAGAACATTGTAGCTCTCGTACATCCTTGAAACATCTGCCGAGAATGAAAATAGTATAGTACAGTAGAACTTTGATATATCATCACGTTCGGGGAACATCTTTTACCCATATCTTTTATTGTTATCATATCAAAGTGTGAATAGTATGATGGGTAAATATAAAATACAGTATATATCGTATAGTAGTTTAAATAAAATCACAAATTGCTGCAAGTAATTTACTCCACGAGACTTATAAAAATTCTAATTATTATTTTATTTTTCAAACACCATATAAGATTTAACATTGCACTGTCTTAATGTCTCTAAATTATATTTGGTTGGTTAAAGCACTCCTTAGTTTCTCTGCAATTGTACTGCTGAAATGCTCATGCAATGTGTTATTCAATAGTTACCTATTTATTTTAATTTTTAAAATACAATTCTACAAAAATAATATTGCAATATTTATGTATCCAAATTCATTGTGCATTGAATCACCATAAATTGGACTTTAATTGTATTTGTTATTAGAATTTAAACTTTTGAAATAAGAGTTAAATAACTAATATATTGACTTAGGCTTTCACGGCCGGAGTTACTATGATGATCTGGCAGAATATTTCTGGGCTGTTGGCCTTGGTCTTGAGGCTTGTAGTTCCCCAATGTTTCGCCAGAGACTGCACCTGGCATCCTCAAGGGTTGTCTTGAGACTGGCAATTTTGTTGACTACCTGCTCTATTTATATGTTGCATACATGTATAAATAGAGCAGGTAGTCGACGAAATTGCCAATCTCAAGACAATCCTTGAGGATGCTGGACGCAGTCTCTGGTGAAACGTTAGGGAACTACAAGCCTCAAGACCACGGACAACAGCCTGGAAATCTTCTGCAAGATGATCATAGTTAAGTAACTATTGGGGAGGGGTGAAATTTAGTAATGTAAAATGTTAATGAAGTGTTGTTTTGCTTACAGTGCGGGTGCTAAGATAGTGCTGAGTAATATTCCGTCACATGTGAGGTTCGAGGAATTGGAGCCACTTTTGACTCCTTTTGGTTCCGTCCAGAGCTGTGAGAAGTTGAACTCGCGAGATGGCTCCACGCAAACTGTTCAAGTCAGCTATGAAACTCAGGAGCAGGCTCAACAGTAAGTACTTGCAACATGTTTCATGTCCAGGTAGAACACCTCTTGCATTGTCCAATTGCCCATAATATTTTTTATTTAACTTAATATTGCAATCTGCCTTTTCTCTGTACTATCTGCATTTGTCACTACATCTTCTACAAATTAGAATAAAAAATTATTTTACCAACTGGTCTTATCTCTACTTTATTTCATATAGAGTGGAATTTTAATAAAACAAAATAATATTCATGAAATAAATAAAAGAATTCAAAGTAATAAATGTTTTGAAAATAATAAAGTATTTGGAATCAAAATATGACACGTAGAACAAAAGCCAGATTGTATAAAATGCTAGTTAAACCAGTGCTTACTTACAGGAGTGAAACCTGGGTTCGGACTGAACATGACAAATCTCGATTATCTGTTTTTAAAAGGAAAGATGTATGGACCTATTAAGGAAAATGGAGTGTGGTGAAAGAGATATAGCAAAGAATTATGGTTTGTGTAAATCATGAGATATCATTACTGATTTATGTTGTTCTTGACTCATCTTCTTAAAAAAACTCAACATAAATTAAATTATTTCCTATCTACATAACTTAATCATTACAGATATCAAAGTGAACCAACACATTCACTGAGTTAAAATGTGTTTGTGAGCCGTGCAATGGTTCATGTGATAAATATGCTGTGACGTGCACCAAAAAAAGCAACTTCATTCACAGAATTTTGCCAAAATTAAACATGCACAGTGTGTACTACATACCGAGATGGGCAAGACTTAAGTAGAAGATGACAAAATATGAAGTAGTTAGAAGAATTATTCATGGTAAGGAAGAAGGAGAACTAGAAGACAAGATTTGATGAGTGTATGGAGTGCTATAGCATGTCAAATCTTTAAAACTCAAGAATTGGTGGACAGTTGCCAGAGATAGACAAGACAGGAGAAAAATTCCAAAGTAAGCCTTGATCCACCCAGGATTGTTGTGCTGCTGCTGATGATGATGCTACTTTTATTGCATCCATACTTTACTTGTCTCTGATTCCAGGGTTCATACCTTCAAACAATGCAAGGATCAGTCAATTTTTCTGGGCTTAAAAATCCTGAGTATAGTTTTATTCAGAAGGGAACTAAGGAAATAGTATCCAACATATGCCATAATTTTTTTGAAGTCAAAGACACCATGCACCATGGGTCATCAGGTACATAACAGATGTAATATGTAGACTCAAGTGATATAGCCAACATATATAAGATGTTGGAATGCACTTGAAAACCACAGGAGAAACCCCCAACAACATCTGTGCAATATATATGCCCCAAGATAGAAGGCTTAAACTTAAAAAAAGCTAACATAAGTGCAACTAAATTTATCCTAGGTAGAAGTTTTATCACTTTTAGCATAAGTAGTTCAATAGACCCTTTTAAAGAACTAATATAATATATTTGAGAAGTTTATCATGTTCTTTAGTTGCGTAACATGGTTGTTAGTATGGTTTTTGTGTAGTTTGTGGATTTAGTGTAAATAGTTATTTAATCAACTATGTAAGAAACGATAAAGTATGTGCTGGGTGCATTGTAACAGTTGAACTTTGGAAGTACATGTTGGTTGCACTGCCACATCATAGGTATATGTCTGTAGTTGTATATTGTAAAACAAACAAAAAATGTTCATATAATCATTAGAAAACATTCCAAATATATTCAAAATTGTAGTAAATCTTCTTCATCCAGCCTGTAGACCTGGACAATATCGAAGTATGGCCTTGGGAACTCTCTGAACTCACTCGTCGCAAATGATTCATCCAGTTCTAGTATCTATGTATGTATTGAATGACCAGTTCTAAATGTAGTTCCTTCAAGATATCATCATTGCATTTGTGATCCCATTTGATATATCCTGCTGTATATCTCATCTTATTTCACTAGAATTATCTTGTTCTCTGCAATATTTCTAGAAAAGATTCCAAATGCATTCAAAATTGTAGTAAATGTTTCTAAAAATGGAACTGTAATAGTAAAATTTAACAGAAGTTGCACAATATATTTTAAGACAGGTCACATGTTGGATACTTCATGACTGAAGGGGGACAAGATGTTGTCTGAAACCATCGGTTGTATTAGGTGAGTCGTTAAAAATATTAACTGAATCTTCTTCTTCACTTCCTGGTTTAGGCAAGAGTTGCCTGTTCCGTCTTCACTAATAGATCTAAGACCATCTCTTCCGAGGACGTGCGACATCTCTTCTTCCTCTTGGAAAATAGTGGAAGATTTTATTTGGTAATCTTCTTTCTTCCATTCTTTCTACATGTTCTTTCCACTGTATCTTGTTATTTAAAGTAGGATACTTGTTCAATAATTTTGTCTCTAATTACTATTAACTGAATTTCAATGTTAATTTATGTAATCAATTGAGCTGGTGTTTACATGATGAAAATCCATATTTATTAATTAAATAAAAGTAAAACTTAGTTTTATTTGATTTTCACGTTTATTAAGATATGATTCATTGACAGCTGTTTCGGTACACTGTACCTTCTTCAGACATGTTAACAAATTATGAATTGTGTTCCAACTGATCTAAGCAACAATACAACAATAATTTATTTAATTTTTTTAATTTAACAAAGGGAATTCATGCAAATCAAGTTGAGAGGCTGTAGAAATAAATAAATTGGAAAGTAGTAATAAACTGTTAAATTCTCAACTTGATTTGAATGAATCACCTTTGTTAAATTAAAAAAAAATAATAAATTATTGTTGTATTGTTGCTTAGATCAGTTGGTATGTCCTATAACAACACTTCATAATTTAACATGTCTGAAGAAGGTACAATGTACCTGTTTAGGTCTCACCGAATTATATCTTACTAAACATGAAGATCAAATAAAACTTATGTTTTACATTTATTTAATTAATTAATTTATAGTGTTTTTTTTAAAGAAAATCATATATCCCAGATGTGTCAAACTCATTTGGTGATTTATCAGATCATGTGCCACATGATCATTGTTAAAGCTGTCAATGTTTTATTAATTGGCTCAATTCTTACTTTTTTTGATGTTATATTTAGTATAACATATTCCAGTCCTGAACAAATTTATTTTTTAAAAAAGAAAAATTGGTGCTTGAACCGGGAATCAAACCCCGGAACCCTGACACATCAGAGTGCGTTCATTACTCCACTGAAGACCTAATACAATAACCAAGTTTTCTTTCCACCTGTACAAATTTCTTATGTCAGAGGGCAGATAGTTATACTTCTATTCAAAGTATTTTTAATGAGAATTTTACATTACTTTCAAGCAGTGACAGCTTTCATTTTGTATTTATTTTAACATATTCCAGCCCTGGACAAATTTATTTAAAAAAAAATAAAAAATTAATGCTTGTACTCTATTCATATAATTCATATTGCATTAATAACTGTTACAATGGAAATAAATGTTAAAATATAAAAAAATATATAAAATTATTTATAATAAAATGTTGATATGGTTATAATACAGTATTATGCCAGAAATGCAATCCAGACAAATCAAAATATTTTAAGATACTTTACCAGACACTAGACACTACTTGTTTGCAACAAATTACAGAGGAAGACTTCATGAAACACATCCTTGATTATGGAAAATGCAACATTAAATTAAATTGTAATATTTTTAGATGGTAAGCAGCAAAACAATACAAAGGCCAGTTTCAACCTGGAGGCTAGCAATTTTACACACTTAGGTGTAGGTATCTGTTAAAAACAGTTGTGGAAGATTACAAAAAATCTCAGTTTCTAATTTCAGATGTGTTTGATTATAGCATTGGAAACAAACCAATCCATATTATTATACATAGGCTAAACTTAACATTGTATGGGCACATTTTAAAAACTTTAAATGCATTATATCCAGCGTTTAATGATGCCTCATTGGTTGAGCCAGCTGTTATTTTGGTGATATTTTGTATTGAAGTGTAATTTAAAAAATAAGAAAGTGGCAGTTAGTAGCAACTGTTGTCGTGGCTTCCATTCACATCTGCTTGTGGTTTCCCTATCTTCCACCTTGCAGGTCTTCAAGGCCATTTTTCTTTGCTTTGATTTGCCTAATGCTAAGTGGGAGTTCTATTAGCACTCAAGCGTGGACAGTAGCTGCTCTGTTCTTAGTTGCCTATTTTAAAATTGCTATTACTCTTCTTAATGGTTCTCGATGTGTGATACTATTAAAAAAAAACAAAATTTGCCTTATGCTATATTTTGGGAAGATGAATGACTTGGAGAAAATGTTTTAATTTCTCACCATGTTTTCACGATACTGGTTTCAAAAGTATAATTTTACTTCCAACTGTGAAAATTTAACACCATCTTCTGAACTGCCACCTGGTGTTGATTTTATGAACTTTGAAAAAGATATACATTCAGATTAATAAATATAGAGACATGAATTTTGATATTCCCAACAAGAATAATCTGATCTCCCAAGTCTGAAAATGAACCAAATGGAATGGTTTGGTCATTGATAGGAGACAGATTACCAAGAACAGTATATTTGAAGGTAGATTGACCAACTAAAACATAGTTTTCAATGGGATGCAGTGAGTACAATTGAGTGATAGACACTTAATTATGCATAGATAATTACTGACAATTTTTTTTTAATTGGCATTACATGACTGACATTTTCTTCACAGGCTCATATGCTGTATAATTATAAGGGGCCCAAGAAAAATCCATTGATTCTGCACATGATTGCTATTAAACCTCAGAGTAGTATGGTTGCACTGTATCTGTTCCATATAGAATTTTACAGGTTATTTTTTTACAAAGATAAAACAACTGGGATAAATAAGCTTGTTGGCTCAGAGGTTAGTTTTTGTCTTACTTGGGTGGCTTTAGGTCCAATCGTGTCAACTGATTATGCACTTTTAATTTTTTTATTTCAGGATTGTTTCTGTTATTTACACAGGTATTATCCTCAACCAAAAAAAAAACAATTTTTTTCTTCCACACTTCCTGGTCTTGGATGTCTGCTTCTGTCACATTTCTCTTCATGTTGTCTTGAATTCCCTTTATCCATGTTGGCTTTGGTCTACCACATTTTCCTTTTCTAGGAGGTATCCATTTCACTACTTCTTTGTTTGTTTCTGCATCCCTTCTTCTCATTATGAGACGTTGTGTATATTAAGTGTAACTCTGCTTGCTTACTCGCATTTAAACTATAGTGGTTCTCCGAGATAATTTGCCCCTAATATCTGCAATGCCTCATGTCTATACCATCTTAATTGGATTTCTTCAATCTCTTGTACAATATCCGTTTCTACTTTCTTATTTTATTTCTCTTATTGTTTTATTTTTTATTTTATCTAATTTTGATATTCTTGCAGATCTTCTTAAAAAGTCCATTTCTGTGAGCAATAATTTATTTCTGTGTTTTTACCTCAACATCCATGTTTCCACACCATGTAATAAAATACTCTACTGTTATATATATTAATAATTTAGACTTCTTGATTATATGGCTTTCTCCATAAAATAGAATTTAATATAACTTTCTTTGTCTCTATTATTCTTTCTTCGATGTCTAATTCAGATGATCCATTTTTTTTAGTTATTGATCCTAAATATTTAAACTATTGTTTTAATCCTTGTTCCATTTATTTGTAATTCCTTGTGCTCATATATTCTGTTTTGTTATAATTAATCGTTAAACCCCATCTTGAGTATTCTTCCTCTAGTTTCTCCAGTTTTTGCTTTTAATGTAATGTAAAAAATATACCTTGATAATATAATATACTGTGTCGTCACTCAAGTGAGAATCCCTTCCATTTTCTTTTGTGATTGTAAGAACCAACCATTTATTTGTAATTCCTTGTGCTCATATATTCTGTTTTGTTATAATTAATCGTTAAACCCCATCTTGAGTATTCTTCCTCTAGTTTCTCCAGTTTTTGCTTTTAATGTAATGTAAAAAATATACCTTGATATTATAATATACTGTGTCGTCACTCAAGTGAGAATCCCTTCCATTTTCTTTTGTGATTGTAAGAACCAAAATAAAAATTTAGTTAATACAGGGTCTTCATTTTAAGATGAAGCCCTAATGCCTAGCAACCACTCATCACATGAACCTCACATGGTAATCTCACCAATTAAATCTTAAAGTAGCTGTGAAAGTAATTAGACATTGTAATATAATCGGTTTTTTTGGTGTTTATTCCTTATTTTAAGACAGGATGTTCAAAATGACCTTTAGCTTCAATGCATGTTTACATTGATGAAGACTTGAAACATGCTATCCAATTCCTGCCTTGAAATGTTAAAGATCACAGTTAAATAATATCAGAGGTTTATTGATACACATACACACTTCATTTTAACACACCGCAAAGATAAAGGTAAAGTGGATTAAGATATGGGGAATGCAGAGGCCAATTAATTTATCACTCCAAAAGAATTCATTTTAAAAATTAAAAATCAATTATAATTCTTGATCGTCAGACATCTTAATTCCTCTATGGATCACTCTGCTGTATGGGCTGTCACATTGTTTTGCATATACCATCCATAATTTCTTTCTTCCTCTTTTGTTAAAAACTGAGGATATTGCCTCAATGTCAATGACATAAAAGTGCGAATCGACTGTTCTATATTGAACGATTGCCCGTATTATTTTCCTAGATATAACAGCGTACAACACACCAATCTTAGCATCATAGATAGGTGCTTCGTGAAGCACCTGAGGATTGCCATTACTCCAATTGTGATTTTGTAGATTGATATATACATTTACATGCAGCCATGCATCACCATTATTATGCCATCATATTAGAATATTCTCAAGCCAGTTACAACAATTAATTCTGCTGTTGTAATCAGGAACATTGTAATTTTACATAGTTTTAACAATTTAGTTGCTTTATGGGTCAATCGTCCACCGCTGTGGTCTCGAGGTAGCGTGCTGCCTTGTCACGCAGCGGGCTCGGGTTCGATCCCCGGTCGGGGCAGTTTTTCTGGGTGAGGTTTTTATCGGGGGTTTTCCTCACCTGTAAGACAAATGTCAGGAAAACTTTAAGGCCCAAACAGTCCCCAAAATCATATGGCCATCATCCTTACCATTATCATCATCATCATCATCCTTCGCCGGTGTGGAAAACAACGGGAAGCTACCACACCTACACAATTCCCTAGTAAAGCTGCAAGCATAGCATTAAAATGCTATGATTGCAGTGAAGGACCTGCCTTTGGGCAGAATTACTATGGATGGATGGGTCAATCCTATACACAATCTGACTGGACAACTAAATGCGAGATTGATTTTCTCGGACCGCCTCTTAACCTTTACACTGCTACGAACAAGTATATCCGTTGGCAAAGAAAATGCTTGCTGTGCTGTGGGTGTGTATAGCCATTCTCAACTCCAAACACCTGATAGTTATATAATACGTATTGCATTGCTTTCAAACTAGGCAGGCATATACTGCCATCTCTTAGGAACCTAAATAAACTTTTTCCATATTTCCCCCTGCATTGAGCAAGGAGGGTTTTAAAGGCTGGAAATATCTCAGCAGTGAAAAGGTTAAAGTGCTCTGATGCTCTGTCAGTACAGTATATCTCCTGTTTTTCTTTCTGTCTTTCACAGAACCGCTGAAACAAAATTTACTGAGTAATCTTGAAATTGTGGCTTTATTTGGGACAGTTGCATTAAGGGTTGTCCTGCCCATCGCAGTCTACAAGACTTAACCATTCTTATTATATCTAGCTTCCCATAAAGACCATGTAGTTCACTGTTATTTAGTCTTCTCCATTCACCTGTCTGCTCATCTCTCTTTGGTCAAAAAATTTTCCTAAGAACTTTATTCTCAAATACTCGTAATCTCCTTTTCTCCCTTAAAGTAAGAGTCCATGTTTTGCATCCATATAATATATTTTTAGTTCAATGTTTTTTTGAAAAGGAGACGGGACATCAAGAGTCTCTAATGCATACTAGCACGCATTTCCAGAATTGAGCCCATGTTTAATTTCTTTGTGCATCTCATTCCTATTTGTGATTGTTGTTCCTAGGTATTTGAATTCAGCCACTTCCTCAAAATTTCCCTCATTTGTCATTAGCTGTCCATTTCCATTATATAATGCATTTCTATGTGTGACCATATATTTAGTTTTATTTACTTCCAGTCCTAATTTTTAGTGTTACTCAATAGTGTGTGGATGCTTGTATCACACTGTATTTTATTTCATAGTATGTTGAATTTCTAACTTGATTACTTAAATTAATAATTTTATGGAAATAAAACATCAAGTTAGTCATTCAAAATATCTCTGCAGACGGAGACATCGCGAAGCACTGGTTGTTGTTACATGTGACATAATATAAAGGCAGTGTACAGTGGGCAAAGAATCACGGTTGCCTTTTAATATCAGTTCTAACCTCATCGTTCGCTCTTGAACAATGATTTTGTATTATAGACCTATCTTTGTATTGTATAAGTATGGAGATGCCTAAAAGTCTCGAAGAAAAGTGGTTACTTCACAAGGCAGAAAAGATTATTTACATATTGAAATGTGCATCGCTAACAAACTTTCTAATAGTCCTGCACCGTCAGCGTCCCACGTCCCATTCCCCCTCTGCACTTCCTAGATAGCAGTGTCACGTGTTCTATTCCGGCATAAACATGACTGCAGCACCTTCCGTCAACAACTGCGCTTACGGGTAATATACCATTATGAATCTCATTTCAGGGCTGCTATTTAGGAAGTCATTTGAAATATTTTTGTAGTGTTGTATTTATCAATTTATTACAATCATTTGTTGAATTATTTCTGATGCGAGAAAAGGATAGACTAACTTACCTGAAATATCATATTGAGCAAACCTCTGTGTGTGTGTGTTGTCTGCTCCGAGGCATTCATGACAATGCCCCACCACTTTGGCACTCTAGGTGAGTGAATTCCACACAAAATATCTTGTCTTTCAAGAGTCATCATATTCTTTAGTTCTATACATATTTCCAAAGGTCAGATCCCTACTAAAGGCGCATTGGTATGCGTCAGCGGAAGAATTCATGTAATGTGCACTTTGTGGGAAGTGACCAGACCAAAATTGTTTTGTGAAGTGGTACAGTTACTGGCAAAAGTGCTTTACTACCCAGGGGATGAACTGGTTAAATCTCATGTGCAGTAAAAATAGCTATGCTATTTGGGATGTTTTTTGACTCTTAGTATAATGCAATTATTCCTTTTCAAGTTTCACAACCATATAGCAATATACAATATCTGAGCATATTGATTAAATTTCTAATAGACCTGTATTCTAGGAAAAATGGGGTTTTGAAAAAAAATACCTAATAAAAATGAGCAGTGAGACAGTTGTATAAACTGATAATCAGTTAATTGAGAGATGATAATTGAGGTTCTAATGATATACAGAGTGCTCTAAAATTCCCCTTTCAAAGTTTCTAGGACTTGTAGAGGGAACTGAGTCGATAATATTTGGAATTGGAAACCATGTCCAAAAACTTACCGTTTCCGTGCTACAGCTGTTTGAAAACAAGGATCGCCTGAATATACGTCATGTATCTCAACAAGCAATAGCTTTGCAATTTGTCTAAATCGAAAATTTCGCTATTGAGTATTCAAAGACTCGGTGGTTTTTCAAAAAAACTCAAAATTTTGAAAACTGCAAAAATTGTGAAGGGTGTATCCAGGATTATTAATGCAAGTCATGATTCAGTTTTCATTTTGTTATTAATGAGTTGAATTGTAAAACAAGTGATGTACTGTGTCATACCTCACAATAAATTACTTGTATAAGTGGTCTCGTTAAAGATGTGTTTTCAAATGGGTGTAGCACAGAAACTGTAAGTTTTCAGACCTGGTTGAGTCCCCTCTACAAGCCCTAGAAGTTTAGAGAATAGATATGCAAGGCCAAAAGGTGTCTTAATGTAATTGACAAAGAGCTAATGTTACAATTAAAAGTACTTCTAAATTTTCCAAGGCCTTCCTTATAAACTTGAATGATAATATGGGAGATTATATCGAACCCTAGAAAAATTAAAATAAACTTCTGGGTGTCCAATAAGTAAAAATAAATGTTAATTGTATGTTGAGTATATTTTGTAGATTAAAGAACTGAGAGCGTGCTGCTGAGCTAGGAAAATCACCTACCATATAGTGTACTTACTGTAAGAGGCAATGGCTTATCTTATCAGAGAGTTTAATTACCTTCAGCTTGATAAGAGCTGGATGAAGTATACTGCATTGAGTTCGCATGTAATGCTTACATTGCAAAGTGCACAAATGCAAAACTGCATCCTGTGAATTGCATTAAAATCTCACTTCACTCATTTATTGAATTATGTAAATGTTATAAATTTGTAAAGATTGTCCACATTTAGATGAAGGACGTAATTATTAGTGTGTAGAGTATTTTAAATTGTTATTCAAGTGCATGTAAGGTTTTGAAAGCATCTCATACTTACAAGTAATGCTAGAAAGGAAAAAATGAACTGATATATTACTGAATTTAATGTTTAAACTATTTTTAATTTAATAAATTATTACTAATAAAACGTCACGCCTGTGGTATAGGACTAGTATGGAAAGTTTGAATTTATTAGGAAGTGGGAGTGTGGTGAAAGATGGAATTTGTGATGTTTCCAAAAGGTTTGTCTTCTTTTTTCTCCCACTATCCATTTGGTTCATCCAGTAGCTCAGCTTTCTGTTGACATTGAAGCCTTAAATCTTTGCTTGTTGTTATTTCATGCTATCCTGAGAGAGAAGAAATTGTCTAACATGCATTTCTTGAAACATATTTGCTACTTCCTTTGTTGTGTATGTGTTTTGTTGCCTTTGCATAATCCACAAGAAATGTAAGAAGTTGTTGTGATGATTATTTGAAGCAGTTCTCTGAGTGTATGTTACTATAATGTTATGTTTTATTCCAGGGCTGTAAATGAGCTGAATGGTTATATATATGAAGGCAGCACTCTGAAAGTAGAGTTGTCAATGGAGCGCCGAGGCAGAGGGGGACGTGGGGGCACAAGAGGAGGCACTGGTGCTGGGTTCTCTGGTTTACCAGGATCAGGACGTCAGACCGACTTCCCATTGCGTATCTTGGTGCAGAGTGACATGGTGGGGGCAATCATTGGACGTCAGGGTAGCACCATACGTCAAATTACACAACAGACAAGAGCACGGTGAGTACCACATGCACTTTTCATGTCAACTGTCTCTAACAAGAAGTCATTCTCCTCATTGTGTTTTTTAAAAGTAAAGCTAAAACAATTAAGGTTACAGAGGAGTAACATAAATTGGACAAAAATATTTTATCTTATTGTTTGATATGCATAAACCTGTATTAAATTGATTTCTGGATGCGGTATGGCTTGAGACCTTAATTGAGGTTTGAGTGAAACCTGGCTATTAGGCACTTTTTTTTTAAGTAGCTGTTAAGGAATATGTGAAAATGTCAGCATATTAAGGACTATTAAAAAGATTCTATATTGACACACACCGTAGCGTAGTGGTTAAGGCACTGAGCTACAAGCCGGAGGGCCGAGGGTTCAAGTCCCGATGTGGTCAGGATTTTTAAACTGACCCAAACCCTCTGGCGGCACTATGGCTCTGGGGTCGACTCAGCCTCTAACGGAAATGAGTACCAGACGCTTGTTCTGGGGGTAAAGACGGCCGTCACGCAGGGCTGACAACCCGGCTGACATAAAGTGCCGATTGTCTAGAAAAAGTGGGAGCCCTAACCTCCTACTACCCCAAGGGCCTCCGGGTCTGTTGTGGGATCACTTTACTTTGTCCCGCGCCGTAGCCGAGCGGTTAAGGTAGGAAGCCTTGTCACAGAGCTACGGGACTTGCGCTGGTTCGAGTCTCCATGGGGGAAGAAATTTTCTCATGGTATTTCGGCCAGTATGGGACCGGTGCCCACCCAGCATCGTGAGGCAATTGGGTAGCTACAATAAGTAGCGGCTCCAGGTTGAGGAACCAGCTATAACGGCTGGGGGTCTCGACATGCTAACCACATGTCACCCCTACACTGGCTGTCGATCATCTACCTCTGTGATTGACACATGTGGATGTGAAGGGCCAGCAGCCGGCTGGTAAAAAGGGCAACTGCTGGAAAGTGGAAATACCCTCAAACGGATCTATATTGACCAGATATATTGAAAATACAGTGGTTACACTGTATAGTTGGACTCCAACCAAACCCTAATCATAGTAAGAGTGAATATATAATATTTAAAACATGATAATTTGTCTTCAGATGACTGATCCTTCCACATGAAACAAGTGTTGTTTGATTTGTTAAAAGTTGTCTTACTGTTTTCGTGTCCAGTGGGGTTGAAGTAGGGTTTAGTGTTGCTCCCTTCTTTGCTCATAAATCTGCAGTTTCATTCCTAGAAATGTGAACATGTAATGGGATCCACTGAAAAGCTGTTAATTTTCTTTACCAATTCAGGAGGTTGAATTGCTGATGAGAAACGCTGCTGCTCTTTCTTTTCTTTCTTTCTTTCTTTCTTTCTTTCTTTTTTTTTTAATAAAGACTTCTGATGTGAGCAGAAGTTGCTTTAGAGGTATGTTAACTGCTTCTTTCGTTTTCCCTACTGAAAAATGTGAGAGAAGTACTCACTGCATATTGCTATTCCTGCTCCAAGGCCCTGGTTGAATAGCAAGTCATCTGTGTATACTCCTATATTTGTTTGCTGGATACCTTTTCTCTATAGTTGCCAGTGCGAGCTGTTTTAATTCTGTGGTTAGTAATAATCTTTTCTTACATCGTAAAGCAGAGACAGGTTAGTATAAAATGTATTAATGTAATGGGTAGAGACAAAATGTGATCTTGAAATGCGATAATTTTAAAAATATATTCCTTTATAATTATTATTATTTATAGTCTGATCATCTTACCTCAATATTAATATTTGATGTTGATTTGTTCTTGAACATGTTTCGATTATATCATCATCTTCAGCATCTTGCCCAGTCTGGTTAGATTTATGTTGCACACCCTGGATGTCGATATAAGCTCCATCCTGTGGATAACGGAAAACAAGATGGCATCCTCCAAACTCAATAACTTCAATAACTATTTTTCGGAAACTAATAATCACAGGATGGAGCTGACATCGACATCAAGGGTGTGCAACATAAATCTAACCAGACTGGGCAAGATGCTGATGATTGTAATATAATCGAAACATGTTCAAGAACAAATCAACATTAATATTAAGGTAAGATGATCAGACTAAAAATAATTTAATTAAAACAACCTCAAAATATCATTTCCTAAAATAACTACTGGCAATTTTTTGTTTAAATCTGGTGAGTAATCGTCATAACATCATTTGCAAATTTCTTACAAAATTGTTTGGTATAACTTTTTTTTTTCAGACACACCAACATAATATTTTAGCAAAATGTAGATCCATCAGCATGATGCAATACTTGGTAACTACTTTTGAAGTAGCATTGTTACACTTGATAGCACTCAAGTTATGAACCAACTGCAATTGAAGTTCATCTCATTTGAAACACTTGTGTGCATAATTAATAGGAAAAACTGTGCATATGGTTCTATTTATAGATGTCCTTGAACAGGTCCTTATCACATGCATACACTGAGTAATTGCTGTATCAGAGCCATTGTTCCCTATTTCCTTTACTAGTTTTTGTTCACATTAATGACATAATGCACTCTTATTGAGGCAGCTTTTTATAGTTACTTAGGTATTACAGATATTCAGCTCATTTGTGACTCTGCAATAAATATATGCTACCCAAATTTTAAAGAAAAGTGCTTGTAAACTGTGGACATGGGATGTAAATAGACAATTGTAGAAACAAGAAAACTATTACAAGTAATAAAATTAAGTTGATAACCAGGGCAAGGATTCTGATGACCTAAAATGGTTGGAAAATCATCATTATCATTCATGCAAGTATTAGGCCGCGTGGCCTGTTACGGTCTCAAAGAGAAATTTTCCATCCAGCACTTTTTTGGACGTCCCAGCGATCTTTTGCCATGGGGACAGTAACGAAGCACGGCTTTTGGAATTCGTTGAAGATGGGCTTTCCAGTTGCTCTGGTAGTTTTGTATATGGTGAAGAATGGGTTCTACATCCAACTCTTACATAATTTCGTCATTTCTTTTATGGTCCCACTTTGTACAGCCAGCGTTACGGTGCATAAATCGCATCTCATTTGCTGTTATTCGGCTTTCGTATTGTCCATGCTTCACTACCATATCTTAATACTGGTCTTGCGAGAACCTTATATAGCCGTAATCTTGTGTTCTTTTGTACTAAAGATGGTTCGAGTATACTGTTAATTATCCCCATCGTTTTTGTGAAATTTGTGATTTTCTTTGATATATCAGCTTCATCTTGAAATGTTAAATTATAACCCAAATAATTAAATTCATTTACTCGTTCTAAAATTTCATCATCCAAAACAATTTTGCTGGGTATAGGATATTTCCCACAAAAGGCCATCAGTTTAGTTTTCTTTGTATTGATTTCCATATTGTACCTTTTTGCAATTATATTAAAATTGTGTGTAGAATGCTGTAAATCTGTTTCTGTTGGAGCTATTAATACCAAATCATCTGCAAAAAAGCAAGGAGTCCATTTTTAGGTTTTTATTAATTTGGATAGAACCGTGTCTCATCTGTCACCAATTTTCGAGTATTCTATCCATGTATATGATAAAGAGGAAGGTTGGAAAATTACTTATAAAATTATTCAGATTTAATGAAAATGGCCTAATTATAAAATTATCCAAATAATTATGTATTGCATTATTAATCTACTGTACTTATAAATGAAATATTATTGAATTAGTAGGCGGACATACTTAATTTGTAACACTTAGGAAAGTAGAAAATAACAAATTAATTTATCATTTGAGCAGTTAATTAAAAATCTTGTTTTAAATTTTAATCTATCTCTGAATAGAGAGAGAAGAAATTTGCCTATGACCCCTGTTGAATGGCACTGGCAACTAATTCTTCTTTCAGTGGTAGATCTTGGGAAGCATTAGCCATGATTTTGTTGCATAGGGAATCATGCTGTGGCCACAATTGTACATTTTGATGCAGTACCCTGCAATATATTGATATTGGTTGACTCTGCAGTAAGAATAGTTGTGCTAAATTTAACATTCATTGCAATAAAAAACTCTGGTGCAACAGACCTCGAACTGCTTGGCATACCTGCCGGTTGCTGACTTCATATTCACTTTTCTTTTATTTATTTATTTATTTATTTTACCTGATGGAATTTAAGGGTAAAGTCTTCTCTTTCACTTCACTAGGGTTAAATTATACACACAGAGGTGATTATGTAACCATATAGGAGTGATATGTGGTTAATGTTCTCCAGCTGTTATAGCTGGTTTTCTTAACATGGAGCGGCTGCTTACTGTAGCTAACCAGATCTTCATGATGCTGAGTTGTGCAAAAATCCCCATATTGGCCAAAATTCCACAAGGAAATTGAAAATAATGAAAAATGTGTAATTTGTTGTATTCTCAACTATACCATTACCTTCCAATATTCTCATTATTCACTGATTGAATTTCCAACATATGGTTGGTTATTTAACCTTTTCACTGCTGAGATATTTCCAGCCTTTAAAACCCTCCTTGCTCAATGCAGGGAGAAATATGGAAAGTTTATTTAGGTTCCTAAGAGATGGCAGTATATGCCTGCTTAGTTTGAAAGCAATGCAATACGTATTATATAACTAGCAGGCGTTTGGAGTTGAGAATGGATGTACACACCAATAGCACGGCAAGCATTTTCTTTGCCAACGGATATACCCGTTTGTAGCAGTGTAAAGTTTAACAATATATATTTACATCTACAACCAGGAGATAGGATGGACCGACAAAATTGGCTATTGGGAATTGGACGATGTCAAAGACACCTATGATCTATCTATCTATCTATATTTATTTTTATTTGCAATAGTTAGGCTTTAAATTTTTCAACATCCTTTATATATAATAAAGTTTGGTCTGTATATTGTTACCTCATATGGTTGTTTCTGTTGGACATGTGTTTCAATACATATTTGCCCCATCCTCAGGTAGTACATTTATTATATGGATTATTCTGTTATTAACGATCTTCTCTTATATCAAAATGTGTAGAAATATTTCAAATGTGATGTATGCTCTAAAATGTGCACACATCACCTGTCACTCAGTTGTTAATTGCAAATAAAGAAATTTATGAATTGGAAAAATTCTTCTGATAAATGTGCATCCATAGCCTGAAATCCAAAAAGTCGACTAGTCTTCTGTAAACTATAAAACTTTAAATTTCATGTTTGTATTTGATTAAATCTTTCAAATAGTTTCCTATCATAACCTGTTTATAGCCTATCCGATTCAATAGTATATTTGTCAGGTACAAATTGATAAAATTGCATGAATCGATTTGAAATCCTGTTATGTTTTTTTTTTGTTTTTTATTGCAGTGTGGACGTACATAGGAAGGACAATGTGGGGTCACTTGAGAAGGCCATTACAATCTATGGTAACCCTGACAACTGCACTAATGCTTGTCGGAGGATCCTGGAGGTGATGCAACAGGAGGCCAACAGTACCAATAAGGGGTAAGTTCTTCTTCAGGACAAAGTACAAGAAATAAATCCTCACTAGAGCCCACATCAGTCTGAGGATTGGGGATGTTGATTAATGGTCCTAGTGGAATAAAGCGACCATGTTCCCTTCTTGTCCTGAGTTTGCAGATTCAAACTGGCTGGATTCAGACAGCTCTTCAGGGTGTGGAAAATCTTCAGTATAATTAATAATATTAATGACTTATTTTAATGATTGGAGTTAAGCCATAAAGTTCTTCTCTTCCATTTCATCAGGATTACCCATAAATCAGATTTAAATATTTCTTTAGATCTTTTGATAGAATTACATAATTTAAGTAATGATATAGCAGAGAAGTTTGAGATTTACACAATTTTTCAATAGGCAAAAATACTTTCCTTAGGAACAATACTGAAATATATAGGCCTATACTTATAGTTTTGCACAAACTGGAGTCTTTCAAACTAAATTAAAATTGCACCAAGAAACGAGCATCAAGCAGCTGCAATTGTAGTATAGAATCAAGAATTGCCTTAAAATAAAATGTAACTTAAATGTTCATGTTAAAACAATAGGTCTATATTCTTAGAACAAAAAGCCCTGATAATATTATATTTGAAGAGAAAAATTTTCGCCCAGACCGAGACTTGAATCCGGGGCAAAAATTTTGCTCTTCAAATATAATTTATCCTTCAGTGAGAAGTGTTAAATTGATATTAACATCACTGAAAATATTATTAATGAGTCGGTTATTTTGACTCGTGTCACAATTCTAGATTTTTATGCCGACCTGTTTCGTAGCTCTTGCACAACTTTGTATATGTATTCCAACTGTTTTTCAGTTGTCCATCCTATAAGTTATTTCTGCTCCCTCTGCGGCTGACCGATGAAACTAAATCAAATTTTTCTTTTTATCCGGGAATTTCAAAATTCATCTTATTCTTGCAGGTGTAAATTTTCTTCCAAATTGTGAGTTCATAAGAGTTTTCTTACTCTTTTAGTAATTTGGCCTTAGTTTCAATTCTGTGCAGCTATTGCAGATTTTTCTATTTTTCCATTTTTAACATTTCTAACATTTCTAAAGTGTTCTTTCAATCTTTTAAGTTACTTTTTTTTTTGTTTTTCCTAAGTATATTTTTTCACAATCTTTACGATCAATTTGATCTGATTTGTTGCCATCTTCAATCTCATTTTTGGTGCTAAATTAAATTTGCTCAACATTTTCTGAAACTTATTTAATACTAAAGTATGATAGTCTCGAATTTTTTACCAGTTTCTTTATCTATCTGAAGCGTACTTTCAAAACATACATATTATATCGTACATTACTGGTTTAGTGGAAGATACAGCCTTAACTCTGCTTGTTTAAATATTATTTGCTACCTAGTGTCTGTTCAGAGTTAATGTGTTGTTGGTTTGAGACCACTGATACAGAATCTTTACCAATAATTTTTTTTCTGCAAATTAGTATAGGCATATGCGACATAAATCTTAAATTTAAGAAGAATGTCAATTTAAAAACATGTAGGTCCTAAGGAACGGAATAACAGAACTGTTATAATAATATGCCTAATATTACAGAAACAATCTCCATGCCTCAATTAAATGAAAAACAAGACGACTATAATATATCACAAGATGATATTACTATACAGAGAGTTCTTGATGATGATGAGAATCCAAACTGCCAACAAGTCCGTAAAAAAAACGAAAGTATAATGAAATCAGGAAGCCTCCTCAAAATATTTCATCAAATAAATGTATATAATCCTTATGATACACTTATGGATGATACTGAGAATGCTCTGATTTAGATTTCTCACTACAACATAATTTAACGTATACCTTAGCCACAGCAACGCGTGTCCGGTACTGTGTTATGTTGCAGATTTTTGCGGATATAAGTATGATTAAGAAAGTTTTCTTGGGTTTTCCATGTCTTGGATTCAAGTTTGGCCCCTGGCCACTGACTCCGACGTTTCGGCATGATCCCACATGCCATCATTCCTTGATAATGGCATGTGGGATCATGCCGAAACGTCGGAGTCAGTGGCCAGGGGCCGAACTTGAATCCAAGATGCAGAAAACCCAAGAAAACTTTCTTATTCATATATATATATATATATATATATATATATATATATATATATATAACAAAGTCGGATTAGTTACACTATTTATAACTCAAGAATGGCTGGACCGATTTTTATGATCTTTGATTTGTTGGATTTGTTTCCGTCCCGAATAGCAGATAACTACTAAAACATCGGAAAAATTAACTAAAAATATTTGAATGCGATACGACGTTTGTCAGGCCAGCTAGTAATATATAATATAATACAATTTTAATAATCATCATCATCATCATAGTACATTCACGAATTTAGGCCATTTGTTGACCTGTTTCGGCCTCAAGAGAAACACCATCCAGAAGTCTTTTGAGTGGACGTCCTGGTCTTCTTCTTCCTGCAGGTTGATATCTTAACATTAGTTTGGGTATTCTGAGATCTTCCATTCGATGAACATGTTGTATCCATCTTGACTTATAATCAGAAATTTTGTTTTCTAAAGATTCCATGTGTAATTCTTCTAAGATGTCTTCATTTTTTTTTGTGATCTAATAGTGTGTATCCTGCAGTCCTCCGAAGATATCTCATTTCAGCAGATCTAAGTCTCTGTATATCCTTCTGTTTCAACGTCCATACTTCGCTACCATACAAAAGAGTTGGAAGAGCCAGTATTTTATACACTTTCAGTCTTGAATGCTTTTGGACTAACTGTGGCTTGAAGATAGAATTTATTAACCCTAAAATTCTTAAAAATTTAGATATTTTTGCATTTACATCCTTTTCTTCTTCATATGAGATATTGCATCCTAGATATGTAAAATTATTCACCTGCTCCAAAATTTTATTGTGCAGTACAATTTTACTTCTGACAGGATCTACACCTTGAAATGCCATAATTTTTGTTTTTTCTGTAGATATCTTTAATCCATATTCTTCTGTAATTTTGTTAAGTTCATACAGACCTTTCTGTAGATTATCTTCGGAATTTGCTATTATTATTTGGTCATCTGCAAACAATAGGGTGTTTAATTTTCTATTTTCTGATATTCTTATTCCAAATTTATATGTTTTGTTCCAGCAACATATTACTTCATTGATATAAATTGCAAAGAGTGTTGGGGATAGGGGGCAGCCTTGTCTCACACCACGATTTATAATTCCTTCTTCAGAAAATCTGTTATTTAATTTAATCTTCATCTTAAATACAATTAAATATAATTAATATTTGTAGAGATCTGCTTTTTTCAGCATACTGAAAAGTTTTAAAAATGACATACAACCTATTACAGTCACCACGATATGTCTATCTGTTACAGATAACTCACAATAACCATTTTTGTCCTTCAACTCATTGATACCAAGAAGATAGGTATCAGTAGATTCCCAGGCAAGGGCGGGTTATCAGGATGGGGTATCTCAAAATAGTTACGATGTAAATTTATGTATTTTCTTTTTAACTAATTCAACTAAACATAAAAACACATTTCTTGTATCTAGGCGTAGCAGCACATGCCAGGTAATAGTTGGTATATTATAATTTTAAAACTTTGATATTCATTAAAATTTACAGACTGCATAAAATGTATCAATGTGGGTAAGGAAAGTTGTGACTCTAGGTTGATATTTGAGGTATTAAGAAGACATGTTTATTTATACAAATTTTCATTTGAGTAATAACAATTTTTAAATTTCGACCTTATGCTATAAACTTCTCGATTAAGAAGAAATTTAATTGCATTGTGAATTAAGTTTCATGTGGTAGCATTATAAGAGAAAAATTTGTGTTAAGACAGTGTGTTATGTGGATAGGGTTCAAATCTGGGTTCAGGCAGAATTTTTTCCAAAAAAATGCTTTGTAATTTAATTTGGAAATGGAAAATGTAAAGGAAATGTCCACTTATGTGCTTGCAAAATTAACCACAATGGAAAATAGTAATTATCCAGGGTTCCCATAAATGCTCTTACGGGTTTCGAACACATGTAACTTGAATTTTAAATACACTACAAACATGAAACTAGTACTAATGAAAAGGTTATAGTATCACAGTTGGCAACAATGATGTATAATTACATACAACATTGCATATTTTTGAAAGTGAGAAAATGGCTATAGGGGATGGGTGAGCGTTCTGTGTTCTCATCCATCTGTAATTGTTGTTCGACATTTTTTAACAAGATTTGGTGAAGATCCACCCAATGGTCATTCAATTTGTAAGTGGTACTCTGATTTTACGACGGGTGCATCTGTAGGAGGAAATCTTCTGGACGTCTGGCTGTAAGTGATTATTTTACACATCCTCAAAAATCAACCATTGCAGCTAGTAGGGAGTTGCAGATCCCTAAATCCATCGTATGGAAAGTTCTGCGTAAACGCTTGAAATTTCATCCATACCGATTGAAGATGCTGCAGTTCTTAAAGGAAGAAGATAAAATTATGCATTGTACTTTCTGCAAGAATATGCAGACTCTCATGGTAACTGAGGGTTTTACGAATCCATAGTATTTAGTGACGAGTGCACCTTCCATCTTTCAGGTAAAGTGAACAAACAAAACGTTAGAATCTGGGGGTCGGAAAAACTCAGTACGTACATGCAGCATGTCTGTGAACGTATTCTGCGCTTTAAGCCTGCAGAAAGTGTATGGCCCATTCTTCGTAGAGAAAACAATTGGAGGATGTGGGTACCTGGATATGCTACATCAATGGCTCTTGCCTCAGCTGGAACAGGAAATGCCCAAGGTGATCTTTCAGCAGGACGACGCAACCCATCATTTTCACAATAAAGTCAGATTGGAGCTCATCACCAGACAACCGAACCGATGGATTGGCTTTGTTGGTAAAGATGATGAACTTTTTCCTTGGCCTCCATGTTTGCTAAACCTCACATCCTTGACTTCTTTTTGTGGGGTTATGTCAAAGGTCTTGTGTACAAGCCACCTCTTCCACAGGCCGTCCTTGATCTAAGAGGGTGCATCTCATCAGCCATCGAAAACAGTTGAACATGATATGCTACAACGTTCCTGGGCAGAAATGGACTACAGGCTTGATGTGTGTCATGTTACCAACGGAGCTCACATTGAACATCTGTAAGTTACTATAACCAAAACTTCCTGAGTTTCTCTTTCCATTAGCACTAGTTTCATGTTTGTAAGTTTATTTAAATGCAAGTTACGCATGTTCGAAACCCAAAAGAGCATTTGTGGGAACCCTGTACTACTGTGCATTATCATGCATCTTCAAATTCCTATATAATGATCTTAATTTTTTTCTGTTTCAGAGAAATTTCATTGAAGATTCTTGCTCATAACAATCTGATTGGTCGTATAATTGGCAAGGGCGGAAAACAATCAAACGTATTATGCAGGACACTGATACCAAAATTACAGTTTCAAGGTAAGTTTTGAGACGTTATTTCAGTGAAAAGAATTTAGATTGCAATAAATTCCAAAGAACAAAGATTGGAAGCAGCTGAGATGTGATTTTTTAAGAAATATAGCAGGATATACTCTGCTGGATGAGAAAAGAAGTGAAGATATAAGAAAGGAACTAAATATTTTCAAACTTACAGACCAAATAATTAAATATAGGAATGACTGGAAAGAACATATTGATGGAATGCCAGAAGGAAGATTTCCAAAATTATAAACTGCACGGAAGGAGAAATGTTGGACGCCCACGCAGAAGATGGTCTGAACAATTTTAACAATTCTATTTAATTAATGTTGGGAAGTAAACATTATGAGGTATAATCATTAAAATTCATCGGAGAACATATTGTTTAAACAACTCACCTCATAGGATTCATGCTTCCATGAAATCGCGATTTCATGGAAGCATGAATCCTATGAGGTGAGTTGTTTAAACAATATGTTCTCCGATGAATTTTAATTAACAATTCTAGCTTTCATGAAACCAGAACTAGCCAACAGGCTTGATACCTGGATGTTGATAAATTCCAAATTTGGTGTCTTTGAAGATAACATTCATAAGTTGTGAGAAATTAAAGAAAAAATGAGAAATGATGATTCACCTAAAAATCGTTTAGTGAATCGAAGAAGGGGAAAATAATGAGTTGCAACGAAAATATCACAAATTGCAATGAAAATTCTTAAAAAGCAGCTTTAAATTTTGAGATGCCACCTTGTATTTGGCTATATATGCCGTAGCGTAGTGGTTAAGGCACTGAGCTACAAGCCGGAGGGTCGAGGGTTCAAGTCCAGTTGGTGTAAGGATTTTTAAACTGACCCAAACCCTCTGGCAGCACTATGACCCTGGGGTCGACCCAGCCTCTAACGGAAATTAGTACCAGATGCTTGTTCTGGGGGTAAAGGTGGCCGTCACACAGGGCTGACAACCCAGCAACCATAAAGTACCGATTGTCTATAACATCCTACTACCTCAAGAGCCTCCGGGCCTGTTGTGGGATCACTTTACTTTACAGTCTTCTTCTTCACTTCCTGGTTTAGGCAAGAGTTGCCTGTTCAGTCTTCACTAATAGATCTAAGACCGTCTCTTCCGAGGATGTCCGACATCTCTTCTTCCTCTTGAAAAATAATGGAAGATTTTATTACTTTACAGTATAATATAAAATTATAAAATGTATGTAGCTGATGCTCTGGAGTTAACAATAAAGTGTTGCTTCCCAATACTTGGACGTCATATCTTGATAATTTTGAAGAGCTGCACAGTTTGTTAAATGTTCTGTCCATTTCCACTTATTTACTTACTTACTTACTTACTTACGTACTCACCGGCACTATTGAACCTGTAGGTTCATGGCCGCGTGGACATAAGCTCTCCATACATCGCTATCCTGAGCTAATGCTTTTCAATCATTCCCTGTATATTCTACTTCCCTCAAATCATAGTTAATGTTATTCTCCCACCTCATTCTCGGTCTACCAACTGGGTGTTTTCCCTCTGGCTTTCCTGTCCATTTCCACACAGACATTAATACACAAATTCTATGAAGATATTTTCCTAAGCAGTCATGTCCTGTAATAAGCCTCAGTTTAGCAACTGCAGATTTTCGTGGTAGTTCTGGAATTATAGATGGATTTTCTAACAGTATTTTTATATTTCTGTTTCCGACTTTTTCAATTAAATTGCAATTGTTACTATCTTTAAATTTTTTCTTTATCTTCTTCTTCCTTCCAAGTATTAGGCCAAGGCCTGTTACGATCCTATAGAAAATTTTCCCTCCAGCGTTTCATAAGACGGCCCAGTGATCTTCGTCCTCTTGGTATATAATTATAAACAGCTTTGGGGATCCGATTTGAACTCATTCTTTCAAGATGGTGTTTCCAATTTAGTTGGTACTGTTTAATATATTCCAAAATTGGCATAGTCTTCAATTCTTTTAAGATATCGGTGTTCCTTTTCAGATCCCATCTGGTGTAACTATTAGGGCATCCGAGGGCTAGGGAGTCTTTCCTTTCTTCCATTTCTTCTTTCCTTTATTTTCTTTTCTTCTCCAGAAAAGCCTGACCAGAGGCTATAAGATGGCAGCCCCATCACTGGTCTTGCCTTCCTTTGGCCAGCAACCAATCGAAGGGACTATTATTATGCTTTGAAGTCTTATACGAGAATTTTTTCTTTATAATTCTTTTAATTGATTCTGAAGAAAATGTATTTGTTACTTTCTGCTAAATTTTACTCCCTTTATGGTTAAAATTTTCTAGGCCCTTCAGACTTGGATCTTTCTTCAAACGGAAAGGTGTTCGGCTACTGACTTGGTTATCTTATAGAATTGTATGTACTGGGTGCATCATCTCATCACAATTGACAATGTAACTGAATAAACCAAAGGCCTATAGGATTTTAGAAATTTATAATTATAACCAAGTCAATAAGATTGATGCTTGTAGGCACAGGCATTCATTTTTTTCTCTTTTCCAATGCTACAATGTTGTCTTGTTATATTTTTAGCATTGGCCACTTCTGAGATCTGGACATTGGTCTTATTACTTATCCAAGTTAAATATTCACACAGGTAATCTGTTAGGAATGTGCTGTCAATCCTTACCTTCTGTATGTTGCCACTTGTCCACTGTATTGTGTTATGTCGTGATTGAGAGGGGAGAACTGGCAAATACTGCACCGCTGGGAGAAGTGAGTTCTTAACTTGGTATAATAAATGATAATGAAGAACCAGTAAAGTCCTTAGAGCTAAAACTCCAAGGGTAACAAGCCTAATAGGTCTTTGGTCTACCAGCCGGCTGCTGGCCTAACTTCCACATGTGTTAATTGTGGTAGATTATCAACTAATCAATACAGGGCGATACATGTTCAGTATTTTGCGTTCCCCAGCCATTACAGCTGGTCTTCTGAAGCTGGAGTCGCTACATATTGTAGCTACCCAAATGCCTCATGATGCTGGATGCTTTCCATACTGGCAGAAATTCCATGAGAAATTCCTTCCCCCATGGGGATCTGAACTAGTGCAAGTCCCTGTAGCTCTGCACCAAGGCTTCTTGTATTAACCACTCGGCTACAGCACGGGACAAATTTCACCTAAATTACAGACCCTTGTTAACTAAAGGAATAAATTCTCTCAATTTTGTTATAATTTATATTATGATGAATGCCTCAATGAAATTTATCTATCTATATCTATCTTTGGGTTTTTACAGCTGTTGCCTTCTTCCCATGCCAAACCTACGATCTTGGGCATCTTCAATGCTTAGCCCTCTTGCTTCATGGTTTCCTTCCATATTAACTTTGGTCTCCCTCTTTTCTTCTTTCTGGTCAGTTGCCATTGATATAGTTGCTTTGGCCATCGCTCATCTTCCAATACTAAAACATGTCTTGACCACTTTAATTCCTTCTCCTCAATTCTTTCAATTATGCTTTCTTCTGCTTCCATTATGTTTCTAATTTCATTATTTGTGACATGTTCTAATTCTGGCACTTCTGCGTAAATAATCCATTTCTAGAGCTATTAGTCTATCATTGTAGAACTTATTGATTGTCCATACCTCACTTCCATACATTGCAACAGATTCCTCCAATGTTTTACCAGTATATTTTTTTGTCTTTCAAAATATGCTTATCCCACTATGTGGAATTTAACGATGATATTATTTATTATGGAATTTATCATGCATTTTATATACTATGTCCAGCCTAAGGAACACACTTGGCAAAAACAAATGAACAGCAAAACCTTGAAGCATGTGAGTGTTACAGTTACTGTGATTTGTTCATGGCCAAAGCACAGTTCAGCGGAAGCGAAAAAATAGATCATGTAATCAATTAATATAATTATGTATATGAAGCTATTTGTTAACTATAGTTGATCATAAGACAGTATATACCTTTCTTCGCAGGTCGGAGAGTAACTAAAAATTTGCTTTGTTTGAAACTGATACAGGGTGCGGCAGCATAACTTCCTTTTTTTAAAACTTAATAAAATGCATTGTATGAATCAGAAAATTTTTATTCGTTTTTTATAATATAGGCACATACATAAAGTTTTGTTTTACTCAGTTTTGAAGATCAAATCAGGTAGGTGACGTCCCCCATTCTCCATACACTGAGTAAACCGATTTCTGGCGTTTGTCATGACTCCTGCCAGCATAGCAGGCGTTATGTTGGCAATTTCTTCCTGGATGTTGGTCTTCAAATCTTGTAGGGTCCTTGGACGGTTCACATAAACACGGGATTTCAAATAACCCCATAGAAAAAAATCACAAGGGGTCAAATCACTAAAAAAAACAATAGCGTCCTCAGGAATGACTTCCAGAAGAACCTCACACGCGTTCCTCCGAGAATTGAAGTCACGTTCAGAAAGTTCCTGCACAATTGCCATCTTGTATGGATGGAAATGAAGATCATCATGAAGTATTCTCCTTACAGAACGATCGGAAAGTCCAAGGGCAGACGCATGTTTGCGCGCAGAACGCCGTGGTGATCGCTACATTGAAGCTCTCACTACCTCAATGTTCTCAGGTGATCTAATCGGCCGAGGGACTCCAGTTCTTCGTCTTGTTGCACTTGCAGTTTGTCTGAACGTAGTGACCCACGTAACAATTGATTTCCGGTCCGGGACAGGGGCCAACGGGGCTAAATTAAAGCGATTCCGAAAGGCGCGCCGGGTTGCGATCACAGAACATCCGCTCGAAAAGTAGGCCTCAATGGCAAACGCACGCTCCTCACTGTTCCAACGCATGATGGCGACTGAACTGTGTCAGGACAAACTTTATAGTCCCCCCCTCTCGAACGAGACCACTAGCGCTCCGCTACGACATCAACCGACTAAATGGCGCACATTTTAAAAAAGGAAGTTATGCTGCCGCACCCGGTAGAATCGTTTAATGTCAGTTACAAATATGGCAGCTGTCATATAGTGTATATTTTCTCGGTGATAAAATGTATGATCAAAGTTATAAGAAGCACTGTAAAGGAAATTGTTAAAAGAGTGGTGAAAACCAGATGGTGGTAAATGTATTTAGTAAGTTTATGGAGCATAAACCTGCCACTGTAGTGAAGACTGCAGAATATACTGGTGTATTGGCGAATAGTGTTGTAGATATTCACAGGGAATTAAAAGAAACTGATAATATGACATTAACGTTATGAATTATAATTTAATTTGTTTTTGACATACCATTGTGTGTTAATACAAGCAGCAAGATTAAAAATTGAAACAATCAATATACATTAATTTATCAGCTTGTAACAAACAACAGATCGAGGTCACGTGCACTTTTACACATGCATTTGGAAGTTAAATGCCAGTGTGTTTCTTAGGCTGGACAGACAATAGTATTTACTTTGAATAAGAGTTGAAATGATGGCATGTTGTGTTCTAGCATTAATGACATCAACAGCTTTAATCTGGAAAGGATAATCACAGTGAAGGGATCCATAGAGAACATGTCTAAAGCAGAGGCTATGATCAGCGCTAAGTTGCGACAGAGCTATGAGAATGACTTGCAGGCCATGGCAGTGAGTATACTAATTTAATTAAATGAGAAATGATGCTATCAGTAAAATTCACTTCCAAGAGACTTCTCCCCAAAATCATACAACTTTGTCCACATCCTCCACAAGATTTGAAATTATATAATTTTTTTAACTTTTACATGAATTAATCAGTATGAGGTTTAATTTATGATAAAATGAAACGTTTCCTACACCTCTCCTCATATAAATCTTCAATGTAGATTGTGTTTTCGATACCATATCGGTCTCATCTTCAGTGCAATCTTTGCGACTGATGTTATGTCGATCTAAAGAAACACTTCTTCTTCCCTCTGTTGGTGGACCGATGAACCTCTGGATCAGGTCAGGATTTGCAGGAATTTCAAAGTTTTCCTTTCTTTTTCTGAATGTGCATTTTTTTCCCAAACCATGAGTTCCTTTTGTTTATCTATTTATTTATGAGGAAAGGTAGGACACATTTGATTTTATCATACAATTTTTTTCTTTAATCAATGATAAGTACTCAGGGGACATGTCATAGAGTAGTTGGTTAAGGCATTGCACTACAAGCCGGAAGGCTGAGTCCTGGTGGGTCAAGATTATTAAACTGCACCCAACCCCCTGGTGGTACCACAGCTAAGGGTTGGGTCAACCTCTAATGGATATGAATACGCAGGGCTGACAACCTGGCTGGCATCTAGATCGGATTGCCTAGAGAAGTGGGGGCCTTAACTTCCTCCTACCTGAAGGGTCTCCTAAGCTCTGTAGTGGGATCTTGGGAATTTTTACATTATGAGGTTTTCTTAATAAGAATCAAATGAATCTTGAATTCTTCCTACCTCATACATTTTTCAATTCTATAGCAGCAGATTATTAGAGAATCATAGAATTGAAAAAGAAGCAAAATTTGTCTAAACCTTTGGAAGTAACAGTTTGACAAAATATATACATTCAAAAAAAACCATACTAGAATCAAGTTTCCAGAGGAACCAGATTTGATTACAAAGTTCTTTAAAAGTACACCAGGTGGTAGTTTAGAAAATTGCCAACATAATGAAAAATTGACTATCGAAAACAGTTGATGAGAATGATGTGTTTCCCGATACTGCAGTTCTGTGTTAAAAAAACATGGATGTATATGAGATAAGAAAATTCATTATTTGATTCCTATCACCTTAGTTTACTTCATCATAACATTGGGTTGGGATGTTGGCTGCTCACCATTCTATAGGGAAATAAGCATAACTAAATAAATTTGAATTAATCAGAATTAAAGTGGGAAGTAATAGTATGAGGTATTTTCAGTTTTATAAATGAGTTGGAGGAAATGTTTCCAAGGACGACCAAGAAGGTTGTGAAATGAAGAACCGAAAAGATCAGAAGGCTTGTAATGTTAAGTTTGACAATTATTATTATTTTGGATTTAAAATGGTCAGAATATATATCTATATTTTTTAAATAAAGATTTCCATAGATTCGAGGTGTGTCATTTGTTATATATGTAGAACAGATACAGTGCCTTCAGTGTAAGAGGCAACCCTAGCGCTCTGCAACCAGCCAGCAGGGCAAGCGGTCAATGAACTGGTAGGCAGGCAGTAAAGCAGGTTTCATTCACATTCTTTCTAACCTCTATTTAAATCATTAGTGTTATTTTTACAACTGTAAGGTATAGACGTGTTTGGTGAAGTGTTTTCCAAAGTTTTTTTAATCAACTTGTGAATTTCTGTTCAGTTGTGACTGCACAGTGTATAGAGGCTGTTTCACTAATGAAGAAGCATGACCTACAAAACTCGTGCAGGTAAACGTAGGGTCTTGGGGAAACGATCCCTATCAGCAGGCTTTGTCCATATCTGCAAAATCATGTTTACTAGTCGTAATGAAAATATTAACCCTGAGTAGGAAATGATTATAATAACTATGTATCACGTGAAATTCCTTAAGGCCACCCGGTACTGGTTTCCTTGCAATTTGGTTTAAAAATAGGACATACAAAAATAATTATTTTTTCAGCTTATTCTTAAGTTATGTGTATGAAAATTATGTCACTAATTAAACAGGTCTTCCTGAACGTAATGACACTTAACTTTTTAGACATATTTTTTTATGATTATTTAAAATAAAATAAAGTGCATTATGTTAAAATGGTACAATTTTTCACAAACTAGTTTCCGATTATTTCCAAAATTTAGTATGTTATTGTCCATGGTTCATTTGACAATAATAAAGTTTGCTTGTGTTCAGATATGGATTGTAATTTATTTTTAAAAAATTCAAAGACCAATTTTTTTGTTAAAAATGTTGCATAATTTTTTTTTATTTCAAACACTATCAATAGCACAAAGATAAATTTAACTTATTATTATAGAGCTCTTTAAATTGCATATCCGTGCCAAAAATAAGTATCCTATCTTTCATAGTTTCAGAGAAAATATTAAAAAACACAAGTTATGGGGAAATGCAAAAAAAAAAGTGCACATTAGGAGAACACAGAGATGCCATTTTTAAAAAATCAATTTTTATGGGTTTAAATGTCCAAAATCGACAAACTAATATTACACATTGATAAAATAGACCTTACTGGATTTTTTGAAGCAAAAACAAAAAAAAAAATATTTTTTAACCCAAATAAGTATTGGGTGTCCTTAAAACTGGAAGAAAATGAGAATAAAATTATTGTAAACCAATAATTTATCAAATATTATTCATGTTAATATTAATGTTTTTAAATCAAACTCATCAGCTCATCGCTTACATTAATTATATTGGATACGAGAACTCCATTAGGCCTAATGTAATAAGAATAAAAAAAACAAAAATAATTTTAAAATAGGTAGGACATGTGGCACAAATAGTGAATGAAAGAGGTGTAGGCCATGGAAGCTTCTTGTAGGAAAACCTGAGGGAAAACGGCCAGTTGGTAGTTCAAGAATCTTACGAGGTTTTAGAAAGTAAGGTGATGAAAACTAGTATTTTTTAGACTGACAGTACACTATTTTGGAATTGAATGTGTATTAATATTTAATTTTGGGAAGTTATATTTTGAGGTTATTTTAATTATATTATTTTTGGTCTGGACTGGGAAAGCTGACGATAAAACAGAATTGTTTTGAAACATGTCCAAGAACAAATCAACATTAATATTGAGGTAAGATGTCCAGACCAAAAATAATATAATTGAATGTGTATGCCTGTTCGTTAGACTACCCACAGTCAATGGGATGAAACTGGTCTTGTGCGCATCTGAGGACATGCTTCAACCTTAATGAAACGGCCTCTACCACTGAACAGAGGGTATTTTTAGTTTTGACTTATGGTAAGAAGAAATCTTACAAAAGTTGTCGCCATAAATTTTTTATAATTATGTCCACAAGAATACTGTTTGTTTCTAAGAAAAAAATGTTTAATGTGGTGGAGTAATGGTGCCACCCCACCTGCCCACTTGTTTCAGGGAACAATACTTCTTACAAACAGTTTCCACAGGTATTTCAGTGTATTTTTGATGTAGTATTTAAAATTTCTTAGAATTAATTAGGTCCATACCTTGTAGGTAATGTAAGTTATTGTAGGCCTATTCTGCCTGAAAAAACAAATGTGGTTAAAAAAAGGTTAGAAAGATGATGCCCTGTATGAATTATAATAAGAGATTAAAATATGTTTCTCTATATCTTACATTGTTAGTGTTTACATATTTTATCATCGTACATCAGACTAAATCAATCTTAATTAATATTACAAATTTTTACAACACTATAATTTCAGTAATTATTTTAATTTCCAGACCATTCATAAGGTGCATAAAAGTAACTATATTTGAAAATTCTGTGCAGTTTTGAAGTCAGTTTTTTAAAAAAAGCCATTCTTTCTGGGTGTTGTTACCACCGAGCTCCCCATTTGAGTAATGTTCTATCGCCTCCCTACTAAAGTGTACATCAATAATCCTGATGAACATTAGAAGATCTTAAATATTCAACATTTCAAGGCAAGAATTGAATAGTGTGTTTCAAAATCTTTGTCGGTCTGAACATAGTATTGAAATTTCAAGGCAAGAATTGAATAGTGTGTTTCAAAATCTTTGTCGGTCTGAACGTAGTATTGAAGCTGAGGGAGGTCATTTTGAACATCCTTTGTCTTAAGGTAAGGAATTAACTTCACAAAAATCCATTTCAGTCTCTAATTACTTTCACAGCTACTTAGATTTATTTGGTATGATTACCATACAAGATCCATGCGATGTGGTTGCCAGGCACTAGGATTGCATCTTATAAATGAAGACCTTGTACTACATGGACAGTTCACATTAGACTCTGCATGTATTATTTTCCATATTAACTTTTGTATTAATTTATCTCTTATCTTTTGATAATCAAAATTTTCTAAATTTCTGTTTTGGTATTAAATTTATCAGTTCTCACTGAATTACATATTAAATTTGGAGGGAAAAAGTTATGTCTAAATCAGGATTTGAATCCAATGTCTCTGTTTCTGTACGCTTGTTCTTACCATCTGAGCTCAGATTTATTTGTAGATCTTTCTCTAGGTGTAAATTTTTATCTTAAAATTTAATTTATCATTCGGTGAGCAGTGATAAAACGTCAGGTTTAAACTTTACTGGCTGTAAAAGTAGATGTAATTCCTATTTGAAGTCTTGTATAGGAGACCACTGGAACTTATGTTCACTGCTTCCTTGCACGTAAGAATTATATTAGTCCCGTAGCTCTGCGCCAAGCCTTCCTACCTTAACCGCTCAGCTACGGCGCAGGACGAAGCTGAATTTCAGTATTTAAAAAGAATTAGAAAATCAGTTTGATAATGACACATGGTGTATTGAAACTGGTCTTCAAGAAATCTACAATTTATGAGGTGAGTTGTAAATTTTAACTCAAATTAGAAAATCAAAACCTGTATTCTCAAATTTCTCATCCATATGGAGATCCAAACGAGTCAAATGAAACTAAATTGGCTATTCAATAGCAATCTGTAAAGTAAATTGCTATATTGTCTGAAACTTCAAAAAGAACAATTGATATATTTAGAAAGTAACAGGGACATTTTATTTAAAAGATATTAAATAAATCAAATTTTACACCTTTCATCATTTTTGTATAAACTATTAAGTCAGATACCAGTTGACATTGAAAGGGAGTACTTTCAGAACCAATCCTAACATTCAGCTAAATCTAGAAGAACCAGTTACAAGATCTAAAACCTCTAGCGTTAGAAGCTGTGAATAAGAGATATCCAGCAGAAGAATGGTTACATGTCTATACAGATGGATCTACTATTACATGTCTATACAGATGGATCTACTTTTGATAACTCTCAGGATCAGGAATTACATGTGCATTATTTTCTTTTTATCAACCAGCAGGATACCACTCAACAAATTTTGATGCGGAAGTAACGGCTCTTCATATTTCACTCCAACAATTACTATACAGAATAAATAAATTTCAAAATGCTGTCATACTCTCTGTATCTATGGCAGCAATATATGCAATACGTTTACACAAAATGAAGTAAATACAAGTTAAAGAGTGCTGCGAAATGATTCAACAACTCCAAAAACTACAGAAAAGAATTCAATTGCAATGGATACCTGCACATTGTGGAATTGCTGGAAATGATACTGCTGATTTTCTTGCCAAAAAAGGCTCATTTAATTCAGAATACTACTAAAAGCTTACTTTTTGCATCCATAAAAAGAATAATTAAAAACAAATATAAAATCAAACAAAACCAAGACTTATATAATAAAGCCAAAGACAAGAAAATGGAATATTTTAGTAAAAAGCCAGATGTGATTCCAGAAATTCCACGTAAAACTGCAGTAGCAAAATTTAGACTGCTTACAGAACATGACTATTTGGCCAAACATTTATATAAAATAAGAATCTACACGAATCCAAATTGTCCTCTATGCAACAAAGACGAAGAAATGAACAAAGAACATCTACAAACCTGTGAAGTATTTACCTGTTGGATCCACCATAGAGAAATATTGGAGAGCAAGAATGCTAATGGCTTCGTTGCCGAGGCCCAGCATTTGAAAGCAACATGTAGCCACAGCAGCAAAAAAATCCAATTTGAAACCTAAAATAAGTCTAAAATCAATTGTAAAGAGAATACTATGTAAAGCTTTAAGGGATTACTTTTAATTTTCAAGTAAAATAAATCATGTTAAAATATAGTTTGTTCATTGTTTTTATTATTGATTTAACACTTCTCACTGAAGGACAAATTATATTTGAAGAGAAAAATTATATGCTCAGATTGGCAATCGGGATTTAACAATGTATAAGAGAAATATTTAGATTGGAGAATTTCTAATTTAAGTAAGAAAGGTTTTACAAGAAGCATAAGAACTTGGTTTGATCAAAAAACAAGCTTATGGTTACCGACTTGCATAGTAAATCACTGAGGTCACGGGGGTCTAGTGGTTCAAAGGTCACGTGTTCAAACCTGACCGCGGTCATTTTCAGGATGGAAAAATCCAAGGAGGAAGTCCTCCAGGAGTGACTTTAAGCTGTAGGTCCCGAATCTGAAGATTTTCAGGCACGTAAAAGATCCTTAAGCCCAAAAAAAGGACTCTAAGGAAATTTACTGATCCCAAACATCTTGGTATTATATTAATGTTGGGAAGTAAACACAATGAGGTTATATCATTAATATTGAGTGGAGAACAGATTTTTAATAACTCACCTCATACAATTTCAAATTTGAAAGCTTTAAGGCCTGAACGGTCCCCAAACTTCATCTGGCCATCATCATCATCTTTCGTCGGTGTGGAAAGCAATAGGAAGCTACCACACCTATAATTCCCTAGTAAAGCTGCAAGCATAGCCTGAAAATGCTATGATTGCAGCGAAAGACCTGTTCTAGGGCAGAAAACTATAGAATAAAACATACAGTAATGCAACCTGAGAACATGTTCATATCATTTTAAAACTAATACAATTTGTAATAATTGAAAAATTGCAGGACATTTTAAACTAGATAGATCACATTACAATGTTAATTTGTATTATGTTTTCAGCAATGCCATCATGTATCTCTTCCTCGAGTTTTAACTTTGCTTCTTTCAAAATCTGACATTCTAATATCTGAAAGTTCTCATTTTCATCAAAATACTTTAAAATGTCGTAGTGCCTTCCAGATTTTTTTTTTTTTTTACTCCCACTCCACAAATTCTTCAGGAATGCATAAACCTATGCCTTCCGCAATCTATAGACACTCTTAAAACAAGTACTACATCATTTTTGGTTTGAATTGTAATCCTTTAAAAAAAATTTAAAAATTGCAGTAACATTAGGATGTTTTCTTATTTTATTTCTTGCTTTCTTTCTTTTTTAATTTGTTTACTTTATATTATATGGCATTTTAAAAGCTGATATGATACGAAGACTTCATCCTCGAGTAAAATAATTGAATTCCCATAGATTCACAAGCACTTAGATGTCATAATTTACATTAAATTTCAAAGAAAAGAATAGATAAAGAATGTTAACTGTATTTGTTTTTTAAAATTTAGTAATTTGTTGTGAAAGTAAGTTTATTATGAAGTTGTTACCAAGGAACAACCCACCAGTTCAAATATTTTTGGAATTAGATATATCAAAATTAAATTGACAAGTGAAAATTTTTAAAAATGGATTTTATGTGAAATGTGATTGAAGCAATAATTTTTCAAAAGGAGCTAAAGGATGATATTAAAGAACATTGTTGAGTATGCCAATCTAAAACAGAAAATTCTGCAAGTGACAGAATTGTTCAGAAAGTAAGAAAGGTTTTACAAGAAGCATAAGAACTTGGTTTGATCAAAAAACAAGCTTATAGTTACCGACTTGCATCTCATGTGACTGTTGATGGCAATAGACCTGAGTTTGAATCTGACTGTGGTTCAAGAAGGAGACCGAAAAAATCTATGAGATGATGATGTGGGAATAGGAGTAGAGTTGCAAGGATAAGAAAACAATCTTGCCGTAGGAGAAGGAACACAAGAAGGAAAACTAGATCATGTAGGAGAATAACTTGCAGTCGTAGGAAGAGCTTGGCTAGAAGATGTTTATCAAGGAGAAGACAAACAAAAAGTAGGAGAAGGATTTGTGGCAAAAGGAGAAAACCTACATGTTCCAGAAGGAGGGCAAGAAGTTGTGCTAGTAGGGTGAGGAGGAGACCTATAAGTAGAAGAAGAAAGAGTTGTGTCACCAGGAGAAAGAGGGCTGTTAGTAAACGAAGAAACAGATTTAATACAAAATTGATCTTCTTGGTGATACAATATTAAAATATATATACAGTCAATATGCCCATTTCACCAATAAATGTTTAAAATGGTCAACTAGTTTCTACAGCCAAGCTGTCATTCTCAAGACCAGTTATTGACAGTCAATAACTGGTCTTGAGAATGACAGCTTGGCTGTAGAAACTAGTTGACCATTTTAAACATTTATTGGTGAAATGGGCATATTGACTGTATATATATTTGAAGAAACAGATGTTCTAGCAGGACAAAGCATCCTGTTACCAAAAGAAATGGGCGTTCCTCCAGATGTAGAAGTCATAGCAGTACCAGAGGAAGTAAATATGTTCAAAAATGTGCATTGAATAAACCTAAATGCAAATTGATCTTACCTCCAGATTTACTTAGCATAAACATTAATTTAACAAGAAGTAATAAGAAAAAGAAGTGTGGTAATAATCAGGAAAGTATTTTGAATCGATTCCTAAAACTGACATCAAACCAAGAGCAAAAAAATGGTAAAACAAAATCTGGAGAGGAACATAAAATCCAATTTGAAACCTAAAAAATAAGTCTAAAATCAATTGTAAAGAGAATAAGAAACAATCTACTAAGTAAACTTTAAGGGATTACTTTTAATTTTCAAGTAAAATAAAAGCATGTTAAAATGTAGTTTGTTCATTGTTTTTATGATTGATTTAACACTTCTCACTGAAGGACAAATTATATTTGAAGAGAAAAATTATATGCTCAGATTGGCAATCGGGAATTAACAATGTATAAGATAAATATTTGTGGTTAGATTGGAGTGCCCAGATAGCTCAGCGGTAGAGCATTGGTCTAGAAAGCCAAAGGTCCTGGGTTGAAACCCCAGCCTGAGCATATAGTTTTTCTCTTCAAATGTGTAAAGTAAAGTGATCCCACAACAGGCCCGGAGGCCCTTGGGGTAGTAGGAGGTTAAGGCTCCCACTTTTTTCTAGACAATCGGCACTTTATGTCAGCCCTGCGTGACGGCCGCTTTTACCTCCGGAACAAGCATCTGGTACTCATTTCCGTTAGAGGTTGAGTCGACCCCAGGGCCATAGTGCCGCCAGAAGGTTTGGGTCAGTGTAAAAATCCTGACCCCAATGGGACTTGAACCCTCGACACTCCGGCTTGTAGCTCAGTGTCTTAACCACTACGCTACGGCATGCCCCCTTCAAATGTGTAGTTTATTTATTTCTAAAAAGTCTGATAAAATTATCTGTGTGGTTATGTTAATAAAATCTCTCTATCAACATAATTGGGTCCACTCAAGTAAGCCTTGAAATGTGCATTTTTCATGTGTATGGTTGGTTGAACACTGGTAATGATTATCATTTGTATATATTAACTATAGTTTGTTGCAATATGTAAATATTTTTTTTCTTGAATGAACTGTAAATCACTGAGGTCACAGTGGACTAGTGGTTATGCTCCATGTCTCTGGTACCAAGGGTCACGTGTTCAAACCTGACCGCAGTCAGTTTCAGGATGGAAAAATCCAAGGAGGAAGTCCTCCAGGAGTGACTTTAAGCTGTAGGTCCCAAATCTGAAGATTTTCAGGCACATAGAAGATCCTTAAGCCCAAAAAAAGAACTCTAAGGAAATTTACTGATCTCAAACATCTTGGTATTATATTAATGTTGGAAAGTAAACATAATGAGGTTATATCATTAATAGTGAGTGGAGAACAGATTTTTTAATAACTCACCTCATACAATTTCGAATTTCTTTGAGACTATTGGTTTCAAACGATTTTTCGTTCATCTTCAGTCATGACTCCCAATTGTTGAAATTTCCAAAATTGTAACCAAAATTATTTTAAGACGAAAAATGTTGACTTACATTAACAAATAATTGTGCCATGCATTTTAAGACAATTTTATTGTTCATCAAATTTTTTTGAGTCTATAATATTGAGGTAAGATATTACAGTCCTCTTAATAAAGAAGCCGCCATTTGCAAAATTCGTAGCAACAGCTCATAGCATTTGGGGTTAGGGAATTAACTATGTATAAGAGAAAAATACGCATTTAGATTGGAGGACTAGGTAGCTCAGATGGAAGAGCATTGGCATAGAGAGTCAAAGGTCCTGGGTTCAAACCCCAGTCTATGCATATATTTCTCTTTTCAAATATAATTTGTCCATCATTAAGATGTTTAAAAACGAATAATATTAAGATATTACAGACTCAAATAATTTGATTAAAATAACCTCAAAATATTACTTCCTAAAATAAAACATTGATTTTATTAAATTTGAAGAGAAAAATTTTCGCCTAGACCGGGACTCGAACCCGGGACCCTTGGCTTTCCGGGCCAAGTGCTCTACCAACTGAGCTATCGAGGCGAGTTACGATCTAGACGCAAATTTTTCTCTTATATACGTTGTAATTCCCTATCGCCAAATGCTTTTGAAACCATTGTTTCTATCTTTGCAAATGGCGGCTTCTTAGTTAAGAAGACATTTATTGGAAATTTAACATTACTTTAAAAGCCAGTAAGGCCTCTAATGATGTTTTTATTATTAATTTAACATTTCTCAATTTATTGAGAAATGTTAAATTAATAATAAAAAATCATTAATTTTATTGTTGTTGATACTGCATATCCCTTTTAACAAATACCTTTGTAGGCAGCCAATTTTATATGTGAAGTACGGTAGGTAAATATGAGAATAAAGTCTCAATACCTGACTGATTTGGCCCATTCATTACAAATAGTTTGAAAGTCACTACCTCCTCCTCTCCTGAGGACCTTTATGGGAAGTGTGAGTTCTGGAATAGCAACATCACTACCTCCTCCTCTCCTGAGTACCTTTATGGGAAGTGTGAGTTCTGGAATAGCAACATCACTACCTCCTCCTCTCCTGAGTACCTTTATGGGAAGTGTGAGTTCTGGAATAGCAACATCACTACCTCCTCCTCTCCTGAGTACCTTTATGGGAAGTGTGAGTTCTGGAATAGCAACATCACTACCTCCTCATCTCCTGAGTACCTTTATGGGAAGTGTGAGTTCTGGAATAGCAACATCACTACCTCCTCCTCTCCTGACTACCTTTATGGGAAGTGTGAGTTCTGGAATAGCAACATCACTACCTCCTCCTCTCCTGAGTACCTTTATGGGAAGTGTGAGTTCTGGAATAGCAACATCACTACCTCCTCCTCTCCTGAGTACCTTTATGGGAAGTGTGAGTTCTGGAATAGCAACATCACTACCTCCTCCTCTCCTGAGTACCTTTATGGGAAGAGTGAGTTCTGGAATAGCAACATCACTACCTCCTCCTCTCCTGAGTACCTTTATGGGAAGTGTGAGTTCTGGAATAGCAACATCACTACCTCCTCCTCTCCTGACTACCTTTATGGGAAGTGTGAGTTCTGGAATAGCAACATCACTACCTCCTCCTCTCCTGAGTACCTTTATGGGAAGTGTGAGTTCTGGAATAGCAACATCACTACCTCCACCTCTCCTGACTACCTTTATGGGAAGTGTGAGTTCTGGAATAGCAACATCACTACCTCCACCTCTCCTCACTACCTTTATGGGAAGTGTGAGTTCTGGAATAGCAACATCACTACCTCCTCCTCTCCTGAGTACCTTTATGGGAAGTGTGAGTTCTGGAATAGCAACATCACTACCTCCTCCTCTCCTGAGTACCTTTATGGGAAGTGTGAGTTCTGGAATAGCAACATCACTACCTCCTCCTCTCCTGAGTACCTTTATGGGAAGTGTGAGTTCTGGAATAGCAACATCACTACCTCCTCCTCTCCTGAGTACCTTTATGGGAAGTGTGAGTTCTGGAATAGCAACATCACTACCTCCTCCTCTCCTGACTACCTTTATGGGAAGTGTGAGTTCTGGAATAGCAACATCACTACCTCCTCCTCTCCTGAGTACCTTTATGGGAAGTGTGAGTTCTGGAATAGCAACATCACTACCTCCTCCTCTCCTGAGTACCTTTATGGGAAGTGTGAGTTCTGGAATAGCAACATCACTACCTCCTCCTCTCCTGAGTACCTTTATGGGAAGTGTGAGTTCTGGAATAGCAACATCACTACCTCCTCCTCTCCTGAGTACCTTTATGGGAAGTGTGAGTTCTGGAATAGCAACATCACTACCTCCTCATCTCCTGAGTACCTTTATGGGAAGTGTGAGTTCTGGAATAGCAACATCACTACCTCCTCCTCTCCTGAGTACCTTTATGGGAAGTGTGAGTTCTGGAATAGCAACATCACTACCTCCTCCTCTCCTGAGTACCTTTATGGGAAGTGTGAGTTCTGGAATAGCAACATCACTACCTCCTCCTCTCCTGAGTACCTTTATGGGAAGTGTGAGTTCTGGAATAGCAACATCACTACCTCCACCTCTCCTGACTACCTTTATGGGAAGTGTGAGTTCTGGAATAGCAACATCACTACCTCCACCTCTCCTCACTACCTTTATGGGAAGTGTGAGTTCTGGAATAGCAACATCACTACCTCCTCCTCTCCTGAGTACCTTTATGGGAAGTGTGAGTTCTGGAATAGCAACATCACTACCTCCTCCTCTCCTGAGTACCTTTATGGGAAGTGTGAGTTCTGGAATAGCAACATCACTACCTCCTCCTCTCCTGAGTACCTTTATGGGAAGTGTGAGTTCTGGAATAGCAACATCACTACCTCCTCCTCTCCTGACTACCTTTATGGGAAGTGTGAGTTCTGGAATAGCAACATCACTACCTCCTCCTCTCCTGAGTACCTTTATGGGAAGTGTGAGTTCTGGAATAGCAACATCACTACCTCCTCCTCTCCTGAGTACCTTTATGGGAAGTGTGAGTTCTGGAATAGCAACATCACTACCTCCTCCTCTCCTGAGTACCTTTATGGGAAGTGTGAGTTCTGGAATAGCAACATCACTACCTCCTCCTCTCCTGACTACCTTTATGGGAAGTGTGAGTTCTGGAATAGCAACATCACTACCTCCTCCTCTCCTGAGTACCTTTATGGGAAGTGTGAGTTCTGGAATAGCAACATCACTACCTCCTCCTCTCCTGAGTACCTTTATGGGAAGTGTGAGTTCTGGAATAGCAACATCACTACCTCCTCCTCTCCTGAGTACCTTTATGGGAAGTGTGAGTTCTGGAATAGCAACATTGCCATATTTTTCAGTACTAGTATCACATCTCTTTTGATTCCTAAATGAGAATTTGGGATAAAATACTTTCCCTGATTTTCTATTTCAGAATTAGTGTGTGGTCTTTTCTTGTGTACAGTACTTAGTAAGAGAAAGTCAATAAGAGTACTCAAATGCCATGAGTTGATGAGCCTATTGTTTCATGGATTAATTCATGAAAAAATGAATGTATTTACAGGTGGACATTTATTTTTCAGCCTCAGAGTATGATGTTCCCCGGATTACATCCAATGGCAATGATGTCTACCTCAAATATGGGCTACACATCTCGAGGGTCTGCGGGCTTCCCAGGTGGAATGTATGGATCAGGACCAGCACCTTATCCTTCCATGTACCAGTCAGCCATCCCCACTGCCCAAGCAGGAGGTTCACAAAGTGGTGACACCCAGGTAATGTAACTTAATGTCTTACACTGCCAGTGTTATTTAGCACATTCTTTTCACAATCTGTGTAGCAATCCCAAAAATTATGGTTTCAACACTGAAGTATTATTCAAAGTTAAAAATGGGAAACACATTATGAGGTTCTTAATTAATAAATTTAAAAAAATTCAAGAAATTCAATATTACATTGGCACCGATAAATAAATTTAGCCTTGGTAACTTATTAATAACCAATAAGAAAATGAACACCCCAGATAGTAAAAAATCTGGAATTTATCAAATTGATTGTGGAGATTGCAATAAAGTATACATAGAGAAAACAAAAAGAAATTTGGACACTCGCACAAAGGAACACTTTAGAAATATTAAAAATGGCTATTGCAGCACATAGTTTGTTGGAAGGTCATAAAATTGAAAAAGAAGCTAAACTTCTAAAACATTTGGAAAAACCTTTGGATTTGACAGTTTGGGAGAAAATATTTATTCAGAAGAACAAATTTAAATCCATGACTTTCGACATTCCGGATGAACGTGACCTCATCTCGAAGTTCATCAAATCAATACCAGATGGCAACGATATCTCGAAGTTCATCAAATCAACACCAGATGGCAACGATATAGAGGGAGATTCCAACGAATATCCGGTAGTCATAATGGTGGTTGAAAATGAATGTCAAGATCATTTGAAAACTATAGTTACCGTGTTTAATAAAACATGAAATATGAGGTAAGATGTAAAAATGACTCATTAATTTATTATTTACTGAAGTATTACCCTGCTGACAGGGGTAGGTCTTCTGGAACTTCACTATTCATCTCAGCGACCTGGAGATCTATGGATTAGACAACAATATTGATATTTCTCATTTGTTTTTTACATGTCACTTCCTCTTGCCCTCTGAGGTGCTGTGTCATGCTTAGCGACCTGAAAACCTGTAGATTTGACACTTATTGTTTGTAATTTTTTACATTCATTTTTCACACATTCTAACATTGCCTAGTGGTATAGGGTGCTATGGGTCAACTTGTACTAAAATGTCAGTGGACTCTCACTGTCAGCTTTAAAGTCGACATTTCATCTACTGCTGCCATAAACATCCTCACAGTGCTCTCTGTGAACTTCTTAAATATCTGCTCCCAACAGTCGAGGAGTTTACAGAGAGCACACAGAATCTCCCGAGTATGTCTACCGGAGCATTAGATGAAGTGTCGAGTAGGACCACTACAATTGAGCCTGGAAGACCAACTTGTAGTGTCGCCTCCCTCTCAAATCTGCAAGGTGCACTCTTATCCCATCTTTTGTTGTTTATAAGTCATGTGTATTCAACTCTTCTTTGGTTTTCCATGGAAATATCAGCAGATTTTAGTCAAGCTATCTTGCCAGTACCTTGAATGAGGTTTTGTTCTATACCTTATTGCTTAGTCTTCAGAATTCATTTTGAGTATCAGTCCTCGTCCATTGTAATTAAATGGAATTATCATAAGTAATGTCATGAGTGATTTCCAAATCACCGATAAATTCACAATGTGACAAGTGAATACGGAGGGTTGTTTCCGATCTCTGAGAACGATTTGGCAAGTAGATTGTGATGGAGTGTGAGTCATCAGGAGGACAGGAGCGTGCAAGGTGATCAAACCAGTCAAGTGTTCTGCTTCTGTTACACTCGCATGCGTGTTGCTCTCATAATGCCTAATCAGATAGATCCTTTTGGGAAGGGTATATTACTACCATTTCTGATGCTAATTATAGTTATTCCACGATTATTGAGGCTTGCAAAAAATGTAATTTTGTGGTATCAAAGTGTGGAATTAGCTCAGTGCTTAATAAAAAGGCAAAATGTCGCTTGGGATTAATTCCAAAAAAAAAGGCAAATCCACTACCTGCTACTACCTGTGCCCCAGATGTAATTAGAAAGGTCAAGGTCCTTATCTCTGGTGGTAACCCTGCCATACAAAGGGTGAAAGTGAACAGATTGAAAATATCCCTTAAAGCTGTAAACACCATAAAATAAAGATTTAAACATGGAGAAGTGCCACAAAGTCCCATGCTGTGGCCGAGTGGTTAAGGCAGGAAGCCTTGGCGCAGAGCTATGGGACTTGCGCTGATTCGGGTCTCCATGGGGGAAGAAATTTTCTCATGGTATTTCGGCCAGTATGGGACCGGTGCCCACCCAGCATCGTGAGGCAATTGGGTAGCTACAATAAGTAGCGGCTCCAGGTTGAGGAACCAGCTATAACGGCTGGGGGACTCGACATGATAACCACATGTCACATTGGCTGTTGATCAATCGGCTATTGCAGATAGTTTGTTGGAGAACCATAAAATTGAAAAAGATAAACTTTTAAAACATTTGGAAAAACCTTTATAATTGACAATTTGGGAGAAGATATATATTCAGAACAAATTTAGATCCATGAATCAGATTCCTGATGAATGTGACCTCATCTCGAAGTTCATCAAATCAATGTCAGATGGCAACGTTATTGATGGGGATTCCAACGAAAATCCGCTAGTCATAATATCGGTTGAAAATGATTATGAACTCGCCAAGGAACCCTACTTCACAGAACTGCGTATGAGGCTACCATCTGCAAACAGCTCAAATAAACTACTTCAGGAAAGGGAGAAGAAGAGACAAGTTATATGGCTGGACTTTTATACAACAGAAGCCATGACAAACAGATCCTGGACCAACACCAATCAAGAACTCCGACACCTGGTGAACTCAATAGCAGTCCATGGATATCACCACAAGATATGCAAGACCAAGTGTTTCCACAATCCCGGGAACAACTCTATGTGTGAACTGTGCGAGAAACCATGCGACTCACCATGTAACCACATGCAAAAAATGAGGGAAATCCCTGGTAGAATTTTGCAAATAACAAACTATGTGAATCAAATTAATGACAAAACTTATGTAACACGATTTTCTGCACAACTTGTGCACATTTATTATATTTTAAAAGGAGAGAGATGGTTCTTTTGAAAACTAGTCCCCCATGTTTGAAGAAACAAAGTATGAGGTAAGATGTAAAAAATGACTTATTAATTTACAAATTAAGAACCTCATAATGTTATTTTTCATATTTAACTATGTACATTTTTCTATTCAGATATAATTTGTCATTCAGAGAGAAATGTTAAATTAAAAAGAAAATCATATGAGATTAATTTAAGTTTGATGTTTATATCATGATGTTACAGGAAACCACTTTCCTTTACATCCCAAACAATGCTGTGGGTGCCATTATCGGGACCAAAGGTACACACATCCGCAACATAATTCGCTTCTCAGGAGCCTCTGTGAAGATTGCACCTCTAGAGTCTGACAAACCTCAGGACCAGCAGACAGAACGCAAAGTAACCATTGTGGGCTCTCCCGAGTCACAGTGGAAGGTAAGATGCATTTAGTTAGTTCAGAAATGCTCTCTAAAAACAATTTTCAGTGCAAGTCTTATTTTTGTCATGGAAAGAATTTTGACGCTATAATTTTTTAAAAAATCCTTGTTTATCGGAGCTAATTGTTTAGTGCATAGACCAGAAGAATGAAAGCAAGGGATGATGAGGGGCATGGGGCTTACTACCTGATAATATAGGAACAGTCTTGACGTCACATCTGCAGTTTATTTCAGTCAAATTCAATTATATGTTTTATATTTCGTGTTTTATGGACTTATTAATATTTTCCTCCATAGTTACACCCATATTTACCATTTAATTTCAAGAAAATTAGGATAGCCGAAAAACAATGGCTTATAAATCGCGATTTATTGAGAGAAATCTAATATGTTGTACACCATTGAATAGATCATTCTCTCAGCTTTCCAATGGTATATAACATGTCATGCCATCTATTGACAAAACTAAAGAAACACTAAGTAGAAGTTAGAGCTTCTCAGTCCGGCTCACAGCCGTCTGTGTAAGAATGGGCTTCACTTGATCAGCCGGCTGTGTAAGCTCTTCTTATTCAGTTTAGTTACTTTATATTTTAATGTTTCATAGTTCACTGTGAGGTAAGGGTGATGATTAAAATTTTGAAGTGTGTCCATCAGACTCGGAACTAATACGCCCGCTCAGCGTCTAAATGAAGGTAAGTTATAGTACAATTCTTCATGATATAATGTGCTGAGCAAGAAATACCTACACTTCGTCTTCAACCTTACATGCATGATATTGAAACCATTAGCATTTATTTCTGAAGTGAGTTGTATTGGAATAGTTAACTTCTTAAATCAGAAATGCAAAAATTAACAAACTCTCTTCTCACTATGGTTATATGTGAAGATATACACAATACATTAGTAAAAGTGTGATAGCAGTTCCTCATTGTAGGATATTTATCACGAAAGTGTTTGAAAATATTGAAAACAATTTGTTGCTCTCTGCTTTTCAAATTGTTTCTTTTCCAATGTTTTAAGAAATTATAAATAAACAGCCTATTTGAAATAATTGAAAATCTGCATTGTGCATGTGTAAGAATAAAACAATGCCTATTGATTAAATCTATTAAAATTGTGATTATATACATGAAGAACGAGTCATTTTTTTACATCTTACCTCATAATTTATGTTTTCTTAAACATGGGAACTGCAGTTTTCAAAAGGTCACATTATGACCACCACATTTTTGTTGGAATCTCATCTATATCTATAATATGTAGTCATAATGTTGGTTGAAAATGAAAGGGATGTGACTGTTTGAAAACTGCACTTCCTGTGTTTAAGAAATCATAAACTATGAGGTAAGTTGTAAAAAATGACTCATTCTTCATGATTAAGAACCTCGTAATGTTATATCCCAAATTTAACTTTGAAAAGTGTAATTATATATTTTAAGATTCTCCTATATAACTAATACTTACTTACTTACTCACTGGCACTATCGAACCCAAAGGTTCATGGCCGCGCGGACATAAGCTCTCCATACATCCCTATCCTGAGCTAATGCTTTCTAATCATTCCCTGTATAATCTACTTCCCTCAAATCATAGTTAATGTTGTTCTCCCATCTCATTCTTGGTCTACCAACTGAGCGTTTTCCCTCTGGCTTTCCTACAAGAAGCTTCCATGCACGTCTTTCATTCCCCATACGAGCACATGTCCTGCCCATCGCAGTCTACGAGACTTAACTGTTCTTATTATATCTGGCTTCCTATAAGGACCATGTAGTTCATTGTTATGTAGTCTTCTCAATTCACCTGTCTGTTCATCTCTCTTTGGTCCAAAAATTTTCCTAAGAACTTTATTCTCAAATACTCGTAATCTCCTTTCCTCCCTTAAAGTAAGAGTCCATGTTTCGCACCCATATAATATAACTGGTAGAATAATAGTTTTATATATTTTCAGCTTAACGTTTTTTGAAAGGAGTTGGGACATCAAAAGTCTCTGCACTGCATAATAGCATGCATTTCCAGAATTGAGCCTATGTTTAATTTCTTTGTGCATCTCATTCCTATTTGTGATTATTGTTCCTAGGTATTTGAATTCAGCCACTTCCTCAAAATTTCCCTCATTTGTCATTAGCTGTCCATTTCCATTATATACTGAATTTCTACGTGTGACCATATATTTAGTTTTACTGATATTTACTTCCAGTCCTAATTTCTTAGTGTTACTCAATAGTGTGTGCGTGTTGGCCTTTAGTATCTCTTCGCTATCGGCCAGTAGTACTACATCATCAGCATAAACTAACAGCTTATTAATACCATTCAGTTGTAAGCTTTCCTCGTTCTATAAAGATTTAATGGCATGCTCTAGTACAAAATTAAATAGTAGAGGAGATAGTGCATCTCCTTGCTTCAACCCATTCTGGATTTCAAAAGTGTCTGAAAACTGTTTGCCTACACGCACCCTACTCTTTGAGCCATTTAGACACATTCGTATAAGTCTAACTAACTTTTTAGGAATTCCGAACTCCAGCAGGATACTATATAACTTCTTCCTCTTAATTGAATCATATGCTTTTTTGAAGTCTACATATAGTTGATGTACAGTGCCATTATATTCCCATTTCTTCTCTAAAATCTGTCTTATACCGAAAATCTGATCTGTTGTAGACCTGTTTCTTCTAAATGCACATTGATGATCTCTAGAATCTAGAATGTCATCAATATAGGGAGTAAGTCTGCTTACTAATATATTTGTTAGAATGTTGTACGAAGTTGAAAGTAATGAGATGCCCCTGTAGTTGTTTGCAATCAGTTTTATCTCCTTTCTTATAAATTGGTATGATAATTGATTCCTTCCATTCATCTGGAAGAGCGTCTTTTTTCCAAATCATACTAAGCAACCAGCGTATCTTGTCCATCAATTTTCTCCCCCTGATTTTATCAGTTCTGCTGGGATCTCATCTGAATCTGATGCTTTATACATCTTCAATTTTTCAATCGCCATTTCAACCTCTAATGCACTTGGCTCTGCGACTAGCATTTCTGCTGTCTGTAACTTATCCTCCTCAATGTCGTGTTCTGTATGTACATTTAATAGCTGATTAAAGTAACCTTTCCATCTATTTAATATACTCCTAGAATCTACAATCATATCCCCATTTTCATTCCGAATTATGTTTGTTCTAGCCTGAAACCCCTTCTTCTCTATACTAATTCCCTGATATAATTCTCTAATGTTCCTATTTTTTGCATTCATTTCAAGATCATTAATCTTCTCTCTCAAATATTCCCTCTTTTTACTCTTTAGTAACTTGGTGGTTTCACGTCTAACACTACCCAATTGCTCTAAATTTACCTAATTTACCTCATTTGGCTCGTGTAACCATTTCATTTTTGCTAGCTTTCTTTTCTTTACAATGTCCTCATCAAACCATTTCTTGTTTTGCCTCATTTTTAGACAACCAATGCTTTCTGATGCTGACAATTTAATAGTATCTCTTATAGCCTCCCATTCTTTATTTATATCAGTTTCTTCTTCGTTTGCCACATTGTCATCTGAAGATTCCAGTACTTCAAATCTATTAGTAATTTTGATTTGGTATTGTTGCCGCATTTCATCATTTTTCAAGTTTTTTAATTCATATTTTACAGAATCATCTTTAGCGTTCGTTCGTCTCATAAGCGATAGCCGTTGTCTGATTTTCACTCTGACCAGATGATGATCCGAATTGCAGTCTGTCCCTGTAACTGACCTAACATCAAAGATGCTACTGTGCCAGCGTTTATCCACACTAATACATGATCTATCTGGTTCCGAGTTTCTCCATCTGGGGACGTCCAGGTGTATTTATGAATATCCTTATGCTGAAATGTTGTGCTCTTAACAATGAGATTCTTTGATGTGGCAAATGTGACTAATCTAACCCCGTTGTCGTTACTATCTTCATGAAGACTGAATTTGCCTATTGTATAGACATGTATTACATAATATTAAAATAAATACCTGGCATGTACCGTTCTTCTCAAGTAGATTAAACTTTTTTTTTAAATATTAAAGTAATGTTGGGAAGTAAACATAATGCAATTCATTGGAGAACATTTATTTATAATGTAATATCAAATTCCCAAATAAATTCCTTAATAAAGATGCCACCATTTGCAAACATAGAAGCAAAGGTGCATTTGGTGCATGGAATTGAGAAGGTGCATTTAGATTGGAACTTGGCCAAATCGCTCAATCGGTAGAGCATTGGTCTAGAAAGCCAAAGGTCCTGGGTTCGAGTCGCAGTCTGAGCATATAATTATTCTCTTCAAGTATGATTTATCCATCATTGAGATGTATGAAATGAATAATAAAAAACATTGAAAGAAGCCGTACTGGCTTTATAATATAATGTAAAATTCCCAAAAATGTGTTCTTAATAAATAAGCCATCATTTGCAAAGATAGAAGCAAAGGTTTCATAGCATTTGGTGTGTGGGAATTGACAACTTATATAAGAGAAAAATTTTCATTTGGATTGGAACTCGTCCAGATAGCTAGTCGGTAGAGCCAAAGGTTCTGGGTCCAAGTTCCAGTTTGAGCATATAATTTTTGTCTTTAAATATGAAATATAGAATACATTGAGATGATTTATTAATGTGAATGTAGTTCCTTACCCGAGTGTGAAATTACATTTGCAGGCACAATACCTGATCTTTGAAAAGATGCGGGAGGAGGGATTTGTCGCTGGTACAGATGATGTGCGCCTGACTGTGGAGATCCTAGTGCCCTCGAGCCAAGTTGGACGTATAATTGGTAAGGGAGGTCAGAATGTACGTGAGCTTCAGAGAGTAACCGGTTCCATCATCAAGTTGCCGGAACAGGGTGCTGCTCCTCCCTCCCAGGATGAAGAGACAACTGTACACATAATTGGACCTTTCTTCTCTGTTCAGGTAATTCTCATCACTAGACTTCGGAAGGTTATGCAGAAAATAGGTTATAACATTCACTCTGGCTTCAACCAATGTCATTGTAGATCTGGTCTTGATGTGTTTTTCTTTTTGTAGTAAAAAATTGTGCTATTTTATTTTGGATAGCGTTAATTTAAATATAACATCAAAATATGAAGCTTTACTGCTTAAAAAAGTAAAATATAAGTTCTCAATAAAAATGCTTGTGAATATGTCGTCAGAGGGCATTGTTGGTAGCAGTGACTATCAGCCTTCGGATGAATGAGAATCATATGAGAGGAAAGAATTGTTGATGTTCGTATCGGCGCTCAAATGGTGTAATGGTTATCATGCTGATGTATAAAATTAGATATCCGTGGTTTGAGCATTAATTTTTCTTTCTTAATTAAAATTCTGTCCAGGTCATCAAAATGTAATGGTATTGTTGCCATAAACAGTGTGTATTATGGCAACATTTAAACTAAAACAGTAAGTCCTGCATAGGCAGGCAAGAAATAAAGTGAAGCAGAAAAGAATTTCATTTAATATACAACACTATGAGATTTCTTATTATTAATGAGTTGGTTATTTTGACTCGTCTCACATTTCTTGTTTTTCATGCACACCAGGTTTTGTCGCTTTTATGCGACATTGTTGTTGCGTTCCAACTGTTATGTGGTTGTCCATCCTGTAGGTTGATTTCTGCTCCCTCAGCTGGCGGATGAACTTCCAAATCAGTTTTTGTTTCTTCTTCTCTGGGAATTTCAAAATTCATGGTTTTCTTCTTATTCTTGCAGATGTAAATTTTTTTTCCAAATTGTGAGTTCCTTAGATTTTTCTAACTCTTCTTAGTAATTTGGCCTTAGTTTCAATTCTGTGCAGCTATTGCAGATTTTTCTATTTCTCCATCTTCAGCATTTCTAAGGTGTTCTTTCAATCTCGTATATATAAGTTCCTTTTTGTTTTTCGTACATATATTTTTTCACAATCTACAACTAATTTGATAAATTGTTGCTGTCTTCAATCTCATCATTTTTGTTGGTTTTGATTAATTTATTCAAACTATAATCATTTTTCGCTGCTAATTTATTGTTAAATTTGCTAAAAAAAATTTTAAACATATCAAATACTAAAGGATGGTATGTAAATTTTCTTGAATTGTTTACCAGTTTCTTTATCTATCTGAAGAGTATTTCATTTATCACTTTTTGTTTCTTGAATTTATTTTCTTACGAATAATCTTTTCCTGAAAACCATCCTCTTTTGCTATTTTTGTGTTTTTTTTTTTCTCTGTATTAAAATTTTCTGTGCTCCTGGGAATGTTCTCTAAACTGTATGTTAAACTATTAAATATTGCCTCTTTATGTGCAATATGGTTTAAACCAGTTGCTTTAATTTAATTATCAGTGTGTTTCTTTCCTGTAAATTCCAAATTCTGTATTTAACTTTCACAGGGAAAGAACACTATGAGGTTTAATTTAATAATTAAATTAATGTTTTTATTACCTCACCTCATATCCTTTTTCTTCTATACTGCAGTTTCGGAGCTTATCTCCATCGTCAGTAGCCTCTGGTCGACCGGTGTTATGTCGTTTCTTGGCGGTTTCCTTCTTCTGTCGGTGGACCGATGAACCTCTGGATTAGGTCAAAATTTGCGGGAGTTTCAAAATTCATGAGTTTTTCTTTTTTGTTTTTTTGAATGTGGATTTTTTCCCAGACTGTGAGTTCCTTTAGTTTATCTGTTTGTTTGATTAGGCTAGCTTCTGTATCTATTAAATGTTTTTCAGACCAAGCATGGGCTGCTACTGCTGACTTGTCCACTTCCCCCTTTTTTACATTTCTAAGGTGTTCCTTCAATCTAGTTTTTAAAAATCTATATAGGAAAAACAAAAAGAAATTTAAAAACTAGATTGAAGGAACACCTTAGAAATGTAAAAAAGGGGGAAGTGGACAAGTCAGCAGTAGCAGCCCATGCTCGGTCTGAAAAACATTTAATAGATACAGAAGCTAGCCTAATCAAACAAACAGATAAACTAAAGGAACTCACAGTCTGGGAAAAAATCCACATTCAAAAAAACAAAAAAGAAAAACTCATGAATTTTGAAACTCCCGCAAATTTTGACCTAATCCAGAGGTTCATCGGTCCACCGACAGAAGTAAGAAGGAAACCGCCAAGAAACGACATAATACTGGTCGACCAGAGGCTACTGACGATGGAGATAAGCTCCGAAACTGCAGTATAGAAGAAAAAGGATATGAGGTGAGGTAATAAAAACATTAATTTAATTATTCCAAATTCTGTAATGGTTTATTTTAGTAAGTAACATTTTGAGGTGTTTTTCATCAAGTTTTTGTGAGAATGGGAACATGTTACTTCAAATTAATGTTGAGCTTCTGTTGGAACATGTATTGATATAATCCTCTTGCCGTCAGGTTGCCCAGACTGTTGAGTTTTATGTTGTGAACCCTGGATGTCAATATCAGCTCCCTCCTCTGGCTGGCCGAAGAACCTCCAAACTAGGTCACTTTCAGCAGGAATTTCAAAATTCACGACTATATTTTTGTTCTACTGAACGTAGATTTTTTCCCAAATCCTTCCTATTTTCTAATTGTTTTATTAGTTTAGTGTTCAAATTTATATTGTGTCGTTTGGATGAAACATTAGCAATTGCAGATTTTTTTAATCATTATCGCCCAATAATACTATATATCAGTAGCATAAACTAACAACTTCTTAAAAATCAAATGAATTGTGAATTTATCTTACCTCATACATCTATGTTCTTTAACACAGAACCGCAGTTTCAGGAAACATCATCCTCAGCAGTAGTCACTGTCGATTCTTGATTATGTCGGTCATTTTCTAAACTGCCATCTGATGTTGATTTGAAGAACTTTGTAATCAAATTTGGTTTGTCCAGAAACTCAATTTATGGTTGTTTCATATGTTGTTTTTTATGTATATCTTTTCCCAATATTATTCTCTAATAATGTGCTGCTATTGATGATTTTTCAATTTCACCATTCTCTATATTTCTAAAGTGTTTTTTCTTTTTTTTGCGAGTGTCCCAATTCCTTTTTTTGTTGTTCTTGTATATACTTTATTGCAATAGATTCGCCTTATTTATTTAGAACCACCTCATAATGTTACTTCAATAATGTAACATATCTTGATATAAAAACATACTTAGTGATTAATAAATTAATGAGTCATTTTTAACATCTTACCTCATATTTCATGTTTTATTAAACATGGTAACTATATTAAGTTATGTAGATAGGAAATAACACTATGAGGTTCTTTAATATTATTTATTTTTTATTATTTCACTCACCTCATACTTCATAATTCATAGCAGACCCTGGGTTTCTTCACATAATTTGTGACATTGTCAATGCTGCGTCACGTTGGACATCAGTTGTGAACGTGACGCAGCATTGACAATGTCACAAATTATGTGAAGAAACCCAGGGTCTGCTATGAATTATGAAGTATGAGGTGAGTGAAATAATAAAAAATAAATAATGGTAACTATAGTTTTCAAATGATCTTAAGTCGTAATGGCGGTTGAAGATGAATGACAAGATCATTTGAAAACTATAGTTACCGTGTTTAATAAAACATGAAATATGAGGTAAGATGTTAAAAATGACTCGTTAATATATTAATTAAGAACCTCATAATGTGTTTCCCATTTTTAACTTTGAATACTTAGTGGTGTTTTAAGTAAATTTATACATTTGTTTATGTAATAATTTATGGATTATACATTCATACTGAGTGATAAATTAATTTTTTGAAAATAAATTTTTGCCCAAACTGGGGTATGAACCGAAAATCTCTAATTCTACTTACTAGCTTATTGACTAACTCTGCTATCTGGGTGGACATCTTACTTCTGATGGAAATCCCAGTTTGGACGAAAATTTTTCTCTTAAAAATATACATAGCTTTCAGAATGTTCAAATCATTTGGAAGAGATGAAATACAAATATACTAAGGGATTGGACCAAAAATGTACACTTTACTGCAATATTTTCTTGTCTGGATTTGTTTGAGATAGTTTTTATTTTGATTTGGATTCCAAGTAGATTATATTGATTCGCTTAATGAATGATATTAAAAATCACAATTTTATCAACATAGTTTTATATTATGGCAGTGTTCAGTGAATTCAGATATAGATTGAGGTATGAGAAGCTTAATTTATGTTAAGTTATTTTTGACTCGCCTCATACTTGTTAACTCCTTGCAGACTTGAGCTTCACTGCATTTGTGGCATTCTCAATGCTGTATCACATTCACAACTGATGTCCAACGGCCTCCTCTCCTGCAGACTGGAGGTCATTGGACGTCAGTTGTGAACGTGATACAGCATTGAGAATGTCACAAATGCAGTGAAGAAACTTGAGTCTGCGAGGGAGTTAAGAAGTATGAGGTGAGTCAAAAACAACTCGACATAAATTAAAATAAACCTCATAGTGTTTTTTCCTACCTACATAACTTAATGAGAAGCTTAGTTTAAATTATTGTAATCAATGGTAAAGAGAAAAATGTTTGCCTGAACCGGGAATCAAACCCCGAACCTTTAGCTTTCAGTACTAACACTCTGTCCAATGAGCTAATTCAGGCTTCATTTCCATCCAAGCATAAATCCTTCCTTCCTTTACCTTGCTTTACTGGTCCCACATTCAAATACAATGAATCATCATTCACAAATACACAATGAATGGCTTCTACATTAAGGGTCGTATGTTAGAACATTACTCTCTACTCAAATTACTTCCAATCACTAGTGAGCTGATTCACCGTGAGCAATTGCTGAGAACGAATTAACGGCCGACTTAACGGTCATGCACGAGAGTCGACGTTTTCGTAATATTGGCAACGAATTACCCAGAATTCTCAGCGATAAAACCACTTCCGTTATTTTCGTCTGCTATAGAGGAATGCATTTATGCTTGCATCCCGCAAATAATACCGTATACAAACACGTCTGCGACATGCAATATTACGCCGATTCTCCTGTTCTTCCAGTTGAATTCTTTGGTAGACTCTATCAAATTCCTCTTCTCCGTGTATACCGAAAACATGATCGAAGTCTTCAAGGTCCGACATCTTGGATAAATGTTGGATAAAGCAGCAAAGTACATCGATTACCATCGGTTCCCGTTCGGTTCCCTTCGGGATTTTAATTTGTGTTGCTCATGTAAGGTACCTCCGCAGGTAGCTTACAAATTTAACCAATTATTATCGCATGAACAGATTTCTGAGTAAGCAAAATCGTATTAGCATACAACTTGCTCAGCAGAGAAGGCATTTTACTGTCTAATGCGTCCAAACATGCGACCCTAAGAGCATTAGCACAGAAAGCTAAAGGTTCAGGGTTCGATTCCCGGTTCAGGCAAAAAAAAATTCTCTTTGCCATTGATTACAATAATTTAATTGTGTTTATTAATTTACTGATTTCTATCGTAATAGCTTCAGCTTCTCAGTATTAATTTAATATGGGCGACAATTTTGTCTCGTGAGAAGAGGCATTAAATTACAATGTAAGGAGACCCTATCAGTTTTTGCTATGTTTTTGGATTGTATTGTTATTTGAGCATTTAATGAATATCAATACTGAACTGATGGGTTATAGGTTACAATGTGTGTGCAACACAGCAAAGATTTATCGGTTTGTCATTAGTTAAGTTTTTTGAGTCTGTACTAAGTTACTTAGAAGATTAATCAAAATATGTTCGAGAACAAATCAACATTAAATTGAGGTAAGATAGTACAGACTCAAAAAAACTTGGTTTAAGAGAACCTCAAAATATTACTTCCTAAAATAAAACATTAATTCATTGGTTATTAGATAAACATCTGAACTTCTAAGAAATCAGTCATAAGTCATTCAAGGGTCATGATTTGTATGCTGAAATGCAAATTGTTTTATTTTGAGTAACATTTTACCCCCCCCCCTTTTTTTTTCTTAAATATATAATACCTCATAATATTAATTCCTAAAAAGCAAATTGTATGGCTTGATTCCAGTCGGCTCAGCGTCGTATCCGAGCCATGGTTCTACAAGCACAGCCGTTGTCTGCAGGAGCAAGAGGTGGTCAGAGAGCGACATCTTCACGCAGGGAACCTCCACAGCAGTAGGACTACAGCCATGAGCAAAAAAGCTGCAATGGCAGATGCAAACAACGTATATACCTCAATATATTCACAAGAAAGCAACATTAACAAAATATACACCCACATTTATACCAAAGATGTGATGATGAAGAACGAAAAATACCAACGGGAGATGAAAAATAACATCATGAGTTCCTGATAAATATTTTGTGTGAAACTTTTTTTAAATAATTCGTCCGTTAAGTACAGCGTCGTTGATTATGAACTTGGAGTTGCAGGCGTGTTTTAACGGATGGATAATCGGGATAAATTTTTTTTGTGAATGAGTGCTAGGCAAGAAGAACGAAGTGAAGTTTCGACTTCGTTAGAAACAAGGGGAATGTGGAGCCTTATACGCTTCTAATTTTCCTTGTTAATAAATAAAATTGATTCAGGGACTTATTATCACACGTGGATGTAATTTTTTTTTATTGAGCGAACGAAAGGTTAAGTGAATGGGGTTGAAGTGAACGCAGTGTGTTAAAAAAACGCAACGCAAATTTTTGTTTTTGTTTTAGAAACAAAATGAACAGTTGCGTTTGTGAGGGTTTGGATAGTGCGCGTGCGACACTTTTGCCTTCTTAACTCCTTCCCTGTCTTAATTCCATGATGGCATTATCTAACCTTCTCCCTTCCTCATTTTTAAGGGAGGGAGATTTGTTTATGAATGTTTTCTTTCTCCGGGAAATCGGACATTCCTTGGAGAAGGAAAGGGATAATTGCGTATTTGTCGTATCGTCTTACTGTATGTAACAGGAAAGGTCCACCAAACTTTTAATTCAGTCAAAAAAAAAGAGAAAATGTTTGTATTTGAAAAATACAAAGAGCAAGGGTAATATGTCGATTTTTTTAATAATCGTGATTCGAGATAAAAGGTGTTTTGAGACCTCGGTTTTAATGAGGTCTCTTAATGGAGGTGAATGGGAAATACAGCAATTACAGGGTTGTTCGGAAATACCATCTCTTGGACATCCTGTTGTTTAGTTAGTACAAAAATAAATTAAATTAAAAAAGGGCCACTATTGTTGAAAATATATTGTGGTTCTTTTTTTTTGCCTTTATAAACAAAGTTTATTTTTGATACATTGTTGGGAGAAATTTTTTTTTTGTTAGATTTTTTAATATAAAAATTAAAATGACACATAGCTTTTTGAGCTATATGTCGAAGAAAAATGGAGAAGAAAACGTTAGCCGAGTGAGTGTGAAAGATACAAATAGCTGCACATTTTACTTTCTGAAATATGAACAAGAAAACATGCATTACTAGTTCTGGCAGTACCATGCAATTTCTTCACCATCTCTCTCAGTAAAACCCAATGTGCAAGCAAAAACCCGCTGAGCCTCAACGTTTTTCAATTCATTCAAATCAAAACTGCCTCATGGTGTATTTTTCTGTTTTTTACTTCAAAATTGCAAAATTTTTTTAAAACCATTACAAAAACTCATATTTGAATTCTCAAAAAAGTCAGATTTTTAGAATGGAAAAAAAAAAAGGTGTTACATCTTTTTAATGATGGTGTAATTTTTGCAAATTTTGAGACTTTGCTTAAATTAAATGAATCATTTTGAGGTAGCACCAGTATTAAAAAACAAAACACCACAAACCAAACCCTCCAATATAATTTAAGTAAAAAAAAACACAGCTGATCAAAACATGTTACAAAAAAATATACAAATGCAAGATCGAAAATGAAACTGTTACCGACTGACTCAGTAAACAAAGGTGGATTCTGACATATTACTGCAGTAAACAAGCAAAAAAAAATTAAAAACTACAGGGGAGACATTTTAAAAATCATGAAATAGAAATAAGAATGAAATTGCATATAACTGTGCGTTCATTCAATCAACTTTTTTTGTTAGGAGGTAAAAATTGAAAATTATGTCTATATGAAAAAAATTAAGCACACTTGCAACCAGAAAAAAAGCATATTGATAATATAAAGATAGAATGTGATTTGGAAGTCTCTGGCATTTATGGAAGCATTTTTTAATTATATTTGTTTATTTTGTTACGGGTAGCAACCTCTGATTACATTTTGAGGCCATAGGGAGCCCATGCTCTCTGCTGGGGTATGTGCCCCTGTAGGCAGAGTTTGGGTGTTGGTTGTGCCCCAAGAGGCGAGGCTGTGTTGTTAATGGAACACCAAGCGCCCGAACAGTGCCTAGTTGGCTGGCCTGGCCTGCGACTTCCAAATCCCATTAACTGTATAAAAGTCGAACAAAATTTATTGAATGAAACTTAAAAGACTGGCAATTAAGTTTTTCCAATGCCATGAAAAATATATAAGTAGTTGTTTTTTTTTTCCGAGTCAGCCATATTATTGAATTTATATATTGAGTGATGCTCAAAAACATTTCAATTCTCCCGAAGGAATTGGAAAGATTTGTTAAAAAGAAAGGTCCTAGCAATGCCGAATTCTACAGATCATCCAAATCCTTTGGACGGACTAGAAACAGGGATATCTGGAGAATAAAAATACATAAAGGAGAATTGTATTGGAAGAAAACATTGTTCTTTTTCTTTATCTCAAGATAGTAGGATGTAAGAATTTAAAAAGAAAGAAAATTTACCAGTTGATTGTTTCTTTATAGACTCTGTTCATAGCTGGAAGAATGGACCCGTATTGTATCAGTTCCTCTTCTGCAGTTTTTTCATCCGTTTGTTCTTTAATTCTTAATTTGTAGAGTGCCTGAAATGGCTTGTTAAACATATAAGGTTATTACATTAGGAAAAGCACACTGCTTCTTAACCGTGCAAGCAATCTGTAGAACGACTGCCCTTCAGTTATTTTGATCCACAAACGAATCAGCAGACTCTGAATAGATTTTAATAATATAAATGGAGATATATATATTATTATATAAATATTGCAGTATGAATGTTAATGTTTATAATATATACAAGCAGATGTTTTTTCTCTGTTATTTTTTTGCTGAACTCAGGTTTTGCTTTACATGATAATAATAACAATTACCTCATGAGATTTCCATTATTCTGGAATCTCAAAAATAGCAACTTTTCTACTACCCCACCATCTGTTTGTGGATCAAGCTAAGCTTCGGTTGGGCAAAAACTAATTAATATAGCTTGCACATTGCATTGTTATCCTCCACAACACTCACTAACGTATATGAACAATTTTTTTCTTATATTTCTAAAATTTTACTTTTTTTAATTGGCTTAGAATATTGCCTGTTTAGTAACTTTTTTCCTTCAAATGTTGGACTTTGCTTTATTCATTGCGGGGATTTCTATTATTGTTTCACAATCTTCGTTCTAGAAGAAGCAGAGTGCTTTTTTATCAATTTGTTTCAAGGAGTACCAATTGTAAGATTATTATTTTTTTCTTTTTTTCATAAACAGTGTAGTGCTGTTGAGTTTGATCCTTGGAGATCATAATGCAGTTTGTTAGGCATGATGGTTAATCCATCTTGTCACACATTTATGGGTGATGGTTTTAGCATTCAAACTATTGTTTGCCCCCTCCACATTTTTCCACTATTAATATTTTGCAAATGTCTGCAAAATGGTATTTTTAGCAATGCTGGAACCATTCGCCCGGAGCCCATACACTACCTCATACAGTAAAGAAAAAGATTTTAAAAAAATAGAATTTGTTATTGATGTATAATTATCAGTGATCAGTGTGCCACAGGTACAGCTGAACGGAACTGAACCCCAGTTTCCGTCAGGGTTGAACATGTTGAAACAGACAAGTTAACAGCCATTTAAAAAACATAAATATGGCTTTTGAGTGAAATAGTTTAACCCCAGGACTTCAAGTTGTTGATCGACTGGTTTATTTTCATTTTTATTGTAATTACTTTTACTTCAAGTAATTTCTGAACTAAGGTTTTTTTTGTCCACATTATAAATGTCTGTTTCATTCATAGAAATGATGGGTTAATAGTTACATATTCACCATAATTAACTGTATCCATTATTATTAATATTATTTTCATTTTCTACAATACTGCATATGCAGTATTGATAAACTTGTCTGTTATGTAAAATATGCATTACAAAATTGCAGACCATATAAACAACAGTGTGTTGGTATAGTTTTTTTTTTCTGGGGTGGTAATCTGATAAAATTTCTAGTTGGATATGGTATGATATATTTTTTGTTGTTTGCATTATAACTAAGATCGAACTATAGATTTTTTGATTGTCGGACATGCTAGTATCGCAAAGTGTAAGAAGTTGTAATTTAGTATAATGCTGAAAAGGTGTGAATAATAAAGAACAATGAACTTGGTATAACGAGTGCCATAATAGAAGTACGAAGAAGCAAGGTCTTATTATCGTACAAATTGTTCTCAGGTATAATCAGGTTATTTTTAAAATAAGGTAACTACTCTCTGAAGAACGTAAAAGTAGCACCCATTTTTTTATGCTTTACTAGCATGAAGTTTTAAAACACACATTGGGGGTAAAAAAATGGAACTCCTTCAGCTTGATACTTTTGAACGATGCTCATCTACATTTGTTTAAAAGGTGACAAAAATATTAAGAGCTGCTAAAATTTAGTTTCTATCGAGAGCTTGTGTGATTTTTCCCCAGGCATCCAAGCTCTCATTGGATAAGTAAAGGTCCTATTAATATTGTTGGTAATAGTGTAGAGAAATGTATGCAAACAACAAAACAAAGAGAAATGCTCTATTTCTATTTATGATGTAATACACATAGTAACTGGACTGGTTAAGCTAGCAGATAAAGAAAGGTGTTAATATTTTTACTTCACAAAGTTTGGTTATGTTTTCATTTAATTCCTCTTCATGTTTAAAATAAGTTTTTCTTTCTTTATTTTTTGCTTTACTCGGTCTAACTTGCCATGTAGTGTGTAGTATTCAAGGAAATAGAATTTTGGACCATTGCTCTTATTTGTTCATATGTTAAAAGTGATTTATATTTTGGCTAAAGTAATACATTAATAGTTAGTTTTTTTCTTTATAATGGCAAGTTAGGCTTCACTTAGTGTTTTTTCTGAAATTCAGGTGAAATAAATAAAATAAGGTGCTTCGAGCACGAGGAATACTATTTTTTCCTCGTGTTTAGTTTAATGTGAGGAATTTGTAAATCCAGGTTTGTTTGGATGAAGTAACCTGGAAAAAGGGCATTACGATGTAGATATGTGTGGCTTGTTGTGGACGCTAGTGTAGCTGTAATGGGCGAGAGTAGTTTTTGTTTGGCAGGGGGCAGGGCATCACTGCCAAGTTGAAAATTTCTTGTGTATCTACCTCAAACAGATTTTACACTAACTATGGCTCATGGTGGCCCCTTCGCCATATGTATAGTTAAGAAAAATGTAATGGAAAGTGTTTGAATGCTGGCGTATAAGAGACATGTGCACTAACTTATAAGGAAATAGGACAGTACTTTGTATATTCTCACTTTGTCAGTTCTTTGAAATGGAATCTTTATCTTAACCACTTCTAATTTAATTTTAAAGTGGGATAAAATATAACAAGTTTTCTTAAAGGTTGACGAAAAACAAAAAATGTTAGTAGAAAAACTTTAAATTTCAAAATTCCTTCTGATGTGGATTTCAATCACATTTTAATTTTGGATATTGAAAATAACTAATAATTCTTGATGCGGTTGTTATACACTTATTAATTCTAAATGAATTGTTCATGATATTAACAATTTAAATGTTATTTGGGAAATTATGAGAGTACTATTGTACCAGTATCTTGACTCTCGAAATTGTCTTGCAGGCTGAATGACACTAGTCCAGATTAGACACTTTGTCTATTAATAATTAAATGAATCTCATAATGTTAAAAATTCCCAAATTTAATATATAAATATAACTTTGTCTATTGCTGAAATAGACAAGCCCAGCTAACAGTTATAGACTGGTTGATTCTGAACATGTTGTGATGTTATTCTTTTATGGTCTTTGATGAAAGAACTTTTTTATCGGTTGCTGATGTAATAGTGGATTTCACAGCAGTAGAGTCGTATAAACACTGGGCTATGATCATTCGTCTTGTAAAACAGTTTAAAGAGTCAGAAGCATAACTACACTCCACTTGTTAAGATTAGATGTGAAAAGACAGGGTTCCTTGTGTAGATGTACTGCCATGTCAATAATAAAAGAGCAAGGATGTCAAAATTGATACCCCCATGCCCCCCTCTCCCCCATATATAAATGTACTGTTGTTTCTTTTGGGGGTAAGCATATAAAAAAAAGAAATTCCTCACATTTTCACCTATAAAAAATATTGTCTCACAATCTTGATGCATAGCCTGTATTCATTATACTCCACATGGTAGTAATTATGGGTTTCCTAGCAGAGGGTGCTGTCGATCGAAAATGCAGCATTGTGTACTGATCTAGCCTTAAAAAAACATTATTTCAAAAGAAATGTACAAAATATTTTTCAAAAAAGTATTAAATATTTTAAGAAGTGAATTGCATTTTTGGCTTGCTTATGTACTTTTTTCACAGTGTATTGGCTCTCAAAATTAAAATATACAGTCGTTTATATGTATACAATGTAAAACTCTAATTAGAGTGGCTGAAAAATGGTGCTGTTAGTGGATAATCAGGTTTGCCTTCTAGGAAACTTGACAGCAGAAACAATGTCTACCGTTTGAATATGATTTAGTTTTAAACCAGATGTTTGGAATCTTTCAATGCATTTTGTTATTGAGGAAAATCTTCCTAATTTTTGAATATACAATTTTAAAATTGCTTTGTATGAGTTTCGAGCATAAGAAAAAATACTTTATAAAAGTAGTAAGTCTATATATCGAAATTTTTATATTTGTAACTTTTTATATTTTATTAGTCCCGTTATTACAGTTCATAGAACGAAGAGGGACGGCTTGCAAAGTTTTGCTGTATATTTTTTGTGAGCCTTAATACTCTGTTAAAAAGGTAATTCTAAAATCTTTTGGAAGACAGTTTGAAATAAATCTGGCATGGCTAGGATCATTAACAAAAACAATATCTGTGATTTTCCATCGATGAAACTCTTAAAGAACGCAAGCTTTGATATATAATCATTAAAATTCTGTTAATCATTGGCATCAGTGCCTAAAAAATGGAAGTGTTAGTAACATTGTTTTTTGCTTTTTTTAACGGAAAGTAAAGCAGTCCATAACCGATCGAGCCTCAACCACTGAGGCGCCTGCAATAGTTACAATATAACATAACGGGGTGGTTCGAGGCCAGGTTAGTGACCGAGCTGCACATTGGCACTTTGAATGATTGACTTATATAAGTATTTTGTAATTAGTTCAAAAATAATAAAAAAAAGGATTATATATTGTAAAAAAAATGCAAATATGGTCCATGCAAGCATGCATTCTCCGTTTTCTACCATGAGAAAAAAAAATTAAATTATTCTAGTTAAAAAATGGAATAAGCTTATTCAATGTTAAACCTATCATATTACCAATTTCATATTCCAAAATATCCTACACACACACTCGACATCAATTTAAAAAAAAGGTAAAATCTTAGATTTGTAGTTTCTCCAGTTATGATTCATTCATTCTACATCTTAAAAAAAGTAATTTTTTAAAATTATTTTTGGGTGTAACTTTATTAAATTTTAGAAGGAAAATTAACAAAATTGTTTTTTATACCATGTAAACTACTTCACTCTAGATTCAAGTATATTTTTTTTAAGTAACGCTATGAGGTTTGTTTTAATTAATGAATCAATAAGTACTACAAGAATAGACTAATAGCTCTAGAAATGGATTATTTACGAAGAAGTGCCAGAAAGTCTAAATTAGAACGTGTCACAAATAAGGAAATTAGAAACAAAATGGAAGCAGAAGAAAGCATAATTGAAAGAATTGAGGAAAAGGAATTAAAGTGGTTAGGACATGTTTTAAGAATGGAAGATGAGCGATGGCCGAAGCAACTATATGAATGGCATCCTAACAGAAAGAAGAAAAGAGGAAGACCAAGGTTAACATGGAAGGAAAACATGAAGACAGTAATGCAAGCTAGAGGGCTAAGCATCGAAGATGCCCAAGACCGTAGGCTTTGGAGGTTTGGCACGGGAAGACGGCAGCAGCTGTAAAAACCCGAAGATAGATAGATAGAGAGAGAATGAGTTGGAAATTAACACCTCATACATTTCTCAAAGACATGTTTCAATACTTCTGTGTATTATCTTCAGCTCTATTAACTATTGTATTGGTGATTGCTGAACCTGTAGATTGCTTCTTACTCCCTCAGGTGGCTGATCAATGAACTATCAGGAATTTATCAAATTCTATTTAAATGAATGTTGGGAAGTAAACATTATGACGTTGGTTAATTAAAATTACAGTGGAAGAAAACAATATGAGGTATTTCAGGGGTCCTCATCTAGGGGATATGTGGATGGTGATCACAAGGTGCCCAAGCTGTGCAAAACATTTCTTCCACTTGTTTTTTTCGACCCCGACGCTATTAGGGCATCCGAGAGCTAGGGAGTCCTTCCTTTTTTCCATTTCTTCTTTCCTTTATTTTCTTTTCTTCTCCAGAAAAGCCTGACCAGAGGCTATAAGATGGCAGCCCCATCACTGGTCTTGCCTTCCTTTGGCCAGCAACCAATCAAAGGGACTATTATTATGCTTTCAAGTCTTATACGAGAATTTCCCATAAGGGAAAATTTTCTATTGGATCGTAACAGGCCTCGGCCTAATACTTGGAAGGAAGAAGAAGAAGAAGAGATATTAATAAATGAGTTGGAGAAAATGTTTTAACATCTCACATAACAAAGTTGCATGTCTTCATGATACTGGTTTCAAAAGTATAGTATTACTTCCATCTTCAGTTAAATTCCAACTGTCGAAATTTTGTTAACATCATCTTCTGAATTACCATCTGGTGTAGATTTTATGAACTTTGAGATTAAATTATTCTCATTGGAAATATCGAAATTCATTGCTTTATATTTATTCTTTTGAAGGTATATCTTTTCCCAAATTGTTAATTCCAAATGTTTCAAAAGTTTAGTGTCTTTTTCGATTTTATGATTTTCTAGCAAACTATGAGCTGCAATTGAAAAATCGGCAATTGCAGCTCATAGTTTGCTAGAAAATCATAAAATCTGAAAAGACCATAAACTTTTGAAATATTTGGAGAAACCTTTGGAATTAACAATTTGGGAAAAGATATACCTTCAGAAGAATAAATATAAAGCAATGAATTTCCATATCCCCGACGAGAATAATTTAATCTCAAAGTTCATAAAATCTACACCAGATGGTAATTCAGAAGATGATGTTAACGACAAAATTTCGACAGTTGGAATTTGACTGAAGATGGAAGTAATGCTATACTTTTGAAACCGGTATCGTGAAGACACGCAACTTCGTTAGGTGAGGTGTTAAAACATTTTTTCCAACTCATTTATTAATTATGAGGTTATATCATTAATATTGAGTGGAGAACATATTTTTAATAACTCACCTCATACAATTTCAAATTTATTTGAGACCATTGGTTTCAAACAAATTTTTCGTTCATCATCAGCCATGACTCCAACTGTTGAAATTCTGTTTGTTGATTTCTCTATTGTTACCTCTAGTGCTGCCACCTTTGGTTGGGTTTATGAATTTTGAAATCAAATTTTTCTCTACAGGAACATCGAAGTTCATCGATCGATATCCTTTTGAATGAATATCTTCTCCCAAACTGTTAATTCTAACGTTTTATCCAATTGTTTCCAAAAGTTTTGCATCTCTGTTAAACATAAAGGTAACCATAGAGAATTTCAACAGTTGGAGTCATGATTAAAGATAAACGAAAAATTTGTTTGATACCAATGGTCTCAAGAAATTTGAAATTGTATGAGATGAGTTACTAAAAATATGTTCTCCACTCAATATTAATTTATAAAATTGATTGGAAAGATTGTGGGAAAAAAAAAAAAAAAAATACATAGGAAAAACAAAATGGAACTTGAACACAAGATGGAACACCTTAGAAATGTTAAAAATGGGGGAAATAGATAAATCTGCAATAGCTGCACAGAATTGCAGAATGGTCAGAAAAACACAGAATTGAAGTAAAGGCCACATTATCGAAACAGTTGGTTAAACCTAATAAACTCACAGTTTGGGAGAAAATTCACATTAAGAAAAATCTTAATTTTGAATTTCTCCGAGATAAAGATTAAATTTGGAAGTTTGGTCAGCCACCAAAGGCAGTAAGAAGCAAACCTACAGGATAACCAACCACCAATTCAACAGAGATGAAGATAATACTAAGATGTATTGAAACATGTCCTCGTGAAATCTAGAATTTTCCAATGAAGTGTTGAATTTCTAACCCATTTCTTATTTTTCAGCAGAGTTGGGCATTCTCTGATAATTGAAATTAAACTTTCTGGTCTTATGACAATTTACGGGGTTCGAAATACTTGCATAAGGTAGTCGCAAGATACCTGCTGCTATGAATGGTACATGAAATTTTACATTCTAAACATGTGAATTTTATTGTTAGTATTAAATTTATAATTTCTAAAACCCAAGCCGGGATTTGAACCCATTGTTAGTATAGAGAAAAATCTGTATAAATTGGAAGTGTGATAGCTCAGTTGGAAGTGCGCAGGTGTACAGAATCAGAGACATTGGATCCAAATCTCAATTCAAGGTGAATCTTAGATTGAACATTATAGGAAGTAACACTGTGAGGTATATATAAAATTTAAAAAAAATACCTCACTTCCCTGACTGAATGAGAGTATTATATATATACACACATTTAATTCAGGTAAATTTTAGCCTGAAAGATCTGCAAGGTTGGTTAGTATTTGATATCAAGCAATTGATAATAAAACCATTTGCACTCTTGCATTCTAGTATTTCAATAGAAGATTTGAAAAATGGATAGAAAATGCAATCCTTGCAGAAAAATTAAAGAAATGACAAATAACAGATTTTGGCTTTATGGATATTTATAGAGATGTGTATGCAATCTGAGAGGTGTTCATGCAAGTTCTAATATATGGTCAAACCTGTCTGAAGTTAGTTGAATATTGCCATTAGTATAGGTGACTGCTAAATTTTTGGGTCGTATGCAAATACATTAGTCTCTAAGAATTAAATTAATGTTTTTATTACCTCACCTCCTATCCTTTTTCTTCTATACTGCAGTTTCGGAGCTTATCTCCATCGTCAGTAGCTTCTGGTCGACCGGTGTTATGTCGTTTCTTGGCGGTTTCCTTCTTACTTCTATCGGTGGACCGATGAACCTCTGGATCAGGTCAAAATTTGCGGGAGTTTCAAAATTCATGAGTTTTTCTTTCTTGTTTTTTTGGATGTGGATTTTTTCCCAGACTGTGCGTTCCTTTAGTTTATCTGTTTGTTTGATTAGGCTAGCTTCTGTATCAATTAAATGTTTTTCAGACCAAGCATGGGCTGCTACGGCTGACTTGTCCACATCACCCTTTTTTTACATTTCTAAGGTGTTCCTTCAATCTAGTTTTTAAATTTCTTTTTGTTTTTCCTATATAGATTTTGTCGCAATCTTGACATTTGATCTGATATATTCCTGATTTATATTCTTCTCCAATTTTTTCATTTTTGTTGGTTTTAATTATCTTGTTTAGGCTGTATTCATTCTTTGGGGCCAATCGAATGTTAAACTTATTGAAAATTTTCTGGAACTTGTGGTGTTTTAAAGGATGGTAAGTGAATTTTTTGAATCTTATGTTCTCTTGTGTTTGTTTTTTAAGTGTGCTTTCATTAATTAGTTTTTGCCTTTTAAACTTATTTATTTTCTTGTGTACCATACATTAGTCTCTACGCAAATTACTTCCAATCACTGGTGAGCTGACTCACTGTGAGCAATTGCTGAGATCGAATTAACAGCCGACTTACCGGTCATACATGAAAGTTGACGTTTTCGTAATATTGGCAACGAATTACCCAGAATTCTCAGTGATAAAACCACTTCCGTTATTTTCGTCTGCTATAGAGAATGCATTTACGCTTGCTTCCCGCAAATAATACCGTATACAATGATGTCTGCGTCGCGCAATATTATGCCGATTCTCCTGTTCTTCCATTTGAATTCTTTGGTAGACTCTATCAAATTCCTCTTCTCCACGTATACTGAAAACATGATCGAAGTCTTCAAGGTCCGACATCTTGGATAAAGCTGCAAAGGTTTCAAACTACATCGGTTCCCTTCGGGATTTTCACGAAGTTTCTATCTTGAGCTACGATCTTAAGGTACCTCGTTAGGTAGCTTTCAATTATTACTGCATGAATAGATTTCTGAGTAAGCAAAATATATTTGGATAAAACTTTCTCAGCAGAGAACGCCTTTACTGTCTAATGCGTTCAAACATTCGACCCTAAATCTTCTTCACTCCATGTGGATAAACTAGAGCCATGATAGATTTCTGTTTTCTCCTCGTGGTTCATTATTTTACCATTCATTTCATCTGTTCCTATGACGAGCACTGTGCTGGTCAGCCAGCATCTGTAAGAGCTTCATCCCACCATCTGGGCACAAGTAGATGATTTACTTTTAAATTTCACCCATTAAGTAGAGTTGAGAAAATTTAATGTGTCTGTATTATTTTCTGTGCAAATAATGATAGTGAAGTTTTACAGTAATTCTCCAGTTTCCCTTGTAGAGGTTCTACATAAAACTCCAAGCGCGACAGGCCTAGAAGGCCCTTGGCCTACCAGCCAGCTACTGGCCTCACGTCCACATGTGTTAATCACAGAGGTAGATATCATAAGCCAGCATAGGGGTGACGTGATCAGCATGTCAGGTCCCCCAGCCGTTATAGCTGGTCATCTCAACCTGGAGTCTCTACTTATTGTAGCTACCCAAATATCTTACGATGCTGGGTGGGCACCCATATTGTCCGAAATTCCATGAGAAAATTTCTTCTTCCCCCATGGTGACTCGAACCAGCTTAAGTCATCTTGCATTAACCACTCAGCTACAATGCGGGACTAGAGGTTCTACATACCCTTCCTAAAACTAAAACCAAACTATGATCTGATAGGCCTAGGAGTTCCTTGACCTCCCAGCTGCTTTGCCTCACATTATCACACAGGTCATCCAGCCAGTATAGGGCATACATATGTCAGCATGTCCGATTCCCCAGCCATCATGTCTCATTTTCTAAACCTGGAGCCACTATTTACTGTAGCTACCCAAATTCATCACAATGCTGGGTTGACACCATAGTTTTAAGAAATCCAACAGAAAATTTCTTCCTCCACGGGGTTTGAACCAGCACAAGTTCCATAGCTCTGCTGATACCTTGAACTGCACACTACAGCACAGAACACTGCCTTCCTACATACGTACAGGGTGTAACAAAACTCAACGGCAAAAATTCAGGATTGAATTCCTCACATCATCATCAATAATCACGGACTAAGCCCATGTGGCTTGTTCTGGTCTCATAGATTCTCATTCAAAAAGTTCAATCCATTCCTTTTTCGGTCTACCAATATTCCTGTCTCCTCTTGGTTGGTAATTAAGTATAATTTTTGGAATCCGATCATCTTTCATTCTTTGAACATGTTCTTTCCAGTTTTTTTTAGAAGGGAATAAAAGAGATCCATCAAACTATAGAGGCATCAGTGTTATGGCAGCAATTAGTAGAACGTTAAGTACAATTATTAAAAGGGCACGCCGTAGCGTAGTGGTTAAGGCACTGCGCTACAAGCCAGAAGGTCGAGGGTTCAAGTCCCGGTGGGGTCAGGATTTTTAAACTGATCCAAACCTTCTGGCGGCACTATGGCCCTGGGGTCGACTCAGCCTCTAACGGAAATGAGTACCAGACGCTTGTTCTGGGGGTAAAGGCGGCCGTCACACAGGGCTGACAACCCGGCTGACATGAAGTGCCGATTGTCCAGAAAAAGTGGGAGCCTTAACCTCCTACTACCCGAAGGGCCTCTTGAGGCCTGTAGTGGGATTACTTTACTACTTATTAAAATCAGATTGGAGGAACTAATACAAAATAAAATATCAGAAGAACAAACAGGTTTCACAGCAGGTAAATCGTGCCTTGATAATATATTTGTGATCAGGCAGATTATGGAAAAGATGTTGGCTAAAGGAAAAGAGTTCATATGGCATTTATAGACCTGGAAAAGGCATATGACTCTGTACCCATTGACAAGCTTTGGGTGGCAATGGAGAAGTTTGGAATATCTAAATCTCTCATACATTTTATAAAAAGAATGTATGATTGTAAAGCAAGTATTAAGGTAGAAAATAGAATATCCTCAGAATTTGATATAACAAAAGGATTAAGACAAGGATGCGGGATGTCACCAACATTGTTCAAGATATATTTAGAAGATGTATTAATGAAATGGAATAAGTCATGTAGGGGAATGGGAATCGACATTAATGGTCATTTACTGCACAATTTATTATTCGCTGATGACCAGATTATAATAGGACAAGATAAAGAAGATATAGAATATATGATCAGAAAGTTGGTCGATGCATTTGATGTAGGTGGACTGAAGATAAATTATATTAAAACAGAATATATGGTAATCGGAGGAAATTCAGAAGACCTACAAATAATTAAACGTGTTGAATTTAAATATCTTGGATCTATAATAGATAAATCTGGTACTTGTGAAAAAGATATTATTAACAGAGTAAATTGTGCAAGGAAGGCGATTAGATCCCTGAATGGTCTTTTATGGAATAGAAATTTGACCAGAAAAACAAAAAAGGGGATTATACAGACAATAATAGAAAGTATACTTACATATGGATCAGAAAGCTGGACATTAAATGAAAGGATGCAGAAAAGAATCTTGGCGACAGAAATGGATGCATTACGGAGAAGTATGAGAATATCCAGGCTACAACATATTCGAAATACATATATCAGACAAGAAATGGATGCACAAGAAACTTATCGATAGGATAACAAAGAGAGCTCTACAATGGTATGGACATGTACAACGGATGTCGGAAGACCAGTGGCCTAAACAGGTGTTGGATTGGATGGTACCAGGCAGAAGGAAGAGGGGGAGAAGTAGAAGAGCAAGGTATGAGGGAATATATGATGCCATGATGAAGAGGGGTATGGAAGATGGACAATGGGAAGATAGGAATCTCCGGAAAGCAGGAATCAAAGGCAAACTGCTGTAAAGTGGAAAGCCTATATTAAGTAAGTTATTTTATCTAAAAGTTAAAAAATATTTAGTTAATTTCTAATATCTTCACTTCTTCTTTTATCTAGAAGTTTGTAGCCAGCCATACTTCCCAGAAATCTCATTTCACTGCTTCTATGATCTTCTCTTTTAGTTAAAACCCTAAATTCACTACCATACAATAGTAAGGGAACTGCCACTGCTTTATAAAATTTTAGTTTTGTTTCCTTTCTTGTAGATTTAAATATTCTTTTAATTGTGCCACATATATAATTAAATTTATTTATCACTAAGAGAATAAAAAAAGTGTAGTACAACAAGGATCCGTAAATTTATAATTACAGAATTATTTGAACTTTTATGAATGTTAGTAAACCACTGAAAACAGACTTGTTCTCAGCACACTGTAAATCACAAACATACTTCTTCCCATAACATTGTAAACTACTGAAAACAGACTGCAGACAAACCCAACAGATACAGCTAAGTAACCTAAACATGATGGGAAATCGTTTGCAGGTGCTAACAAGTGTTCAGGTGGAAAACAATTTTATTCGCAACCTGTTTCCTTATTTACAGTGTGATGAAAAGAAGTATGTTTTCAGTAGTGTATTATGTCTGTTTTCAGTGGTTTATCAACATTCATAAAAGTTCAAATAACTACGTAATTATAAATGTCCGGACATGTATTCTACTAGACTTCTTCTCTCAATATGACGAATTCATTCATGAAATTTTCCTGTTCAGTTTTGTTACACCCTGTATATATATATATATATATATATATACAGGGTGGACCGCTCGAATGGACCTAATTTCAATTGCTTGTTACTGGCAAACGGTTGAAGATAGAAACTTAAAACAACGTTCATATTACAGAAAAACTCACCAAGTTTTGATATCCAGATCACCACATCTCTATATGAGCCCCAGCAGTCACTGTGACGATATCAAAGCGATGAACAATTTCTTGCCAAGTACGTTGGAGTATGTCTTCTGGAATGTTCTCAATAGCCTCTATGATGCGCTCACGAAGATCACGAAGGTCTTTGACTGGGGTGGTGTAAACTTTATCTTTGACATAGCCCCAGAGAAAGAAATCCAGTGGTGTTAAATCGGGAGATCTCGGGGGCCACGCGATTGGTCCTCCCCTACCAATCCAACGGCCAGGGAAAATGTTGTCCAAAGTCGTACGAACTTCATTGGACCAGTGGGGAGGAGCACCATCTTGCTGGAAAACGATGTTAGGCTGCAGTTGTTCAATTTGTGGAAAGAAGAACTGCTCCAGCATGTCAAGATATGTGGTACCACGAACAGTTTTCTCGGCGAAGAAAAACGGTCCAATGACCTTATTATGTGACAAACTGCACCAAACATTCATCTTCGGACTATCACGAACATGCTCTTGAATAGCGTGAGGATTCTCCGATCCCCAGATCCGCACATTATGCCGGTTTACCTTGCCTGACAAATGGAAAGTGGCTTCGTCCGAGAAGAAAATCTTGGTCATGAAGTCAGGATCAGCGCCGAGACGGTCCAGCATCGTATTGGCGAATTCCACTCGTTTCGGCATGTCATTCGGCTCCAGACGTTGCACTAACTGCACTTTATATGCGTGCAGTTTGAGGCGTTTGTGGACAATCCGTTGTAATGTCGATTTTGGTATTTGAAGTTCCCGCGAAGCTCTTCTTAATGACTTCGGGGGGCTTCGCTCAAATGCGGCTTGAACATTTGCTACCATTTCATCGGATGCTCTGCGACCACCACCATGCTTCTTCAACACAGATCCTGTAGCTAATAATGTATCACGCCACTTCTTTATGCTTCTAGCAGTTGGAGCATCACGGTTAAACACACGCCGGAACTCCCTTTGAACTCTAATGATTGATTTAAACTCCGCATACCACAAAACAGCTTGCGCTTTCATCTGCGGAGTCGCCATTTTCACAAACAATTAAATCTAAGAACGAGAAACGTATCTTTGTGCCATCTACCGACAGGATTCGAAACTTGGTGAGTTTTTCTGTACTATGAACGTTGTTTTAAGTTTCTATCTTCAACCGTTTGCCAGTAACAAGCAATTGAAATTAGGTCCATTCGAGCGGTCCACCCTGTATATATACACACACACATACATACAGGGTGTTAAAAAAAATGCCGACAATGGAGGTGAGGTAGTATGTTGAGATATGTTGAACAATTTTTAATAAGGTAACTTACTTACTTACTCACTGGCACTATCGAACCCATAGGTTCATGGCCGCGCGGACATAAGCTCTCCATACATCCCTATCCTGAGCTAATGCTTTCCAATCATTTCCTGTATAATCTACTTCCCTCAAATCATAGTTAATGTTATTCTCCCACCTCATTCTTGGTCTACCAACTGGGCATTTTCCCTCTGGCAGTCCTACAAGATGCTTCCATGCAAGTCTTTCATTTCCCATACGTGCAACATGTCCTGCCCATTGCAGTCTACGAGATTTAACTGTTCTTATTATATCTGGCTTCCTATAAAGACCATGTAGTTCATTGTTATGAAGTCTTCTCCATTCACCTGTCTGTTCATCTCTCTTTGGTCCAAAACTTTTCCTAAGTACTTTATTCTCAAATACTTGTAATCTCCTTTCCTCCCTTAAAGTAAGAGTCAATGTTTCACATCCATATAATATAACTGATAGAATAATAGTTTTATATATTTTCAGTTTAACGTTTTTTTAAAGGAGTTGGACATCAAGTGCCTCTGCAATGCATAATAGCATGCATTTCCAGAATTGAGCCTATGTTTAATTTCTTTGTGCATCTCATTCCTATTTGTGATTATTGTTCCTAGGTATTTGAATTCAGTCACTTCCTCAAAATTTCCCTCATTTGTCATTAGCTGTCCATTTCCATTATATAATGAATTTCTACACGTGACCATATATTTAGTTTTATTGATATTTACTTCCAATCCTAATTCTTAGTGTTATTCAATAATGTTTGCGTGTTGTCCTTTAGTATCTCCTCGCTATCGGCCAATAATACTACATCATCAGCATAAACTAACAGCTTATTAATACCATTCAGTTGTAAGCCTTCCTCATTCTCTAAAGATTTAATGGCATGCTCTAGTACAAAATTAAATAGTAGAGGAGATAGTGCAATCTCCTTGCTTCAACCCATTCTGGATTTCAAAAGTGTCCGAAAACTGTTTGCCTACACGCACCCTACTCTTTGTGCCATTTAGACACATTCGTATAAGTCTAAATAACTTTTTAGGAATAAGAAAATGAATATTTATAGGTACATACAAAATGTTGAATATAGTTGTTATGTAGGAAGTATTTTCGTTATATGGAACATGAAATATCAGTTAATTTAAAGTTTTGACTTGGCACAAATACATGTGTTTGAGTTCTGGAGTAGACTGTTATCTGGACAAAGGAAGTGAGTTCCATGCTCTAGTCATAGATATTGTGTCCTGAGTTGTGATATCGAAATTAAGAAGTATCTTGTGATCTAGTGTCTAAAATGAGATGAGCTGATAAATTAAAAAAAAAGTGTTATAAATAACTTGGTAACTGTGTATGCATAATTTGAAATAGCAAAACATGTAACTGTAGAGTCATAAACAGGGCCTGTAATGAAGGAGACACATGGTCATAATGGCAGAGATTGAAGACATTTTGAGCATGATCCAGTCTGTCATCAGTCAGTAATATGTCTCAGTAATCAAAGTGTGGCATTGCAAGAGACTATACAAGTATTTAACTTTTATAGGAATTAATCATTATGAGGTTTAATTTATGATAAAATCAAATGATTCCTACCTCTCCTCATATAAATCTTCTAAGTAGATCGCGATTGTGACAAAATTTATATTGGAAAAAACAAAAAGAAATTTGAAAACAAGGGTGAAAGAACATCTTAGAAATGTCAAAAATAGAGAAGTGGAAAAGTCAGCAGTAGCTGCTCATGCTTGGTCCAAAAAACATTTAATTGAATCAAAAGCCAGTCTAATTAAACAAATAGATAAACTAAAGGAATTCATGGTTTGGGAAAAAATCCATATTCAGAAAAACAAAGGAAAACTTATGAACTTTGAAATTCCTGCAAATTCTGACCTGATCCAGAGGTTCATTGGTTTACCAACAGATGGAAGAAGAAGTTTTATTCCGATTGACATAACATCAGTCACCAAGATTGAACTGAAGATGAGACCGTTATGGTCTCGAAATTGTGATCTACTTAGAAGATTTATATGAGGATTTTGTCATAAGACTATACAAGTATTTATTTTAATTTTGTTGAAAGGAAGTTTTTAAATCTATTTAGGGAGTGAATAATTGAGAACACTTTCTTGCAGGTCCCAGATTTTTTACTACTGAGCTATAGGGGATATTTTTGTCATTTAGAAAAGTGGTAGGGATATTTTTGTCATTTTTATTTTTTGTTTGTTTTCATCAGTGGCCTATAATTATGCACTGTGTATTATTAACATTAGGATTAAGTCCATGCTTCATCGGGAAATTGAGTGTAAGTCACTACTTAGTTTGTCTAGTGTGTCATGTTCATCACCCGGATGAAAGTGAATGTAAATTTGCAAATTGTCAATATAAAGGTGACGTAAACAGTAAGTAACACTAGTGGTTATGTTGTTAATACAGATAAAGAACAATGGTGGTCCTAATACTGATCCTTGTTGGACAACATCCTTCAAAGATGAGGGATGGTCTGCATTGGATACACACTTCACAGCATTGTCCAAAAGATTTAAAGTGTGTAGTTCAGCTACTAGTATGTCAGTGTCGACAGTGTTGAAAGCTTTACTGATGTCCAAGAGAGTTATCATTGTCATCTGCCCATTGTCCATTGCTTTCCATGCAACTTCGGTTACTTTAAGAATACCAGTTGCTATACTGTGGCTTGTCATGATTGGTATGGGTCGCGTATGTCATGTGTATTAAGATAATCAGTCAATTGTCCATGCATTCCAAGACCTTGGGAAGATCTGAGAGATTGCTGATAGGTCTGTAGTCATTTGGTGTTATCACTCACTCACTCACTGGCAATATCGAACCCGTAGATTCATGGCCGCGCGAACATAAGCTCTCCATACATCCCTATCCTGAGCTAATGCTTTCCAATCATTGCCTGTATAATCTACTTCCCTCAAATCGCAGTTAATGTTATTCTCCCACCTCATTCTTGGTCTATCAACTGGACGTTTTCCCTCTGGCTTTCCTACAAGAAGCTTCCATGCACGTCTTTCATTCCCCATACGTGCAACATGTCCTGCCCATTGCAGTCTACGAGATTTAACTGTTCTTATTATATCTGGCTTCCTATAAAGACCATGTAGTTCATTGTTATGAAGTCTTCTCCATTCACCTGTCTGTTCATCTCTCTTTGGTCCAAAACTTTTCCTAAGTACTTTATTCTCAAATACTTGTAATCTCCTTTCCTCCCTTAAAGTAAGAGTCAATGTTTCACATCCATATAATATAACTGATAGAATAATAGTTTTATATATTTTCAGTTTAACGTTTTTTTAAAGGAGTTGGACATCAAGTGCCTCTGCAATGCATAATAGCATGCATTTCCAGAATTGAGCCTATGTTTAATTTCTTTGTGCATCTCATTCCTATTTGTGATTATTGTTCCTAGGTATTTGAATTCAGTCACTTCCTCAAAATTTCCCTCATTTGTCATTAGCTGTCCATTTCCATTATATAATGAATTTCTACACGTGACCATATATTTAGTTTTATTGATATTTACTTCCAATCCTAATTTCTTAGTGTTATTCAATAATGTTTGCGTGTTGTCCTTTAGTATCTCCTCGCTATCGGCCAATAATACTACATCATCAGCATAAACTAACAGCTTATTAATACCATTCAGTTGTAAGCCTTCCTCATTCTCTAAAGATTTAATGGCATGCTCTAGTACAAAATTAAATAGTAGAGGAGATAGTGCAATCTCCTTGCTTCAACCCATTCTGGATTTCAAAAGTGTCCGAAAACTGTTTGCCTACACGCACCCTACTCTTTGTGCCATTTAGACACATTCGTATAAGTCTAAATAACTTTTTAGGAATAAGAAAATGAATATTTATAGGTACATACAAAATGTTGAATATAGTTGTTATGTAGGAAGTATTTTCGTTATATGGAACATGAAATATCAGTTAATTTAAAGTTTTGACTTGGCACAAATACATGTGTTTGAGTTCTGGAGTAGACTGTTATCTGGACAAAGGAAGTGAGTTCCATGCTCTAGTCATAGATATTGTGTCCTGAGTTGTGATATCGAAATTAAGAAGTATCTTGTGATCTAGTGTCTAAAATGAGATGAGCTGATAAATTAAAAAAAAAGTGTTATAAATAACTTGGTAACTGTGTATGCATAATTTGAAATAGCAAAACATGTAACTGTAGAGTCATAAACAGGGCCTGTAATGAAGGAGACACATGGTCATAATGGCAGAGATTGAAGACATTTTGAGCATGATCCAGTCTGTCATCAGTCAGTAATATGTCTCAGTAATCAAAGTGTGGCATTGCAAGAGACTATACAAGTATTTAACTTTTATAGGAATTAATCATTATGAGGTTTAATTTATGATAAAAATCAAATGATTCCTACCTCTCCTCATATAAATCTTCTAAGTAGATCGCGATTGTGACAAAATTTATATTGGAAAAAACAAAAAGAAATTTGAAAACAAGGGGTGAAAGAACATCTTAGAAATGTCAAAAATAGAGAAGTGGAAAAGTCAGCAGTAGCTGCTCATGCTTGGTCCAAAAAACATTTAATTGAATCAAAAGCCACCAGTCTAATTAAACAAATAGATAAACTAAAGGAATTCATGGTTTGGGAAAAAATCCATATTCAGAAAAACAAAGGAAAACTTATGAACTTTGAAATTCCTGCAAATTCTGACCTGATCCAGAGGTTCATTGGTTTACCAACAGATGGAAGAAGAAGTTTTATTCCGATTGACATAACATCAGTCACCAAGATTGAACTGAAGATGAGACCGTTATGGTCTCGAAATTGTGATCTACTTAGAAGATTTATATGAGGATTTTGTCATAAGACTATACAAGTATTTATTTTAATTTTGTTGAAAGGAAGTTTTTTAAATCTATTTAGGGAGTGAATAATTGAGAACACTTTCTTGCAGGTCCCAGATTTTTTACTACTGAGCTATAGGGGATATTTTTGTCATTTAGAAAAGTGGTAGGGATATTTTTGTCATTTTTATTTTTTGTTTGTTTTCATCAGTGGCCTATAATTATGCACTGTGTATTATTAACATTAGGATTAAGTCCATGCTTCATCGGGAAATTGAGTGTAAGTCACTACTTAGTTTGTCTAGTGTGTCATGTTCATCACCCGGATGAAAGTGAATGTAAATTTGCAAATTGTCAATATAAAGGTGACGTAAACAGTAAGTAACACTAGTGGTTATGTTGTTAATACAGATAAAGAACAATGGTGGTCCTAATACTGATCCTTGTTGGACAACATCCTTCAAAGATGAGGGATGGTCTGCATTGGATACACACTTCACAGCATTGTCCAAAAGATTTAAAGTGTGTAGTTCAGCTACTAGTATGTCAGTGTCGACAGTGTTGAAAGCTTTACTGATGTCCAAGAGAGTTATCATTGTCATCTGCCCATTGTCCATTGCTTTCCATGCAACTTCGGTTACTTTAAGAATACCAGTTGCTATACTGTGGCTTGTCATGATTGGTATGGGTCGCGTATGTCATGTGTATTAAGATAATCAGTCAATTGTCCATGCATTCCAAGACCTTGGGAAGATCTGAGAGATTGCTGATAGGTCTGTAGTCATTTGGTGTTATCACTCACTCACTCACTGGCAATATCGAACCCGTAGATTCATGGCCGCGCGAACATAAGCTCTCCATACATCCCTATCCTGAGCTAATGCTTTCCAATCATTGCCTGTATAATCTACTTCCCTCAAATCGCAGTTAATGTTATTCTCCCACCTCATTCTTGGTCTATCAACTGGACGTTTTCCCTCTGGCTTTCCTACAAGAAGCTTCCATGCACGTCTTTCATTCCCCATACGTGCAACATGTCCTGCCCATTGCAGTCTACGAGACTTAACTGTTCTTATTATATCTGGCTTCCTATAAAGATCATGTAGTTCATTGTTATGCAGTCTTCTCCATTCACCTGTCTGTTCATCTCTCTTTGGTCCAAAAATTTTCCTAAGTACTTTATTCTCAAATACTCGTAATCTCCCTTCCTCTCTTAAAGTAAGAGTCCATGTTTCGCACCCATATAATATAACTGGTAGAATAATAGTTTTATATATTTTCAGACGTTTTTTGAAAGGAGTTGGGACATCAAGAGTCTCTGCAATCCATAATAGCAAGCATTTCCAGAATTGAGCCTATGTTTAATTTCTTTGTGCATCTCATTCCTATTTGTGATCATTGTTCCTAGGTATTTGAATTCAGCCACTTCCTGAAAATTTCCCTCATTTGTCATTAGCTGTCCATTTCCATTATATAATGAATTTCTACGTGTGACCATATATTTAGTTTTATTGATATTTACTTCCAGTCCTAATTTCTTAGTACTACTCAATAGTATGTGTGTGTTGGCCTTTAGTATCTCCTCGCTATCGGTCAATAGTACTACATCATCAGCATAAACTAACAGCTTATTAATACCATTCAGTTGTAAGCCTTCCTCATTCTCTAAAGACTTAATGGCATGCTCTAGTATAAAATTAAATAGTAGAGGAGATAGTGCATCTCCTTGCTTCAACCCATTCTGGATTTCAAAAGTGTCCGAAAACTGTTTGCCTACACGCACCCTACTCTTTGTGCCATTTAGACACATTCGTATAAGTCTAACTAACTTTTTAGGAATTCCGAACTCCAGCAGGAAACTATATAATTTCTCCCTCTTAATTGAATCATATGCTTTTTTGAAGTCTACATAGGTAATTTAATTGTAGGAACTGGTTTGTCTATAATTTGTCTCCAAAGTTCAGTGTAAGCGGTAGTCATGATTGAGGTATTGAATGTATGAGTCAGAGTTGGAAATATTAAATTAATGGTAAAATTAACTGTAGTCCCATCGATGTAATAGATTTCCACATACCACTTGCAATTGTGTTTGAATCAATGAGACTAAGGGTCGTATGCAAATACATTAGTCTCTACTCAAATTACTTCCAATCACTGGTGAGCTGACTCACCGTGAGCAATTGCTGAGATCGAATTAACGGCCGACTTACCGGTCATGCATGAAAGTTGACATTTTCATAATATTGGCAACGAATTACCCAGAATTCTCAGCGATAAAACCACTTCCGTTATTTTCATATGCTATAGAGGAACACATTTACGCTTGCATCCTGCAAATAATACCGTATACAACGACGTCTGCATCACGCAATATTACGCCGATTCTCCTGTTCTTCCAGTTGAATTCTTTGGTAGACTCTATCAAATTCCTCTTCTCTGCGTATACCGAAAACATGATCGAAGTCTTCAAGGTCCGACATCTTGGATAAAGCTGCAAAGGTTTCAAACTACATCGGTTCCCTTCGGGATTTTCACGAAGTTTCTATCTTGAGCTATGATCTTAAGGTACCTCGTCAGGTAGCTTACAATTATTATCGCATGAATAGATTTCTGAGTAAGCAAAATGTATTAGGATAAAACTTTCTCAGCAGAGAACACCTTTTACTGTCTAATGCGTTCAAACATTCAACCATAAGAGCATACCATAACTTAGCTTTTCTAATATTTTTAAATCAATACTTATATTGTCTATGTCTTAATTCAAATGTGGTCCAATGATCAGTTGGCATTATATAGGAAAAGAAGTGGCTCTTACAACTCTTTTGTATGGTAGCAAAGTTGGACATTTGTTTTGTATGGACATTGAAACAGAAGATTATACAGAGACTTAGATCTGCTGAAATGAAATACCTTCAGAGGACTGCAGGATACACACTTCTAGATCACAAAAAAATGAAGACATCTTAGAAGAATTACACATGGAACCTTCATAAGACAAAATTTCTGATTACAAGTCAAGATGGATGCAACATTAAGTTATGTAGGTAGGAAATAACACTATGAGGTTTATTTTAATATTGACGATTTTTATTATTAATTTAACACTTCTCACAGAAGGATAAATTATATTTGAAGAGAAAAATTTTTGCCTAGACCGGGACTCGAACCCGGGACCCTTGGCTTTCTGGGCCAAGTGCTCTACCAACTGAGCTACCGAGGCGAGTTACGATCTAGATGCAAATTACAATGTTGTAATTACAACGTACATAAGAGAAAAATTTGCGTCTAGATCGTAACTCGCCTCGGTAGCTCAGTTGGTAGAGCACTTGGCCCGGAAAGCCAAGGGTCCCGGGTTCGAGTCCCGGTCTAGGCGAAAATTTTTCTCTTCAAATATAAATATTATTTTAATATTGTTTAGTTGTTTCTTGACTCACCTCATACTTCTTAACTCCCAAGCAGACTCCAGTTTCTTCACTTCATTTGTGACATTCTCAATGCTGTATTACATTCACAACAAACATAATACAGCATTGAGAATGTCACAAATGAAGTGAAGAAACTTGAGTCTGCTTCGGAGTTAAGAAGTATGAGGTGAGTCAAGAAACAACTAAACAATATGGATGCAACATGTTCATTGAATGGAAGATCACAGGAAACCCAAACAAATGTTAAGCTATCAACCTGCAGGAAGAAGAAGACCAGGACGTCCATTCAAAAGACTTTTATATGCTGTTTCTCTTGAGGCTGAAACAGGTCAACAAATGGCCTGAAGTCATGAATGTACTGTGATGATGATTATAAAAAAGAATTTTTCTCAGAAAGGAGTAGGTTTGGATAAGAGATTGTCTATAGTTTCTTGTTTAATCATAGTATTTATGTTAACAATGCATGTGACATAAAATGCTGGTTTAGATCGTCCAGTGATATGTTAATATTTCATCGCTTGGTTGTCAGGTGCTGTAGACCCATGAATGTAATAGTTTTCCACATACCACTTGCAGTTGTGTTTGAATAAATGAGACTAGGAGCATACCATAACTTAGGATTCCTAATATTTTGATTAGTTTTGTTTTTTAATGTTTTATATTGTCTTAAATTTGTATCACTTTTATCTTGTCTGTATTTTCGAAATGAAGCATCCTTCTCTGTAGTCAGTCATCATATTTGTTCAGACATCCAGGGAGTAGGAGTCTTCAAAGAGGCATGTTTGTTGTATAGCTCCGATATCACATTTTTAAATTTCAGGTATTTCTCGTCAATGGTGCATAGAGTCCAAATGTCATGCAATGGGAACTTGGAAAGCATCTGCAATTAAAGTTGACTGGTTAATATTTTGCAAATTTTCTGTATGTCAGTAATATTGGCGAGTCCTGGGACACTGAGAGAGTATTCAGTATATATGATGTCATGGGCTGATATGTCTGGGAGCGGAATTCGTCCATAGTATATTATTTTCTGTGAATTTGTCGTGGCTATGATGTCTAATAGTGTATTAATTGTGCCAGTGTGATGAGTGGGTTGTACAGGCAAGACATTAATATTGCATGCATGAGATAATGCTAGTGGTTTATTTATTTATTTTACCCAATGGAGTTAAGACCGTAAGGTCTTCTCTTCCACTTCGCCAGGGTTAAATTATACATTCAATAAGAATTAGGATTGATACATAATAGATATAAACTGCACAATATAAATTTGACAAGGGTAAGAAAGAAAAATGGTAATAATAACAATAGTAATAATAATGATAATAATAATTATAATAACAAAAATAATAACCTATATAGTTTGGATATCAGGACGGAGGAAATTGAAAGTAAATTAGAAATAAAATCACCCTTTACTATAACATACTGGTAATGTGGCAACAGACTTAATAAAGGTGTTTCTATGCCACTAGGATAATCTATTTTTGGAGACATCTCTGTAAACTAGCTGAAATTTCTATGAACAGAAATTCAGGCTGGGCATTGTAATTAGACGGGGTGTGAAGAATAACTTCTTCTTCTTCTTCCGAATGCAGTATTGGGTGATGATGCCCGTTCTGCGACTACAAAAACTGATCTTTCCATCGGTTGAAGGGTCTTCCGAGGTCTCTTTTGCCTTTAGGGTTGAGGTGGTAAATCATCTTTGGTAAACGGGAATTTGACATTATCTGGACGTGTTGGAACCATTTAATCTGATAATTTTGTATATGTTCAACCATTTCCCTACTATTCCACTGCATCCTTATCTCATCACTTTTCATTCTATCCCTTAATGTTACTCCAGTTAGTGATCGGAGGAATCTCATTTGTGAACTATTAATGCGGGATTTATCTTTTGCTCGAAGTGTCCAGCATTCACTTCTGTATAGTAGAACAGGTTTGGCTATGGCATTATGAAATCTCAATTGGATTTCTTTCCTCATTTGTTTTCCAAAATTTCTCCTAATTATACCATTTAATCTGTTATATTTTTCTAAATTTGTTTCCACATCTTTTTGATTATGAAACTGTGATATATTATTACCTAAATAATTAAAGTGTGTTACTTGTTCTATTGGTTTATTATTTATTATTATTTTTACTCTCGAAAGTCCCTTTCCAGTGATTGCCATGGATTTGGTTTTATTTTCAGATATTTTCATGTTGCATTTTTCCAGGGTATTCTGCAATTTAAACACTGATCTCTGCAAATCATCTTCATTCTCCGCTAGAAGTACTTGATCATCTGCGTAGATTATTGTTTGTATTTGATTTTCTCTACATACTTTTACTCCTGGGGGGTTTAGTTTTTTCCACTCCTGGACAATTTTATTTAGATATAGAATAAACAGTAATGGAGATAGTCCACATCCCTGTCTTAAACCTTGGTTAATTTCAAATTTATCTGTTATTTTCCCATGATCTAACTTTACTTTTATAAATGTGGTTTCATATAAACTTTTTATAGCATTTATTAGATTATTGGGGACTTGGTAGCTTTCCAATATTTTCCACATTATGTCCCGTCATTTGACTCTATCATAGGCCTTTTCAAAATCTAAAAATAATATATATAGGGGGATATTAAATTCTTTCCACTTCTCAATTAGTTGTTTTATAACAAATATAGCATTGATACACGATTGGCCTTTTCGGAATCCACATTGTTCCTCTCCAATTTTATCTTCTGTAATTTTCTGAAGTTTTCGTTTTAAAATGGATGTATATATTTTAGATGCTGTTGTCAACAATGATATACCTCTATAATTTGAACAGTTAGGTTAGGTTTTAAATCTGATCTTATATATGTTCCAACTCTTCACCTCTTTTTCCAAAGCTATCATTGCAACAGAGAATGTAACCGTCAATATCCACAAGAGAAGAGGGAAATAGTTTAAGCTAGGACTCAGATTGAACTTTTGTAGGAAAAATCATTATGAGGTTTAATTTAAGATTTCAATTAAAATGCTTTATACATCACCTCATATCCAGTCTTCTAATTATACTGGTTTCAAAGCTTAGGCAGCTTCATCTTCAAAGTCAACAAGAAATTATTGAAGATGAAGCTGCCTAAGCTTTGAAACTGGTATAATCAGAAGACTGGATATGAGGTGATGTACAAAGAATTTTAATTAAATCTTATATTTAAATCTTAGGTCTCAAATATTAGGATTTCGTGTACAGAATATTCAGAAAATAAATGTCAAATTTCTTGTATGTGAGAAAGAATGCTGTGGGCATTAACTTTAAGAATGATTGGACGAGAAGAAGTGAAATGGCTCTATATTTGTTATATGGTAAAGTAAAGTAAAGTGATCCCACAACAGACCCGGAGGTCCTTGGGGTAGTAGGAGGTTAAGGTTCCCACTTTTTCTAGACAATCGGCACTTTATGTCAGCCGGGTTGTCAGCCCTGCGTGACGGCCGCCTTTACCCCCAGAACAAGCGTCTGGTACTCATTTCCGTTAGAGGCTGAGTCGACCCCAGGGCCATAGTGCCGCCAGAGGGTTTTGGTCAGTTTAAAAATCCTGACCCCAACGGGACTTGAACCCTCGACCCTCCGGCTTGTAGCTCAGTGCCTTAACCACTACGCTACGGCGTATGGTACTCACCTTTACTTTTTATACAATGGGCATAGGGCACCGTGTTTCTAATCCATAGAGATTTGTTCTGCTGTCCAGATTTTTTTATTAAATCGTATAATTCCTTCTTCATTTCCTTATTCCATCTTTTAAACAAATCTGCTGATATTCCATCTTTATCAGGTAATGTTTAGACTTCCAAAATTGGCATTCCAATATACCCCAACTGGACATAGGGACCAAGGAAGACCAAAACATCGGTGGAAAGATCAAGACCATCTTCGCTAGGTTTACCGTACAGGCCACATGGCCTAAAACGAATTTGTTCATGATGATGATGATGATGATGATGTTTAGTCAAATCTCAAAGATTTTCTGCATAAACTTATATCTTCTTTATCTTTTACTTCCTTCCACAATCTAAAGTTAATTTTGACCTACTTAATATGAAAATGTATCCTTCTAATACGAAATCTGTGCTTAAAGACATGTACTTAATACTTATGGGCTAAAATTGAACCTTATTAACTTTTTAAAACAATATATACTTTTTTATTTCAGTATTATATGGACGTTTTTCTATGTAATTTTCAATTTGTTCAAAATACGTCATTTGACATCTTTCAAAGTATTAATTGATCTCAAGACATAATCGTGAACTGACATCCAACAGAGTAAGATCAATTACCTATCTTACAAATCAGTACAACTCTACACCAAAATGAAAATAAAATCCCATATAGCCGAACAAAACAAAATCCAATGTGAAACCAATATATGGAAGACATTACTAGAACCAGATACAATACCAAACAGCCCCTGATCAATTGCAGTTGCATCATTTCGTCTTGAAACTGGTCATGATTGCTTGGCAGCACATCTACATAGAATTAAGCTACTAGACTCTCCACACTGCATAGTATGCAAGGACACAAATACAATAATGAACAAGGATCACTTGATGTTCTGCGCTGATCTTCAAAAAATAGTTGGAACACCATCCAAATTGTTGAATATTATTGGAAAGCCCGCAAGCAAATGGTGACAAATCAAGAGCTTCACAACATTTGAATACTACTACTACTACTACTACTCCTGAACTGACATAATCAGATTCTTCACATTAAATCATAAGCATTAAAATTCATAGTTTACATTATATTTCAAAAGAAAGAAAGAAAGGTAAAAAAATCTCTTAAGTCAGAAATGATCAGTACCTTTCAAAAATTAATATTTTGTTGTGAAGATGAATTTATTGTTAAGTTGTTACCAAGGAACAAACCGGTTCAAATATTTTTGGAATTAGGTACATAATAACTAAATTAACAAGTGAACATTTTCAAATATGGATTTGATGCAAGATGTGATAAAAGCAATAATTTTTCAAAAAGAGCTAAAGGGTTCAAATTTAAAAAACATTGTTGAATATGTCAAATCAAAACCTGAAAATTCTACAAAGGACAAAATTATTTGAAAGTAAAAAAGGTCTTACATGAAGCAGAAAAAGATGGTTTGGTCACAAAACAGGCTTACAGATACCGACTTTCACCTTATTTGTCTCTTGATGGTGATGGACCTGAGTTTGAACCTGACTGTGGTTCAAGAAGGAGACCGAGAAAATCTATGAGAAGAAGATGTGGGAATAGGAGTAGAGTTGTAAGGAGAAGAAAACAATCTTGCCGTAGCAGAAAGAGCACTAGAAGGAAAACTAGACCACGTAGGAGAACAGCTTGCGGTCGTAGGAAGAGCTTGGCTAGAAGAAGATCAAGGAGAAGACGAACAAAAAGTAGGAGAAGGGTTTGTGGCAAAAGGAGAAAACCTACACGTTCCAGAAGGAGGGCAAGAAGTTGTGCTAGTAGGGTGAGAAGGAGAAGAAGAAAGAGTTGTGTCACCAGGAGAAAGAGGGCTGTTGGTAAACGAAGAAACAGATGTGCTACAAGGAGAAAGCCTGCTGTTGCCAAAAGAAGAAGGCGTGCCTCCAGGTGTAGAAGTCGTAGTAGAAGCAAAAGAAGGTAACATACGAAAATGTGTATTGAAAAAATCTAAGCCTAAATGCAAATTGTATTCGTCTGTCGATATTGATTTATCAAGATGTAATAAGAAAAAGTGGCGTAAAATTAACCAGAAAAGTTTTTTAAATTTGAATATAAAATCTGGCAGAAAATCGACAGCAAAATGAATACTGGTAATGAATACGTATAAAATTCCAAAACAAATTTGAATAAGGGCACAAAATCTGGTTTAAGATTGTATCATAAACCAAATTTCAAAGTTAACTTTAAAATCAACTAAAAAAAAAATCTGGTTCAAAATAAATTACAAAGTAAACTTATGAGATTTGTTTTAAATTTCAAGTAAAATAAAAGCATATTAAAATATAGTTTTATATTATTTATTTAAAAAAATCAAGACTTTGGAAATTTGTCCATGGTTCTGTTAATAAAATTTAAATTATATATTGAAGGTCTTACAGAATAGGATAGAATGCAGTACTATAAGAGATGTTAAAGGTCTGAAAACTAGAAAATCACCCACACCTCACCCTAAAAATGTAAATTGATTGTCTGAATTGAGCTTTGTAGCCAAGTAATCTGAACATCATGTCGTGGTGCGGAGCCACAGGACTTGCATTGATTGGTGTCCCAATGTTATTTGTATATTTTACTGTTTTGTAACAATATGCATAAAATAACATTTGTTCTGTTTGTATTGGAGTACAATAAACTAGTTGTAACCGTTTAGTAGTAGGCACCACATGTGGCGGTTACGTCACCCATAGAGAGAAAGTAGGTATAGGAAGGAAGGAGAAATGAACCCCTAGGCCTCGAATACTCTAATACCATCAGGGTCGAAAGAAACAAGAGGTCAGTCAAGGGAGACTGGATAGAAAAGTTGAAAGAGGGAATTGGTATGGGAAGAAGAAGTAATACCAATTCGGTCAAAAAAGAAAAACTCACCAAGCTGACCAGTGCTTATTGGTGAGTAGCCCTTCCCATGCATAGGCATGATTACTAACAGCTGCACCACGAGAAGGTGAGGGATTGGACACTAGGTTACTGTCCAGGTCGGTTCCTTTAAGCCTTCGGTGGAAGGAATTAAAGGTCTCCTCTCTGTTAAAGACAGTAGCCTTTCCACAGCAACTTAGAGAAGAATACACCACCAAAACATCTGGAAAGGAATGGGAAAATCTACAAGCTTATGACATTACTACATTACAAAAAAAATCTGCAGTAGCAACATTCAGACTGCTAACGGGACATGACTGCTTGAATAAACACCTACACAGAATTGGCATAACAGATTCAACTAAATGCCCTTTTTTGCAATTTAAATGAAGATATGGAAAGAAACCATCTCCTCCATTGTCCAGCTTTTGTAGAAGAGACCAGCCTTTCTGCTAAATATTGGAGTGCAAGAGAGCGAATGATTTCATTATCAAGTGCTCGACATTAGATACCAACCAACCAACATTTGTTCTGTTATTCCTTTAAAAGAGTAATAGCAACTGCTGTTCTTTGAGCTACTACTGCCACCAATATACTACTGTCTTATCATTATTGCTTCAAATTTTATCATAAGTAATGCCACAAGTGATTTCTAATTTATCTAGAGGATTTGGAAATCAAGAGTGGCATTTGTTAGGACTATTTAACAAATGAAATTAAGCTGTTTACTCACAAATCATTATTTAAATATAGTTACCAGTATTTTAAAATATTTATATATTGAATGTCAAAGGCTATGTTTGAAAACAAATCAGAAATGTGTGGTTATGTTTATTTGCTGCAACTTGATTATATTATTTATTGCCCAATAGGATTGCAATCAGCAATAACCCACTAACATTGCAATATTGTAAGAATTCACCCTAGTGGAGAAAAAAAAAATGAAACACATCAAACTGTATATTATAACCATCATTATAGATTATTAATTAATTTTTTTAGGAAACAATTATTTTACACACAATTATCAAATGTGTAGTTTGAAGGAATCTGTTCATTATTTGCTATATTCAACATATTTGTTAGAGAATCAATCACTGCAAAATAATGCTCTGACCTGTTCAGAATATTAAAAAGGAGGAGCTTTTTTTATTTTGGTAAACGGAATTTGATAAATAGTGAGGTGTACCATGACTGACATTGGTTGTAAAACAAAATTCATTGAAACATGATTGGTCGGTCATTGATTCTTATTTGGGACATAAGTTAAATAGTCAATGTTATTATTTTAAATTTGCTATTATTCTTCTTGTTTTTGTTGTTGATATTATACTTTGTGAATGTTGTATTGCAGTGATGTACATACTTACTAAATTTAAGTTTAGGAAGAATCTAACTTTTTAATTTTAGGAAGTGGTATTTTGAGGTTATTTTAATTGTATTATTTTTAGTCTGGACAAGCTGATGATAAAACAGAATTGTTTTGAAACATGTCCAAGAACAAATCAACCATTGCAGTGGCTGCCCATGCATGGTCTGAAAAACATCTTATCGAGAAAGAAGCTAAATTATTAAAATAAATAGAAAAACCAAAAGAACTTACTGTTTGGGAAAAGATCTACATTCAAAAGAGTGAAAAGAAGAAATTAATGAACTTTGAATTTCCCGGTGAGAATGACCTGGTTTCGAGATTTTTCAGTCAGCCAATGGAAGGAGAGAAGAACAGCTCTTCAAGACGACAGAACAACGGTCATGACGATACTGAGGATGGCACAGAAACTATGTTCCAAAACTAGTTTATAATCAAATAAGAAGAACAATATGAGGTGAGTGATAAAAAATATTCTACCTTAATTTTCAGATACTTTTGAAATTCACAATGGGTAAAAGCAAGTAGGTACTTGTACACTATCTCTTATGTTATTCAATTTTGTACTAGAGGATGCCATCAAATCTTCAGAAGATGAAGAACACCTACGACTCAATAGTATCAATAAGCTGTAAGTTTATGGTACTTACATAGTATTATTAGCCAAAGCGAGAAGATGCTGAGGGCCAACATTCACGCTCTGTTGAGTAACAATAACAAGTTTTGGGCTGGAAGTAAACACATTAAAACTAAATATATGGTCACACATAGAAATATGTTGTATCATGGAAATGGACAACTAATGACAAATGAGGGAAATTTTGAGGAAGTGGCTGAATTTAAATACCTAGGAACAATAATCACAAACAGGAATAAGGTGCACAAAGCAATAAAACATAGGCTCAATTCTGGAAATGCGTGCTATTATGCATTACAGAGACTCTTGTCATCCTAATGTGAAAAAAACCATTAAAATGAAAATAATATATAAAACTGCTATTCTTCAATTATATTATTATGGATGCAAAGTGTGGACTCTTACTTTAACAGAACAGTGTTCCACTGGAGCAATATTTACCAGAGGCAAAACAGTTCCCCATTCGGATCTTTGGGTGGGGACTGCTTCGATGAATCTAGGTCATGATCATGACAAAGGCTTAAACTTAGAGACATATTTGTAGGAATGTGGAATATTAATACATGCTGTAATAGTGGGACACTATAAATATTTTTATTTTTGTTATTGAATCTCCAATAATACGAACCCTATTTCACCATCCGGTATGTTAGGGTTTTAGTTACAATACAATTAATTATTTATAATAATTTAGAGTATGGTTAATTTCTAGCGTTACATAATAACGTAATATGAACAAATAAATAAATTAATTAATAAACCAAAAAAAAAAAAAAGAAAACTAACTCAGTCTCTTAAAAATATAATAGATAAAGTCACACACCTTTCTATAGCAACACTTCTTACATAAAATATTTGACAAAGGCAGTTGAAATCTATTATGGCAATAACCAAATTTTTTAATAAATTTATGTCTTTTGGAATCAAATGTGGGACACTCAAAATAACAGATGTGAGATAGTCTGGCTGGAGTTTTTGCAAATACAGGTATCTGTACCTATTTTAAATCGTTCCAAGTAATGTCCAAATTTACCGTGTCCAGTCATAAATTGTGTTAATACAAAATTTGGTTCTACGTATTTGCACTTTATTCTGTCAAAAACAGTTGGGAAAAATAATGTTCTTGTCAAAGCACCATTAATATTGTTTAACCACTCAGCATTCTAATTTTGTAAGAGATCATTTCTTAATACTTCATTAATGTATGATAGAAAACAGAAGGAGTAAAAATAATCCATTTTTGAATTAGCAGCTGATTTGGCAAGAAAATCTGCACGTTCATTTCCTGTAGTTCCAGCATATCCTTTAATCCAGCCTAGACAAATATGTCCAAGATGTTGGTTTTATTTTGTTCTTATGGAAGTTGCAATCGGGTGATGGTTGAATCTGTCATTGATAGCGGAAAGTGCTGCCTGGGAGTCACGATAGATACAAGGAGACTTGTTGGTGGTTATATATATAACACTATAAATATTAACTCAGGAATTAGATCAATCTCCCTTGTAATTTTAAACAATGGACATATGGCATGAATGAGGAATGAAAGAGGGGCATGGAGACCACACATAAGAAAATCAGAAGGAAAACGCCAAGTAGGTAGGCTAAGAATGAAGTGGGAGATTAACATTAATTTGAGGGGATTAGATTATATATGAAACGATTGGAAAATATTATCTCAGGATAGGGATGTATGGAGAGCTGCTAAAACCTACGGGTTCGATAGTGCTAGTGAGTTAGTTACTTATATAAATAATTGTAATTCTAACGTTTTTATGTATTCGTATTTAATTATTTTCTGGAAATATTGCGGAGAAATGAAGTAGCGATATAAATTAGACAAATGTAATTCGTTTAATTAAATAAAAATAAAACTTACAGTTTTATGTGATTTTCATATTTATTAAAATATAATTTAGTTACAGCTGTTTCGGTACTTTGTGCCTTCTTCAGACATGATAACAAATAAATTAATTTTGTTTTTATAGTGATTTCTTAAATCTGAATTTCGAATTTGCCGCCATTGTGACAGGTTATAGTGCCGATCCATCTATAGGCGATTGTCGGCAACGTTCATTCAAAGGCTGGGCGAGCAAGGAAGTAGTTGAAAAGTGTTTTAGTATTAAGTTTGAAGTTGTGATAGCAAGTCATAAGTGATGAAATTGAAGAATGTAAATTGTTTTCAAGATATATTGTGTTGTGATGTCGAGCAGATCCGAGAAATAGATTTGGGTAAGTTAAATAAACTTCATTTCTTAATATGCTTTTTTAAAATGTAATGCGGCATATATTTATATTTTAAAGTGTTTAAAATTTTATTATATAACTTTTATCAGATTGAAAGATCATCTCTGTATTTTAATCGCAATTCAATTTTTTATTTATTTTTTGAGTTTTACACTAGTTAAGTCACTTCCGGGTATCTTTCAAGTGTTCTCCTGTCTTCTTCATTCTCTGGTTCCTTGATTTGAGGATTCCAATGCAATGCACTTTTCTTGTTCCATTGGTTTTCCTCATTAGGCCTACTTTCAGAATATTTTCGTTATAAAAGCTATCAGGTTCTATGTTTTGTAACATTGTATTTAACATTATGAGAGATAATCGTTCACTATTTTATAGAATAATTAATCGATTACTTTGGTCACAACTATCTTGCAAAAAATATATATGAATTTATAATATCATTTTACATTTTAACTTTAAAAATTGCTAGACTCTTAACGGAAAATTGACTCGGGTATTAGAGTAATTGGTTTCTTCATCTTTATGTTTAGGCTACTTACTGTATATAAAATTATTCTGTACGTGTGTTTGTCACTGAACTCCTCCTTAACGACCCGGCAGATTTTTTTGAATTTTTTAATGTATGATTGGGTCCCTCGAAGTTTTGGATTAACGATTGGATCCTCTAAAGCCATTAGGTGTAGGAGTTCACCTGTAGTGTAAATTTAAAAATCGATCTTGCGGTCACATTTTTCGATGTTTCACAAAGATACTCAGTATATTCTATTAAAATGAACCAAGGTAGATATCATTAAAACATGAGCATGTTTGCTTCGTCTCAGCGTATACCATACAATTTAATATACTCTCTAATATTTAATTTATTTATGCGTAGCAATGCACGCCGGGTATTTGCTATAAATTATAATATTATGAATTTTGGGATTTATTGATGTAATTTTTCTGTATGTGTTATACATCTGATACGTTTGAACTCCATATTTGATGCATTAGCATGGACACCCCTGCACAGCGTTGTAAACAAACGAGAGCGTGGAGCGAGTGAAGATGTAAAGGTATAGCCTCTAAGTTAGGAAATGACAGAGACATAACGCTGTACTCTCTCTTAACATCACGCATAATTGCACAGTTTTATTTAAATGTTGCTATGATATTTTTATCTTGTGTCAAAGTCAGGTTAATTTCAGAGTTGTTGGATCATTTACTGGAACAAACAGTGAATTTATTCAATTCAGTGTATTGTTTTCGAGGTATAATCTGTGCTTTGTTTTATTTCAAGATTAAACTTGTAGAATGAAACGTCTATAAAATCGCACTGAAATGTACTGGTACAAGAATATAGATTTGTCTTCTTCTTCTTCCTTACAAGTATTAGGCCAAGGCCTGTTACGATCCTATAGAAAATTTTCCCTCCAGCGTTTCATAGGACGGCCCAGTGATCTTCATCCTCTTGGTATATAATTATAAACAGCTTTGGGGATCCGATTTGAACTCATTCTTTCAAGATGGTGTTTCCAATTTAGTTGGTACTGTTTAATATATTCCAAAATTGGCGTAGTCTTCAATTCTTTTAAGATATCGGTGTTCCTTTTCCGATCCCATCGGTGTAACCCGCTGTTCTGCGCATGAATCTCATTTCACAAGTCGTTATTCTGCTTGCATATTGTCTTTTTAGTGTCCATGCTTCACTACCATAGGTCAACACTGGTCTAGCCAAAGTGTTATATAAACATAATGTGGTGTTTTTTTGTACAAGGGATGGTTTCATAACTTGATTAATAATTCCTAAACTTTTATTATAACTAGTAACTTTTTCAGGGATATCCTTTTCATCCCAGATAGAGAGATAATATCCAAGATATTTAAATTGATTAGATCTCTCTAAAATTTTATTCTGGAGACAGATTTTACTTTGTATGGGGTCCTTCCCATGAAATGCCATAATTAGGTTTTGTTAATTGATATTTCCATATTAAATTTGGCAGCTATTTTTTGTAAATTATAAATTGATCGTTGCAAATCATTTTCGGAAAGTGCCAGAAGAGCTAAATCGTCTGCAAAAAGAATAGCATCGAGTTTGAGGTTCCTATTGATGGGTATATATTCTCGTTGTGTTTTCCTCCATTCATTTATTAATTTATTCATGTATATAATGAAAAGCACCGGTGAAAGTCCACATCCCTGTCTTACTCCAGTGTTGATCTTTTCCCAAGAAGATAATTTGCCATCTTGTTTAACAGAGATTTCATTATCTTTATAGATGATATAGATTTGTACCTTAACGAAAATATTTGTATCGTCTTGCTTTAGTAACTCTGTAACTATTAGTCACAGAAACATAAATGCGGCATTCTAGCACATGTGGTCAGCTCGCTAATGCGACCTTGAGGTTGGATCGCGGGCGCACATCGTTATCTTCGCAAAGCTGATACTGCATACTCACACCTGCCGCTGCTGAACGCGAACAAATGGATATAGCGAGTGCAGAGATATGTACTCTATTTATCATAAGTAATGCCCCGAGTGATTTGGAAATCACTCGTGGCATTACTTATGACTATTTAACGAATAAAATTAAGCTGTTTACTCACAAATCATTATTCAACTATAGTTATTTTAAAATATTTATATATTTAATGTAAACGGCGATGTTTCAAAACAAATGAGAAGCGATAGGGTGCGCTTCATCTGCTTCTTTTGTTTATCACTGTAACCAGATCATACTATTTATTGCCAAAGGAACGCAATATTGTAAGAATGCTCTCTAGTGGAGAAAAAATGAAACACATCAAACTGTATATTAATTCATTTCTGATGTCGTATGATGTAAATATGACATTATATTTTTCTGGATTGTTACCTGGGGAAAAAATACATCTTAGAAAGTGCAAACAGTGGTTTCTTTTTTTGGTGGTATAATCAATTGCTGCAAATGTTTTTACATTAACTCCCGCATGCAGCATGTGTTGACATTCATGCACTATATATACATTCTGGTAGCCGTATTTCTCACGGGCTCAGTCACTGCAAAATAATGGTCAGACCTGTTCAGAATATTAAAAAAGGAGGAGCTTTCTTTAATATGGTAATTATAACACTGATAAATATTTCGTGAAACACGACTCTGATTGGTTGTAAAACAGAAATCATTGAAACGTGATTGGCCATTGAGTCCCATTTGGGGCATGAGTTAAATAGTCTGTGGAAGACGTCTCCGAGCTAACGGATAATCAACATCAGTTGAAATGATGCGATGCCGGACGAACGCTTCAAAACTGAAATCGAAAAAAATGGTACCGAATTAATGTCCTGTTTTCATATTCAATACGCAAAAAGCGACCGGCTCACATACACCTTTCATATTAAACCAATGGCCGTGCACCATAACACAGTCTCGACCACAATTTTTCTAATAGGACACCGTTATGCATCAACCGGCTATGACCAACGATGTGAGTTTGGAGAAAAATACGTTTAAAGTTTAAATCAATGTTAAATATTTATTATATTGCCAAACTAACAATACTGCAAATTATTTTTCCTTGTTTGACACTTATGCATCAACAATTTAAGAGCAGGAACATTTGGTGCTTAGCTGCAAGATGCAAAAGTTAGACAAGAATTTCTGAGGATCTAGTTTGATAGCTGATTTTGTAAAACATAGAATATTTGGTAGGACTTATGGTTATTGCCGTTTTCTTTAATAATAAGGCTATATTTAAAGATTTGGCGCTAAAAGTGTGCGTATACTTACATCATGAGCCAGTGCAACAAATGTCATCAAAACCTCATTAAATATGGCGCTTATCCGGTTGATGCATTACATCGTCCAATTGAACCTGGCGAATGGACACACACAATCTCTAAACAATCCACGACATATACTTACTTACTTACTCACTCACTGGCACTATCGAACCCGTAGGTTCATGGCCTCACGGACATAAGCTCTCCATACATCCCTATCCTGAGCGAATGATTTCCAATCATTCCCTGTATAATCTCCGATTGAGGGTCTTTCCACTTTTCAGCGGTTGCCCTTTTACCAGCCGACTGCTGGCCTTCACATCCACACGTGTCAATCACAGAGGTAGATGATCAACAGCCAGTGTAGGGGTGACATGTGGTTAGCATGTTGAGTCCCCCAGCCGTTATAGCTGGTTCCTCAACCTGGAGCCGCTACTTATTGTAGCTACCCAATTGCCTCATGATGCTGGGTGGGCACCGGTCCCATACTGTCCGAAATACCATGAGAAAATTTCTTCCCCCATGGAGACTCGAACCAGCGCAAGTCCCGTAGCTCTGCGCCAAGACTTCCTACCTTAACCGCTCGGCTACGGCGCGGGACCCTGTATAATCTACTTCCCTCAAATCATAGTTAATGTTATTCTCCCACCTCATTCTTGGTCTACCAACTGGGCGTTTTCCCTCTGGCTTTCCTACAAGAAGCTTCCATGCAAGTCTTTCATTCCCCATACGTGCAACATGTCCTGCCCATCGCAGTCTACGAGACTTAACTGTTCTTATTATATCTGGCTTCCTATAAAGACCATGTAGTTCATTGTTATGTAGTCTTCTCCATTCACCTGTCTGTTCATCTCTCTTTGGTCCAAAAAATTTCCTAAGTACTTTATTGTCAAATACTTGTAATCTCCTTTCCTCTCCTAAAGTAAGAGTCCATGTTTCGCACCCATATAATATAACTGGTAGAATAATAGTTTTATATATTTTCAGTTTAACGTTTTTTGAAAGTAGTTGGGACATCAACAGTCTCTGCAATACATAATAGCATGCATTTCCAGAACTGAGCCTATGTTTAATTTCTTTGTGCATCTCATTCCTATCTGTGATCATTGTTCCCAGGTACTTGAATTCAGCCACTTCCTCAAAATTTCCCTCATTTGTCATTAGTTGTCCATCTCCATTTAATGAATTTCTACGTGTGACCATATATTTAGTTTTATTGATATTTACTTCCAGTTCTAATTCCTTAGTGTTATTCAATAGTGTGTGCGTGTTGTCCTTTAGTATCTCCTCGCTATCGGCCAACAATACTACATCCAGGACATGTAGGTTATACTTTCGTTTAGGTCAAATACATTAAATTTAGATGGTATTTTTTAAATACATGTTTTAAATGAGGGTGCTAAGTAAATCTACCTCCTCATGGTCCAACTCAAGTAAGACTTTGCTGCTAAATGATCTGCAAACATGGCTCAGTGATATACAAAATGAATGCTGCTATTAGAATAAATAAATGAAGTTTTAAAGAGTTAGTTTTCTTAGGCGCCAGAGTTTAAGCCTGTATTATGGAGATGCTGCCAATCACAAACCCGAATTTGGTTTTTCAGTTGCATTCGAAGTAAATGCTGGATTTTGAATAATTGTATTGCTAACTAGCTAATATCCGGCGTGCGCTGTTACACCTAAATAAATGATAATGTGTTTTTTCCATTTAGGGCCTAGCTGATTAAGTAAAGGGGGGCACGCCGTAGCGTAGTGGTTAAGGCACTGCGCTACAAACCGGATGGTCGAGGGTTCAAGTCCCGGTGGGGTCAGGATTTTTAAACTGACCCAAACCTTCTGGTGGCACCATGGCCCTGGGATCGACTCAGCCTCTAACTGAAATGAGTACCAGATGCTTGTTCTGGGGGTAAATGCGGCCGTCACGCAGGGCTGACAACCCGGCTGACACAAGTGCCTATTGTCTAGAAAAAGTGGGAGCCTTAACATCCTACTACCCCAAGGGCCTCCCGAGGCCTGTAGTGGGATCACTTTACTTTACTTTACTTTAGTTGAATAAGTAAAAGGAAAAATAAATGTAAATATTTATATCGTTATTATTTTTAGATACCCGTGCTAATTACCAGGGGTTACCCGGGAATCTACGCATCCCGATGTACTTGGCATAAATGAGCTGAAAGATAAAATTTGTTATTTTGAGTTATCCATAAAAGAATACCCGCAGGGAATCAAATTATCCCGATCTTCTTGGAATCATCGAAAGACAAAAATGGCTATTGAGAGTTATCCTTAAAATATAAACATATGCTGTCGCGGACTTTTTTGTTGTTTTTTGAGATGTTCAGTTCTGTGTACATTAATTTTGTGTATTTGTTATGATTTAGGCAGCGTAAGCCATTTAAGGGTAAAAAAGTGACTTTCACGTTTTTGACTACAAAGGGTGTTTTTTTAAGGGTGTAAGAGTTGAGTAGCCTATGTTCATTCCGGGAATCTCCTGAAGATTTTGCAAAAAACCCATCTCAATCGGATCAACGGTATGGCCGCACAGAAAGTACGAACAAACAAACAAACAAACGTTAATTTTTATATATTAGATACGTTTTATTGTTAATATATCCAGTAAGATAAATTGGAGGGATTCTGTGTCACCATAAATTCAAATAAAGAACGGAAAAAGACAATTTATTGTTGCAGTAAGTGAACAATTACCTCACAGAAATATATATCTTGATTTTTTGAAAGTAACCTAAAATTACCATATTTCCAATGTAAAATATGTATTACTAATTACTGAGACAATGTAGCCAACTTTTCACAAAAACCCGCTAACAAACAAGTGAACGCTAAATTAATCTGGTGTAGGCCTACTAATTCGCTCATTTTCTCACCTAACTTGTCCAAAATAACACTAACATGCCCATCTAACACTAAATCGCCCATTTTCTCACCTAACTTGCCCAAAATAACACTAACTTGCCCATCCAACACCAACTCGCCCATTTTCTCACCTAACTTGCCCATCTATCATTAACTTGCCCATTTTATTACTCTAACTTGCCCATTGATGTTGGTGGATTCCTGGGGTAGAATCCTCTTATATGTGAGTAAACAGGTTGACAATTGGTTGTAGCGGGAACGTGTGTCATCACATTGGTCAATATGACGCTAGCAGTCATTTGTTCTCTGATAGAATATTTAGAGGTGGCAGAGTGGGATAAATTTGTTCTATTTCTCTTATATTTTAATAAAACAATAAGCTGTTAAAATGACTTAAATTTGTGCCAAAGTATGCAGTAATGAAATAAGTATGGCTGCGTATTAGGTGCTTTATTTTGGTCTAAATATCATAAGTAAATTGAAATTATGAGTTGAATTTCGTCAATTTAAGAGTTATTCTATGAATTTGTAGGGTCGCGGGTTCAAACCTGGCCGGGGTTGATGTATTTTTAATGTGGGGAAATCCGAGGGACAAGTCTTCCGGGAGAGACATTAAGATGTGTGTCTCGAGTCTACAAATTTTCAGGCGCGTATAAGAACCGCAAGTCTGGAAAAAAAATCTCTGTGAAAAATTTAACCGACCTTCATCCATCCAAATAATACCTTACTTACCTACTAGATGTGTAATTGAGGCGATGTGCTAACCATATGCCACTCATTGACACCTATAGATAAAAATGTAACTAAATTATCTTGTTTAGAAACTCCCCCTATGGAGTACCCGTGTTCCCAAGTGGGACTTTGGGATATATACATACACAATGAACTCGTGACTTCGAAGGAAAATCCGTTAAGGGCAATGAACTCGTGACTTCGAAGGAAAATCCGTTAAGGGCAAAATCCGTTAAGGGCAAAATCCGTTAAGGGCAAAATCCGTTAAGGGCAATAGACGAACTTTTATATCAATCGTCAAGTTCAGCGATTCCCAACTTGTGTTCCGCGAAACGTATTATCAAATAGAATGGTCATATAAAACTATCAAAAACCATTTTAACAATTTAAAAACGTCTTCTGGTATTTAATTTTCTGTGTGTTAAATATTAAATTTACATTTCTTCACCAGTCTTCCTTATTATCATTCCTTTATTTTTATTTTTCTCATTTTTATACCCTGATCTCCCTCTCTTGATCCTCTCGGACGGAGCCATTCCATCACATTCTTCCATAGAAGTTTTTCAGTCATTCTTTTCACATAGTGCCGCCAGAGGGTTTAGGTCAGTTTAAAAATCCTGACCCCACCGGGACTCGAACCCTCGACATGTTATCCACAGTTTAGGATTATAATATAGAATTATATACCTTTAGGTCCGTCTCCTCAACTGTTGAAACATGGAAGTTACTGGTAACTAATAATCCACCGCTTTGGTCTCTTGTCACGCAGCGGACCCGGGTTCGATCCCGGTCGGGGCAGTTTTTCTGGGTGAGGTTTTTATCGAGGTTTTTCCTCACATGTAAGACAAATGTCAGGAAAACTTTAAGGCCCAAACGGTCCCCGAGATCATATGGCCATCATCATCCTTATCATTATCATCCTTCACCGGTGTGGAAAGCAACGGGAAGTTACCACACCTACATACAATTCCCTAGTAAAGCTGCAAGCATAGCATGAAAATGCTATGACTGAAGTGAAGGACCTGTCCTCGGGCTGAATTACTATGGATAGATGGAATAACTAATAGGTAATGCATATTTTATTTCCTCTGCAGTCCCACACTTTAAAATAAGCTACAATTTTAATAGGCAAGTAGGCCTATTTAGTTTTCTCCTAAGGTTCATATTATTTGCTGTCTCCAACATATTAATAAATTTTCTTGTGAACAACCTCAATGGCATAATTTTTTGAAAATTCTTGGTCCCACGTGATTCCGCATTATACAAGTTTTACTGTATATATTTATTTATTTTTAGGTTACTACTTATTTTTGGTGTCTACTGGATAGGATCGGTGATAATCTGTAATTTTTTAAATAAATTCCTTGTGAGCAAAATTCTTGGTCCCACGTGATTCCGCATTATACAAATTTTACTGTATATATTTATTTATCTTTAGGATACTACTTATTTTCGGTGTCTACTGGATAGGGTCGGTTATAAACTGTAATTTAAAAAAAAAATTCTTGTGAACAACTTCAATGGCTTCATTTTTTAAAATTCTTGGTCCTACGTGATTCCGCATATCGGGTTTGGAACCTCCAACTTTGTGCCTTGTAGAGTACTGCCTTAACCAACTAAGGCTCAACTTACAGTTAAATAAACACAATTACTTTCAATCCATGGAGCACTTACAGTATCATAGCCTATAAGACCACAGTATGGATCACAAACTTGCAAGTTGTAGTTTTGAAAACAAAATTATATTAATTAAATAAAAATAAAACATGGTTTTATTTGATCTTCATGTTTATTAAAATATAATTCAGTGACAGCTGTTTCGGTACACTGTACCTTCTTCAGACATGTTAACAAATTATGAATTGTGTTCCAACATTGTTGCTTAGATCAGTTGGAACACAATTCATAATTTAACATGTCTGAAAAAGGTACAGTGTACCGAAACAGCTGTCACTGAATTATTTAATAAATATGAAAATCAAAGAAAACTATGTTTTATTTTTATTTAATTAATAAATATGGGTTTTCATCAAGTAAACACCAACTCAATTGATTAACAAAATTATAGATTAATATGCATGGAAATGAGCTTTTGGAGAAGTTGGGCGTTATATAAAATAAAAAGTCAGTCGCGCAGGAAATGCGTACACTAAGCGAATTCCTCAGCAAGTCGAATTTATGGTCCGTTTTTTTTTTTGGTTACGAAATAAAAAAGTTTGTTAAATTGGAGAAACTCGTTTTAAAAAGGATTTCAGGTACAATCGCACGCAAACACAAATTAATTCATGTATTTTTGATACAGTAATCAGTTGTCTGCCTTGGATCAGAAGTAACTTAAACTATGAAAATAACATCAAAATGGAAAACAGAAATTCAGAAGCGCTTAGGCCTATTAGTTGGTAATAAATACTTCTGTGGTTAAGACATTACGCTTAGTGCCATAACTTACTTACTTACTTACTCACTGGCACTATCGAACCCGTAGGTTCATGGCCGCGCGGACATAAGCTCTCCATACATCCCTATCCTGAAAGTAAGGACTGCTCTCAGGTAGCAATAACGAGTTGGCAGGTATTCTACCTGACTATAGAATATTCCAACATTGTTTTTCTACTTATTCATCTAGGCTCATGTCTTGTCTGGGAATCCAGTTTAGGACAAAAAAAAAAACCCATCTAACTCTGTCACTCTGTGACTCCTTATCCAACTTTAATTTTATAAAAGCTATCTATCTTGTTCAGAAGGAATACTGAAGAATTTTCACTTGTCTACCACATTACGCTGTAAAAAATGTTTTAATGAATTCCTAGAACTTTTATTGAAAAAAAATACGGGAATTTCAAAGTTGAAAAATATGGAGGAGTATGAAATTTTCACTAAAATATGAACATTTTGCTAAAATATTATGAAATATGAAGTTTTTTGTTGGTCTTATTTGATTCTATATATAATGAAATGTAAAGATACTTAGTCTCAGCGCTCTCTGAAACATAGTTTAAAACATGAAATTTCATAAAATTCCTCGCTCTGGTCATAACACTGAGCTACGTGATATTTACCAGGTAGATACTAAGAACAGTTAAGTCTCGTAGACTGCGATGGGCAGGACAGTGGCACGAATGGGGAATGGAAGAGGCGCATAAAAGCTTCTTATAGAAAAACCAGGGGGAAAACACCCAGTTGGTAGACCAAGAATGAGGTGGGAGAATACCATTAACTATGATTCGAGGGAAGTAGATTATACAGGGATAAAACACAAGGAAGCAAGTTCAAAGGCTTTAAGGAGGCAGCCCCTCCAAAGGGCTAACCCTGCAGAATGTTAGTACCGTACTCAAGGGACATTTAAAAATACTTAAATGCTCCAAAGAGACTGAACTTTCAATTGTCGAATAACGATTTTACATTTGAGCATGTAAAAAAACATAATTCTCTCTCTAACATTATAAATAAAGAAAATAAAATAATAAAAATATATATTATCTAGCACATGTCTAGCCTATATAAGTTATATGGGAGAATCTTAAAAATATATAATTACAATACAAGTAGATTATAATTTTAATCATTGTTTTAATCTTACGCATGCGCATTGCAGAATATGTTGAGATTTCAGTTGTTTTAAAATGGCGTTTTTGTAGAATTTCAACATACTTTGGAAAGGAAACTACCAGAAAAAGAGAAAAAGAAATTATTTTGACTATTTAACTCATGCCCCAAATGTGAGTCAATGACCAATCACATTTCAATGTTTTTTTATTTACAACCAATCACAGTCGTGTTTCGCCTAGAATTTACCAACTAAAGTTTATCATAATAAAGAAAGCACCTCCTTTTTAACATTCTGAATAGGCCATAGCATTATTTTGCAGTGACTGACCCTCCAAGAAATACGGCTACCAGATTGTATATATAGTGCGTGAATGTCATCAACACGTAGCGCATAGGAGAGATAGTATAAAACATTTGTAACAATTGATTTTACCATAAAAAAAAGGAAACCACTGTTTGCACTTTCTTAAACGAATTATTTTCCAGGAAATGACGCAGAAAAATATAATTGACATATTTACATCATAGGACATCAGAAATTAATTAATACCTATAACGTTGGTTATAAATTTCTCCACTAGGGTGCATTGTTACAACATTGCGATCTTTTGGCAATACATAATATTATGATCTGGTTGCAGTGATCGAAGAAAAGAAGCAAGTGAAGCGTAGCAATCGTTTCTCATTTGTTTTCAAACATCGCCGTTTACATTAAATATACAAATATTTTAAAATAACTGTAGTTAAATAATAATTTGTGAGTAAACAGCTTAATTTTATTCGTTAAATAGTCCTAACAAATGTCATTCTTGATTTCCAAATTCTCTAGATAAATTCACTCCTCACTTCGTGAGTCGTGAATTTATTGATAATTTGGAAATCACTCGTGGCATTACTTATGAATATTTTCAAACAGTTTATTCAAAATTATGTCATATTAGCCAATGAAGATATGATGAAAATAACAGTAGAATTTACAGGTGAGTCAGCATGGAGCATAAATTATGCTTGTAACTAAATTGCAAATAAAGAATATTCATAGACATCATACAAAAAATGTAAATGTCCGATTAGGTAAGCTAATATATTTTTTATTACAAATAAATAAGAAATGGAGAAAGTTCCTAATATTTTTACCATCTTATTTTGTATTCAATCTTATTTCCCATAAAATACGATATTCCCCATGCACAGTGTTTCTATCAATGTCATTTCCGTACAAAATTCAGTCATAAGTAGCACCACGTTACCCCAATAGACTACATCGGCGGAGTAATACCTTATGCAAGTTTGTTTACAGGACAATTGGAATTAGTATAACACCCATATCTCGAGGATAAAGTTGACAAAGAATAGTATATTACGATGCGGGGTTGGAAAGTGGTTTTTACAGAATCGAGGAAATGTTTAAAAACCTCACTATCGCTCGGTTTTTAAACATTTCCTCGATTCTGTAAAGCAATTCACAAACGTGCATTATACATTATTTTTTGCGCGATGGTGTTTTCAAAATAATAAAATAATATCTTTGTTGGAAATATTTGCTTTCATTATAATTGCGTATGTTTATTAGTTGAAACTACAGCAGGCCGTGACATCAATCAGTCATAAAATGCTGGCAAGTACGTATTTATTGTTTTATTTTGTTTCAAATAAAGTTCAGTTCATTTAAAATGCAGTGATTTTGTTTCGTATAATGTATATTAACACTAGCTTTTGGATATATATTTGTATATACATTGTACGTAGTATAGCCTACAGAAAGGGCAGTGGTTTTACTTCCCGCACGAGGTTTGTAATAAGTAATATTACAATATAGTTATTTAGCAATAGCAGGATACCAAAGGACCGACAAAAAGAAAAACGAAGATATAAGAACAGAACTTAATATATTTAATCTCTGTGAAAGAATAAAATATTATCAAAATGCTTATCTTCAGCACGTATTACGAATGAATGAACAGCGCATACCAAGAAGAATGTATAACTATAAACCAAAAGGGAGAAGAATATTGGGAAGACCATTGAAGAGACGGAAGGACCAATTCGACCTATAATGAGATCGGAACAGGCCATTGGGCCTAATCCTTGTTGTTGATGATATTTAGCTCGGCAACCCCGAAATGTAGGAAGTTGGGGAACTTTCAATTACGGTCGCCAATGCTGTAAAGTACGACAAAACGCACTATCATTAATCCAACTATGCACATCACAATAGTATGTTTTTTCTACAGAAGGAAAGATCCCGTCACTATTTTCACACAGTGCAACCTCCATCTTCTACGGTGGGGTTTGTGGTAGCACCGTTTGATCATGAGTTGGCGGGATCCTTCCTTCCTTCCTTTCAACGGAACAGTCAACCAATTCATGCCCACACATATCTCCCAGAGAAGCGTTGTGATGTACCAAGGCTCTGTCGAAAAAAATGTTGGTTTTAAATATAAGGCACTGAAATCCAGCGCCAAATCTCTCATATAAACTACAGGGAAGTAATACAACTCCTGACTTGGTGGTTTGGATAACCCTGAAAACTTGCCGTACGCACCGCGTCCTGCTTCACTCCACTCCATTCAAGTAGGGACGTCCATATGCTTTGCACAGTGAGTTGCCATTGCTGAATTCGAGCTTCGATGTCTATGCCTTGCAGTTAAACGCGGCATATATATTTTTTGGACAGTGCCTTGGTACATCACAACGGTTCTCTGAGAGAAATTTCAAGATAGACTTCGGCTTGCAATGGTTGAGAGCTCCCTTGTTAAAACAATAAATTAGATAAGACATTTGGGTGCCAAATTACTTTCACTATTTACCTAGGTTACCTTCAATTTTTTTTTTAATTTTTACATCAGAGCACTTGATAAACTCCAATTATTGTACTCAAATCATTGTATTTTATCTAAAATAAATTCAGCAGCGAACATGGCAAATTATAGTCAGTGGTGGCTTGTCACTTGAAATTTATACCAAGAGATAAATGGGTTAATAAAATAAGATAATGAATGTAGAAAAGCTATGTATTAATAGCTTTCCAACACAATTACGGGCTAATGGTTGTAGTTACAATGGCATGGACGAATATTTGGGCTTCTCATAGTTCAGCGTATGAGAATTTTGGATCTGTGTTGGCATGGCAACGTATTACATCTTGATAACACCCTGCATGATTACAGCTTTCCCAGAAACTCCAAAATTCCCGCAAAATATTTTTAATTAATTATCCAAAATACTAACTCGTGGTTTTGGTTCAGATTTTGTTTATTGTGTTTGGTTTTAACTTTTAATCTAAATACAGGGCTATTCAGAAAGAAGGAACAGACTTTAAACATTTATTTCTTCCAAACTACAAAAAAATAGAAACACAATTCCAACGTTCCTGGAAAGAAAAATGTATGAAGTTCCGTATTGACGCTTGTTATGTTGATAGTTTGTATTAAAATGGCGACGTTGGATTGGAAGAAGAGGACCAGAAGATCAACTTCATTACCGGTGGTCTCCCAGGTCACCAGATCTATCCCTGTGGGGTTACGTAAAGTACCGTGTTTTTATCCCCCCCCCTATGCCTGACACTGTTGAAGATTTCCGACATCGAATTGTTTGAGCTGTGAATTCGATAACTAGAGACCAGCTAATTCGTGTGTGGCAAGAAATGAGCCACCGTTTTGATATTTGTCGTGTAACACACAGTGCTCATATTGAATGCATAAAATAACGAAATTTGAACTTTTCTCTTTCCAGGATGGTTGGAATTGTGTTTTTATTCTTGTAGTTTGGAAGAAATAAATGTTTGAAATCTGTTCATTCTTTCTGAATAGCCCTGTATTAGTACTGAGTTAATTTTAGAATGCCTCTGTTACAATTATTAGTGATTATACCATTTTTTAGTCTTCATAGCGAGATGTTACCATGTTTGAATTACAATTTCTGGTGAGTTTCCCCCACCCTCAATATCCACCATCACTCCATGTATACTTTCTCTGGTCTCCAGTTGTAGCTGTTAGAAGGCTAAAGATCCGTAAATTTCACTGTAAGTAAAGTCTGCCGTGGAATCTGTGGAGACATTGTTCCAACTACGCAGGAGACGGGCAAAAATCTACGGCCAATGAGGCCGCGGAAGGAAGTGCAGGATGAAGAACAGATCATGTGAGATTACTCATTACATAACATTACTGGCATGCGCCATCTGGCTCCGCCATCTGTCCCATTAACACGATAAGCGAATTTCTCTACACATTCCACAGGCAGACTGTAATTCGATTTTTAATTAGTTTGGTAGTTTAACATTATCTGCCATTCAAGATTACTTTATGCCGTTCTTTAAATTATTGAAGCCAATCTTCTTCAGAGATCTAAGATTAAATTGATAATCATGTTAAACTTATTATTACATTGCTATATTTCTGGCACCAAAACTCTATTCTTCATAGGTTTAACTTTCTCATGCTCGACAAGCCGCCACTGTTAATAATAAATAACATACATACATCTTCATTGCACACAACAGTTTTATTTATTTTTCGTTGCTACATCGGAACCAAACTTAAATTTGAATACATTAAGTTCAGTTGTTTACATAATTTTCGCTTAAGAAATGAACACTTGTAGATTTACAAGTTACAACAAAGAACAGTAACAGGAAGAAGGGTAAGTTTACCAGTTTCGACATAGAAATAAAAACCAAAATATCTTACAGAGCTGATAGAGACCCACATAAGCATTTCTGCAGTTTTTACCGATAGTAGATTTAGGCTCAAACTCGATTCGCATTGTACGGAACTTGCAACACGGATCGGACCAGTACCGTTAAGTCAATAACACACACTACAACTAGAGGAAATGTCACAGGCACTTCTGGTCCAAAAGAATTGCAATCATTGCTAATTTATTTCTGCTGAATTCTGGAACTGTTGAAAATACGTTATCTCCAGAACATAAATATAGTGTCGCGCGCTACCGGGGGAAACCATGTTAAAACACAAAAGATGTTCGCGTAAAATCACACAATAACTTTATTTGATTCAATAAACTTTCGATGACACTTTGCATACAAATTTCTGCAATAATTAATCTCTATTTAAAGTTTATCTGTCGCACAATTATTTTCCAGAGCTTAATGGTTACATTTGCCACTATTTCTTCTCATCTCATGTTCACTGCATCGCTGTCACATCAGACTTGTGATTATTTCAGTATAGAAGTTTCAGGAGTGGAGCCTCTGGAAAGGAGAAATATATTTTTTGTTAAGGATTTTTTGTACATTACAGTAGTTATCCTTCAGCCCAAATATATTTTGCTCCGCCTCAGATTTCTATCTTCAGCATCTTCTTCTTTGAGGTCTCTGCCTTCAGGATTCCAATCCAGCATCACTCTTGGTGTTTTATTATTCTCCACCGTCTTCAGACCATTTCAATTATCACTCTTTTACTACTTCTATAATATTAAGTTTAACATTAAATATTTCTCTAATTTTCTGGTTCCGAATTTTCTCCTTTCTTGATATCCCTCGCTAAAAATCCATCTCTGTTGTCAATAATTTTTTTTGCTTGCTGTCTACCTAAAGAAGGGTCTCTGCACCAGACAACATAACACTTTGTACTAATGATTAAAATATCAATGTCTTGGTTTTATTTATATTTGAATAATATTAAGCTTTTGCGGATGTGCAGCGAAGTAACCAAGAAGAAGACGGCATTTTGTCATTGGATGATGTTATTGAAAGTATTTTCTATTCAGTGAAGAAGTTTATTTCGATTTTTGTCTACAGACGTTTAGTCTACATTGATTTGAGGTACCAAACATAAGTGGCTCTGGTGTCCTCATTGTTGAGTATGTAAAATGTTCTTGGTGATTGTTAAGTTTTATGTGTGGACATTGAATACGTGGAAAATGAAAGGCATACAGATGTGATTGTTGATCTTTCCTCCAATAACCCTCCAGCTCGTTTTGCAGTCTATGCTCTTATTTGGAAACTACGTGGCCATGAAGTAAACATGTCACGAGGGGGCTATTTGAATACCTGAGAGCGGGGCTTCTTGAATAGTCAAAATTGTATTTCTGTATTAGCTTTTCCAAATACATTTTTCACTTTTATTGTAGATACAGTAGAATAACTGCAATGGTTGCACGAGATTTATGACCTAGGCATTATTTTATTGTTTTATTTATTTTTTAATTTCAAATAATCTTTTAAGAAAGACTATAAAAAAGACTGCTCATACATTAATTAAATAATCCGATATTACGCAGTTAAATCAAACTGCACAACCCCTTTATAGGCCTAAGTTTAGAGAATATGATGCAGTTTCTAATGCAATTACTATAATATTTATTTTAAATACAACTGAAGTGTAAACTATCACATTAGAGTGAACTGAATATGAATTATATTTGAAGAGAAAAATTATACGCTCAGACCGGGACTTGAACCCGGGACCCTTGGTTCTCTAGACCAAGTGCTCTACCAACTGAGCTACCTGAGCAAGTACCGATCTAAACGCAAATCTTTCTCTATATACATTGTAATTCCCATCCACCAAATGCTGTGAAGCATTTTGTTGTATTCTTAGCCAGACGTTGCCCCCTAAAGTTTAAAGATATTGGGTCAACTTATTTAAACACCAATTAGGCATTGTACTTTTCTTGACATTTTCAATTTTAAGTTAAATATATATATATAATTGAAGATAAAATCAGCGAAAATAATAAGAAATGGACAGAACACTTAATGAGAATGAACAACGAAAGAATACCAAAAAGAACCTTCCTGTATAATCCCAGAGGAAGAAGAGATGTTGGCCGACCACGCAGAAGATGGACTCCTCTTTTAACTTCGCAGGAACAGGCTGCATAGCCTAAACCTTGTAGTAGAAGAAGAAGAAGATGGAGTTAAGACACACATTACTGTATTACTGCCTTCAAATCTCAAATAAAATACATCATATAAAACAAGTAACGTACAGCAGTGAATAGGAAATTTTACGCGCGTTTTATATGTGGGGCTGTAGGCCTATTCACTTGCTTCATAACTTATAGTTGTAAGATAGAGAAATAATCTATAGATACAGCCTATCTCTGCATCTAACATGTTACCATCGTTGCCTTTCTCTCTTTCTCTGAATTCCCTGCTATTTTATTGTTTGTATTTCTTTAACAACTCAGATCGTTAGCTATACAATTCAAATCCAGATGTGGGCGGACCGAAAAAGTTGGCTCAAAGCCTATTTCAGGCATAACGTCTCTCTATGTAGGCTCTACTGCAAATCTATGACACGAAACCCAGGTCTTTGTTTTCCTTCAGAAGGAAGTCATGATTGGAATTTTATATCCTTAAAATAACAAAAAAACATGTGAACCGCAGTCGAGTTTGAACCCCGTAAACAGAGTAGGGGGGGGGGGTCATGGTAAATCTTTACTAATTCCGAGCTAAGTTCCAGTTGTACTGTAAAGAAACTTGCATTAAGTTATATATTATTCCGCCGACTCCATCTGTTGGGGAGACTGTGGCACTACTTTTAACCGCCATTAAGACAGGATTTAGTGGCCCGGTGGGAGATGACAAGCTTTTTATCTACCCACTTTAAGAGAATCTAATTGCAAAAATATTAATAAAACACTATATTAAACGTGTTTACCTAAGAGATGTAATTATCACTTCATTATTTTACTCGTAAATATGAAAATAAAGTGGAACTATTTCCTGTCATGACCACAAAGGTTACAACAGTTCTTACTTCTAACCAGCGATAAACCACCGATTATCAAACTTTTAACCAGCGATACACCACAAATGAGCACAATGTGTAAACCACAAATGAGCACAATGTGTAAACCACAAATGAGCAAAACTTTCTTCTTCTTCTTCCGAATGCAGTATTGGGTGATGATGCCCGTTCTGCGACTACAAAAACTGATCTTTCCATCGGTTGAAGGGTCTTCCGAGGTCTCTTTTGCCTTTAGGGTTGAGGTGGTAAATCATCTTTGGTAAACGGGAATTTGACATTATCTGGACGTGTTGGAACCATTTAATCTGATAATTTTGTATATGTTCAACCATTTCCCTACTATTCCACTGCATCCTTATCTCATCACTCTTCATTCTATCCCTTAATGTTACTCCAGTTAGTGATCGGAGGAATCTCATTTGTGAACTATTAATGCGGGATTTATCTTTTGCTCGAAGTGTCCAGCATTCACTTCCGTATAGTAGAGCAGGTTTGGCTATGGCATTATGAAATCTCAATTGGATTTCTTTCCTCATTTGTTTTCCAAAATTTCTCCTAATTATACCATTTAATCTGTTATATTTTTCTAAATTTATTTCCACATCTTTTTGATTATGAAACTGTGATATATTATTACCTAAATAATTATTGAGCAAAACTAATGAATTAAACTCCTTTGCACGTTGGTGCGCTTTCCAGTTATTAAATAAGCACAATGTGTACATTTAATCATGGGATTCGTATCTGTGTACCATATCTATGATTTCAAAAACTTAGGTCCGGATTTATCTTTTACTTGTTTAACCGCGTAAAATAATAAAAAAAGGACGTTCCCTGGAATTCGCCTAGGTTAGAGTAATTGATTTATGTTACAGTAATTTATTTAGGTTTGATTAGCTTTTAGGTTCCTTTCATTTTAAATGTGATTTGATACGTAAAATAAATTACCTGTTCATATCAGTTATTCTATGAAAAATTCAACATGTCTGACGTGTCTGACGGTTACAACATAAAATAATATTTCCACAGTTCATTTCATGATGCGTTTACATATTTTGACGGTGGTTATATTTCACAGATAAATGATATCATTAACACTTTATAATACTTTAAATTACACCAAAAATGGCATAAGTAGCGTAAGTAAAAAGCTTGTCTTGTACAATCCCACCGATTTTGTTAACGATAGAAACAGTATTTTACGCGAAATAAGACTGACTACAGGATAATTCCGATTGAGGGTCTTTCCACTTTTCAGCGGTTGCCCTTTTTACCAGCCGGCTGCTGGCCCTTCACATCCGCATGTGTCAATCACAGAGGTAGATGATCAACAGCCAGTGTAGGCGTGACATGTGGTTAGCATGTCGAGTCCCCCAGCCGTTATAGCTGGTTCCTCAACCTGGAGCCGCTACTTATTGTAGCTACCCAATTGCCTCACGATGCTGGGTGGGCACCGGTCCCATACTGGCCGAAATACCATGAGAAAATTTCTTCCCCCATGGAGACTCGAACCAGCGCAAGTCCCGTAGCTCTGCGCCAAGGCTTCCTACCTTAACCACTCGGCTACGGCGCGGGACTCTACAGGATAAGATGGTACCAATAATTAGGAAATTCCTCCATTTCTTATTTATGTTTGACAGAGAGGGAAATATGACAAAATATAAATAGGCCCACGTAATCAGACGTTCATACTTTTTTCTTCTGATGCTGACAGATATAATTTATTTAGAATTTAATTCTAGCAGAATTTATGCTCCATGATGATACACCTGTAAATTTTGCTGTTATTTTCACCCCTAAACTGTTTCAAAACATTCAAAATAATCAATTTCTATCCACTTGTCAAAGGCTTTCCTTTCCGATATTTTAGAAATTCTACAGAAGCGAACGTCTTGGAACATTTCTGAAATCCCAACGTATTCTGCATTGCGCATGCGTAAGAATAAAAATGCTTATTATTAAAATTGTAATTGTATATTTTAAGATTCTCCCATGTAACTTATGCTAATCTTTATGTAGCCTATATACGTGTGTATGTCACTCAACTCCTCCTAAACGACTGAACCAATTTTGATGAAATTTTGGTGTGTTTGAGTGGATCACTAAATAGTTTAGATTTATAAGTGGGTCCTCTAAAACCGTAAGGTATAGGAGTTAACCTGAAGTGAACATTTGAAAATAGCTCTAGCGGTCAAAATTTTCGATATTTCACAACAAAACTCAGTATATTCTATTAAAATAAACGAGGTAGGTGTTATCCAAAAATGAGCAAAATCCGATAATTAGAAGTGGAGATTTACCAGAAATCCAAAATTTAAACTTATTAGCAACCACCATGTTTGGTTCGTCTCAGCGCATACTAATATTTGATTTATTTAGGAGTAGCAACGCACGCCGGGTATTAGGTAATTAATATACAGGGTGGACCGCTCGAATGGACCTAATTTCAATTGCTTGTTACTGGCAAACGGTTGAAGATAGAAACTTAAAACAACGTTCATAGTACAGAAAAACTCACCAAGTTTTGATATCCAGATCACCACATCTCTATATGAGCCCCAGCAGTCACTGTGACGATATCAAAGCGATGAACAATTTCTTGCCAAGTACGTTGGAGTATGTCTTCTGGAATGTTCTCAATAGCCTCTATGATGCGCTCACGAAGATCACGAAGGTCTTTGACTGGGGTGGTGTAAACTTTATCTTTGACATAGCCCCAGAGAAAGAAATCCAGTGGTGTTAAATCGGGAGATCTCGGGGGCCACGCGATTGGTCCTCCCCTACCAATCCAACGGCCAGGGAAAATGTTGTCCAAAGTCGTACGAACTTCATTGGACCAGTGGGGAGGAGCACCATCTTGCTGGAAAACGATGTTAGGCTGCAGTTGTTCAATTTGTGGAAAGAAGAAACTGCTCCAGCATATCAAGATATGTGGTACCACGAACAGTTTTCTCGGCGAAGAAAAACGGTCCAATGACCTTATTATGTGACAAACTGCACCAAACATTCATCTTCGGACTATCACGAACATGCTCTTGAATAGCGTGAGGATTCTCCGATCCCCAGATCCGCACATTATGCCGGTTTACCTTGCCTGACAAATGGAAAGTGGCTTCGTCCGAGAAGAAAATCTTGGTCATGAAGTCAGGATCAGCGCCGAGACGGTCCAGCATCGTATTGGCGAATTCCACTCGTTTCGGCATGTCATTCGGCTCCAGACGTTGCACTAACTGCACTTTATATGCGTGCAGTTTGAGGCGTTTGTGGACAATCCGTTGTAATGTCGATTTTGGTATTTGAAGTTCCCGCGAAGCTCTTCTTAATGACTTCCGGGGGCTTCGCTCAAATGCGGCTTGAACATTTGCTACCATTTCATCGGATGCTCTGCGACCACCACCATGCTTCTTCAACACAGATCCTGTAGCTAATAATGTATCACGCCACTTCTTTATGCTTCTAGCAGTTGGAGCATCACGGTTAAACACACGCCGGAACTCCCTTTGAACTCTAATGATTGATTTAAACTCCGCATACCACAAAACAGCTTGCGCTTTCATCTGCGGAGTCGCCATTTTCACAAACAATTAAATCTAAGAACGAGAAACGTATCTTTGTGCCATCTACCGACAGGATTCGAAACTTGGTGAGTTTTTCTGTACTATGAACGTTGTTTTAAGTTTCTATCTTCAACCGTTTGCCAGTAACAAGCAATTGAAATTAGGTCCATTCGAGCGGTCCACCCTGTATATTTTATTAATCAATTGAGTTGGTGTTTACTTGATGAAAATCCATATTTATTAATTAAATATATATGAAAATCAAATAAAACTAGGTTAAAAGAAAACGGCACAATGATATTGTAAGATATGCAACCTGGAATGTCCGAAGCATCCATGAAAAAGAAGAGGAACTAGACAGTATATTTAAGAATAGAAACATTGATGTTGCAGTAACTACAGAGACTAAGAAGAAACTTAAAGGAATGAAAGAAACACAAAATTATGTACAAATATATATAGCGGTGTCAACAGGAAAACCCATGGACAAGCTGGAGTAATGATTTGGATTAATAAAACCATAAGAAATAAAATTCAACACTACACTGACTGGAATGAAAGAATATTAGAGCTTCGACTGAAAATAAATAGAGGTAATTTGACAGTTCTTGGTGTATATGCGCCAGAGGAAGGCCGTGAAGAAGATAGTGAAGAATTCTATAAAATATTACAAGAAATTTATAGCAAAATAAATAGAAATGATTACATTCTCATAATAGGAGATTTAAATGCCAGAGTGGGCAATGGTCAACTAAACAATGCTCAAGTAAACAATAATATTGGAACATTTGGCGAACCAACCAGCAATAGGAATGGGACAAGATTAACAGATTTTGCTATCTACAATGAACTGAGAATAACGAATACCTTTTACAATCATAGAAACATACATAAATATACCTGGCATCGTCAGGACTCAAAATCAATCATTGATTATCTCATTGCAAATAATAAGATTTTTAAATTGTTTCTCGATGTCAGAGCCTACAGAGGATATGATATTGTTCAGATCACTACCTAGTAGAAGCAAAAATAAGATTTCCACCAAGATGGTTAAAAGAGAAGAAACAACAACAGAGCATAGAACAAAAGTACAAGGTAAAATTATTTTATGATGACAGCATTAAATGGTTATATTCAAGAAGAATTCAGCAATATATGGCTACAACTCCAGAAAGTAATGATGTCGAAGAAGAATGGAAAAACATTAAAATGATAATTCAAAATGCAGCTAATGAAACTTTAGGAAAAGTAAATATACAACAAAGAAGAAATAGAACTCTAAAAATCTGGGATGATCAAATAAAACAATTGATTGAAGAGAAAAATGCAGCTTATAAAAAATATTTGAACACAAAGAAAGTAGAAAATTAAATAGGATTCAAACGCTGTAGAGCTATTGTTAAGAGGGAAATAAGAAAGAGACATAGGAAAACATGGTTAAATTTTGTTACACATTTAGAATCTACCTTGCATAAGCTCCAACCTAATGCCTTCAAAATATTAAAACATTTGAATAAAGATATTAAAGAATCTACCAAAATTAATTGCGGAGTAACAACAGAGGATATTTTCAATTATTATAAAAGTCTTTGGAGTGACAATAGCCATGAAGATACAATTTTCCGAAATAATAATGAGACAGATTCCATAATATCGTTAGAAGAATTGAACAATAGTTTAAAGAAATTGAAAAATGGGAAGGCAACTGGCACAGATGGCTTGAATTCTGAATTGTACAAATATGCAGGCAAACAGTTCCATGAAAGACTGTTGTCCTTCTTTAATAATGTATTCAAAAATGCAGATATACCACAAGAATGGAAGACAAGCATTGTTATACCCCTGTTCGAGAAAGGAGACAAGAGAAAAATGGATAACTATAGGGCAATCACTTTGTTAAACACATGCTACAAAATTTATGCAGACACTTTAAATGGAAAATTGAAAAGTTTCAATGAAAAATTCCTTATGGAATGTCAAAATGGATTTAGGAAAGGACGATCTTGTATTGATTCAGCATTTTCTGTTAAATTATTGCTTGAAAAAAGAAGAGAATTCAACTTAGAAACACATTTTGCTTTCATAGATTTTGAAAAAGCATTCGACACAGTCAAGAGATCAAAACTCTTAAATATATTGGAAGACAGAAATATACCAAATTTACTTCTGCAGAATATACAAAATATTTACAAAGATAACACCATAAAGATTAAATTAAATAACAGATTTTCTGAAGAAGGAATTATTAATCGTGGTGTGAGACAAGGCTGCCCCCTATCCCCAACACTGTTTGCAATTTATATCAATGAAGTAATATGTTGCTGGAACAAGACATATACATTTGGAATAAGAATATCAGAAAATAGAAAATTAAACACCCTATTGTTTGCAGATGACCAAATAATGATAGCAAATTCAGAAGATAATCTACAGAAAGGTCTGTATGAACTTAACAAAATTACAGAAGAATATGGTTTGAAGATATCTACAGAAAAAACAAAAAATATGGCATTTCAAGGTGCAGATCCTGTCAGAAGTAAAATTGTACTGGACAGTACAATTTTGGAGCAGGTGAATAATTTTACATATCTAGGATGCAATATCCCATATGAAGAAGAAAAGGATGTAAATGCAAAAATATCTAAATTTTTAAGAATTTTAGGGTTAATAAATTCTATCTTCAAGCCACAGTTAGTCTAAAAGCATTCAAGATTAAAAGTGTATAAAACACTGACTCTTCCGACTCTTTTGTATGGTAGCGAAGTATGGACGTTGAAACAAAAGGATATACAGAGACTTAGATCTGCTGAAATGAGATACCTTCGGAGGACTGCAGGATACACACTACTAGATCACAAAAAAAATGAAATCTTAGAAGAATTACACATGGAACCTTTAGAAAACAAAATTTCTGATTATAAGTCAAGATGGATGTAACATGTTTATCGAATGGAAGATCACAGAATACCCAAACAAATGTTAAGATATCAACCTGCAGGAAGAAGAAGACCAGGACGTCCACTCAAAAGATTTTTGTATGGTGTTTCTCTTGAGGCCGAAACAGGTCAACAAATGACCTAAATTCGTGAACGTACTATGATGATGATGATGAATAAAACTACGTTTTATTTTTATTTAATTAATATATATTTTATTAATTTATTTTCTTTATTTCGAGTAGTAACGGGTGAACTACATTCCAAGCTCATTAAATAAACTCTTAAAAAAATCAAAATCATGAAAATAAGTAAAATAAGGTTCGCATCTGAAGCCACTACATTTCCTCAAACGCTCAAATGTAAATTCGTTATTCGACCAATGAAAATGCAGTCATACATCTGCTTTGTTTACAGTACAATTGGAACTTAGCTCGGAATTAGTATAGATGATTAAGAGAGAGAGAGAGAGAGAGAGAGAGATAGAGAGAGGGGGGTATAGCAAATATTTATACTGTTCTGTATAGCGACAACACACCGTGTGGCACTTATGTAAAATGTTCAATTTCGTTGTTAAAGGACCAAAGCCAGGTTGTTGTTGTGTGAATAAAACTGATTTTAATGTCCATAGGGTTGAAACCAGAGTGGTGTTGCCGCAAGTAAAGAGAAATAAATAACAGGAAGAATATGAGGTATAAAACACTATCCGGAAGCTGACTTGACCATGTCTCCCAGCAGTCTCTCTATAGGGACGTCTCCCACTGTTTTTTTGAAGAAAAGTTCCTCGAGAGATTGTCTGCTAAGACTGCCTACAGATGGCAGTAGGAGCAACAACTTGCCAAATCTTGCCTTGTGGCGGGCAGCACAGTACTCATGCAGCATCACGTGGGTCTGATCTTGTAGCAATTCCACGTGTGCAGCGTCTCTCAGTCCACGTGTTTCTGTAATAAATCACATTACAAACTGTTTAAATTTTCATGTATTTTCTGGTAATCATGATGGTTTAGGGTGCCAAATGATGCTCGGGGATAGTTTGGGCGTTAAAATGTCCTGACATTTGTCTTACAGGTGAGGTAGAACCCCGAATAAAATTCACCCAGGAAACTGTTCAGACTGAGACTCGAACTCGGGTCTGCTGCGTGACAAGGCTGAACGCTACCTCGAGACTACAACGGTGGACGAAAATAGAATGTAAGGGCTCTACAACACGAGCGTTGAAAACGTTGCGTTGGTAACGCAAGAAAAATGTTTATGCTAGACGTTGCATCAGGGAAGTCGTGTTTTGTTTCAAAATTCATGTTGTACAAGTTGCTTGTGAAGATCAGCTACTCGTATATGTTCAGCTTATCAGCATGTCTCACTCGTATGTGTTCAGTTTATCAGCATGTCTCACTCGTATGTGTTCAGTTTATCAGCATGTGTCACTCGTATGTGTTCAGTTTATCAGCATGTCTCACTCGTATGTGTTCAGTTTATCAGCATGTCTCACTCGTATGTGTTCAGTTTATCAGCATGTCTCACTCGTATGTGTTCAGCTTATCAGCATGTCTCACTCGTATGTGTTCAGTTTATCAGCATGTCTCACTCGTATGTGTTCAGTTTATCAGCATGTCTCACTCGTATGTGTTCAGTTTATTAGCATGTCTCACTCGTATGTGTTCAGTTTATCAGCATGTCTCACTCGTATGTGTTCAGTTTATCAGCATGTCTCACTCGTATGTGTTCAGCTTATCAGCATGTCTCACTCGTATGTGTTCAGTTTATCAGCATGTCTCACTCGTATGTGTTCAGTTTATCAGCATGTCTCACTCGTATGTGTTCAGCTTATCAGCATCTCACTCGTATATATTCAGCTTATCAGCATGTCTCAATATTATTTCTAGGAAATCTGATAAAACATGTAACAGCTTGAACATATCCAATCTATTGTTGACGTTGTTTTGGTGACGCATATGTAGTATGAGTCGGATTTCAAAAGATGGCGTTGTCAACGCAGACCTCTGCGTTGAAATCTCCGAACGTCGAAGCGACGCAACAAAATGCAGCTTTTTTAACGCTTGTGTAGTACAGACATGCATTTGTACAAGCTATTATACAGGGCTATTCAAAAAGAGGGAACAGATTTCAGACGGTTATTTCTTCCAAACTACAAAAAATATAAACAGAATTCCAACGTTCTTGGAAAGAGAAAAGTTCAAATTTCACTATTTTATGCATTCAGTATGAACACCATGTGTTACACGACAAATAGCAAAACGGTGGCTCATTTCTTGTTACATACCAATCAGCTCCTCTCTAGTTATCGAATTAACAGCTCAAACAATTCAATGTCGCAGATTTTCAAGAGTGTCAGGTATAGTGGCGATAAAAACGCGGTCGTTTACGTAACCCCACAGATAAAAATCACACGGGGTTAGGTCAGGTGACCTGGGAGGCCACCGGCGATGAAATTGATCTTCTGCTCCTCCTCTTCCAATCCAACAGCGCCAATGCAACTATGATCACAACTTCAAGCAGCAGCGTCAATGTGGCCATGATTGGAAATTTTTTTTCTTTCTAGAAACGTTGGAATCGTGCTTCTATTTTTTGTAGTTTGGAAGAAATAAATGTTTGAAGTCTGTTTCTTCTTTTTGAATAGCTCTATATTACAAAAAACCAAGTTCTTATAAATGAAATTAGTGAACGCAATGCTCTCAACGTTTGTGTAGTACAGGCCTCAGTCGTTGTTACCCGCTGCTCAAATCTTAGAGAGGTCTGAGGAAATATTCTAAATATTTAAATGTTTTACTGATTAGTCATTCTGCTAAATAAAATTACTTCTAACCAGACTGCGGGGAAATGCATGCTGACAGGTAGGGCCTACTGTGCGTCTTAACTGTAGACTGAAACAGACTATAGTTAACACAGCCAACGTAACTATTAATTTCAGTGCTGAACAACAGATGAATTAATACAGGGTGTAACGTTACAGACTTTGAGGATGAGTAGTGGGCACAGGAACTCATCTCCGGTAAAGTACCGTTTTCCCGCTACACGCAAAACACACGTTGCTCTCTCTGACGCCTGCTATTTGTCGTCTGAGCCCACAAGAAATACTTGATGTGACGACAACTTACGTGAACACAGATACGGTAGTAAAGACATGTGGGAACAATCCTAAAAAATTGTTGATTATAATGATTGAAAATAATGAAATGAAAATAAATGTTCTTCCTTTACTAATATTTTTGTATCCGATTAATGTTTTAAATTCTTTATGAAGAGTTCTTAAGATAGAATTTCATAGAATGAAATTTCGTGAAGGAATAAGCAAAACGTTGAAGGAATAATTATTAATGTTAAGAATGTTCTAATTCAGTTTAGTGAAAGATTATAAACTCTTGTTGAGGTATCAAAAATTGAGAATAGATTTGTTATCATCAACACTTAGTCCTGCAACATTCGCCGCAGCCATAACCCGCACCAGTAGGTTTTCCACAGGGTCTTGTAAATCAGGGATTTCATGTGACTCCACAGGTACTTCTGTAGCGGAGTCAAATCGGGAGAACGTGCAGGGTATTTGGCGCAGAAAACGCGGGAAAATTGATCGTATGTTGTGACATTTTATGTGTGTCTAGCGGGAAAATGTTACGTTTCCGGACATGAGTTCCTATGCTAAATGTAACCGTCTTCGTCTCCATTACACGTCCTCAGAGTCTGTAATGAGAATTTAGTTACACCCTGTATAGTTGTGAATATGTAAGTTTGTGGTATATACTAGTTGTTAGAGAAACATAGTGATGTAATTGGCACGACATTGTGTGAGCCAGTCCTCGCACTTTGTAAAGAAACTAAGTTCGTTTGTTCGTAACCAGGACTAGCGGATCAGTTCAAGTACAGGAAGACCTGAACGATATAAACAACACTTGCACGGACGAGGGACGGGAGTAATAAGAACATAACGTCAAGACGGGGCTAAGTATGGTTAGGTGCTGCAAAATTGTAGCCTATAATACAGCACACAATTATAATTGTACACCCTTAGACAAAAAAAAAAAAGAGTGATCCGCTGATACTATCAATCGATCGGGGAACTTCGTGAGCGCTCGCAAGAGCCGTATTCACATCAATACGTTTTCAATAATTGTACTGGGTTGTTTGGTAGTTAATGCAGTGCATACTCAAGCAACATTAAAGAGAGAGTTTGGCTTAGTGCGTTTCCGTGGTCGAGAGGTTTAATATACATCGTCTGCGTTTGTAACCTCACGGGTTCGATTCCCGTTTCACCTTTTTTTAACGGAATGTTAGAATAGCATTTTGCCTGTAATGTAGTTTCATATTTAATTTTATATTTGAGTTTTATAGCTTTAATGTACACACAAAAACATAAATTAAAACCTTCTTCTAATAAGTAAATGAGGAAAGAAAATAATATATTCTAAAATGAAAACTTTAACAAAAACAAAATCGATATCGGGTGTATGAATCCTCAGCATCTATTACCGCCCTCAATCTGCGGGGCATTGATGCAATAAAATTTCTACAGACACTTGGACGATCGGCTAGAGCATCCCAGGCGTCTTGAATTTGTGCCCATAAGCCATCTTTCGTGCATCTGCAGGCCAATTGGAGTTCATATCTATTTTTACCTTAGCCCACACATTTTCGATTGGACTCAAATCTGCTGAACAGCGAAATTTGATTTGCCTTCTCATTTAACAATAAACTAAATTTCGCTAAACCCATTTCAGAAAGCGGCCACAGTTTCAACAATATCGATAATACAATGTCAATTATGCACAGAGAAAATAACACACATAAAATTAACATTTTAGAAAAAAACGAAATTATCAAAAAGGCCGAGAATACAAACATTCTCAACGAAAATATGCCTAATGAGCAAAATCCTCTATTAGACATACAGTTAATTCAATACTACTACAAGTCCAGAAGATGAAGCATGCATCGAGAGGCCTAGAGTGAAATGAACGAAAATTTTAAATAGTTGAGGAAGACGGTATATACAAAGTAAAAAAAATATATATAATTTAACATTGTTATAACCTCAACGGTATAAAAAATTATGAACTTAAAAAGTATAGATTAATTCAAATGTCGAAATAAAATGTATTTAACTCATAAAACGTTTTAATACAAATATCACGAAAAAACTGCGTAATTGAAGACGCGAACCTGCGATCTTCATTGACAGAAACAGTGACCGCATGCTTTATGGCTGAGCTACCAGGACACGTAGGAGAGTCTTCGGTTCATGCCACATAACACAGTAGTTCAGGGACTGCACAATTATGACTAGTTTCCTAGTTTGAACCCAGCGCTGTGCCGAGTATGACTTAGAATAAATGTGCGTTCAAGAGATGAATCATTTTTTTTTGTCGAAGGGTGTACAAAAAGTAACAAAAACACTATATAGTATTGTCGATGCTATCAAACACAAAGAAACAAACATTAACAAAACAATTCACACTTTATAACTCCATCAATACCTGTAATAGGTGCATCAGAACTGAAACGAATGTTACCCCCAGAACGTATTGCACAGTTGTATAGTAATCGGACGATACTACTCCCCTTCTCTATATACACTCCGCGATGTACCTGCAGCGTTTGTTTTGGTGTAGAATCCGTTAGGACTATTCATAACTTCACATATTTACCCGCAATCTGCTTAATACCATTATTTCAGCGTTCGGAGAGTGAGATTATCTTTGATGTACATTAACATATTTGGAAGAAGTAGATATATCAAATAAAATTATTAATTTATATAAAACCATGGGAATACGTAATACATTCAGTAATGATACATCCACTAGTCTAGAGAGATACCCGAGTACGGTTATACAAAACCTTACCAAGACCTTCACTTTGCTACGGCAGTGAGGCAAGGACGTTGAGAAAGGAGAAGAGAGCAGGATAACTTCCAGTGAAATGAGATTCATGACACATACAGCAGGATATAGGAAGTGGATTACAAACACAGTGATGATATCTTGAAGGAACTACGTTTAGATCCTGTCATTAAATACATACAAGAATAACAGAACAACTGAATGAATCATTTACGAAGAATGAGTTCAGATAGACTTCTCAAAGTGATGCTTCATTATTGTCCAACAGGGAAGAGATCTCTCGGCCGTCCAAGGAAGCGCTGGATACAAAATTAACCAGTGAGATCGGAACAGGCCCATATGCATAAGATTTGTATGGATGATGATGAAGAAGAAGAATAAGAGGAAGAATTTTGAGATTGGTACTGGAATTTATATTACACATAGTAAATAGTGGTTATCCTCCTTGCCTCTGGTCCCGAGGGTCGCGGATTCAAACCCGGCCGGGGTCGATGGATTTTTTAAGATGGAAAAATCCGAGGAGCAAGTCCTTCGGGAGGGACTTTAAGCCGTGGGTCCCGAGTCTGAAGATTTTCAGGCTCGTAAAAGATCCTTAAGCCTGAATGAAAATGCCTCTAAGCAAAATTTACCGAATTTGCCGTCCTAGTACTACCTTGGTTTCGTAGATGTCAGTATGAGGCGGAACGCTGACCACGGACCACTTAAATGACATCTATATGAAAACAAGTGTAACTAAATTAGTATGGTTCAAATTCTTCCCTATAGGGGGAGAGCGCCTAAATCTCTGTAAAGGGAAACATGGGCTTACAGGATAGAAGAAGAAATAAGACTCAGGGAGTAGAGTAGAGGAGGCAGGCAACGTACATTATCTGCCTCCTTTCGTGCTTGCGAATAAACCATAATAACAGATCCAAGAAGTTTTAATATACACGGGTGTATAGTAGGGTTATAACTTTTTGGAGTTTTGTGAAATAAAATATATCCTTTGTAATGAATGGGTGAACTTTTGCTCAAAACCATTGCGAAAGGTCATAATTTCACTGAGCTTCAAGAAAATGTCACCCCCAAATCAATATTTAGTTTCACAATATTAAATCTATCATCATCATCATCATGAACAAATTCGTTTTAGGCCATGTGTCCTGTACGGTAAACCTAGCGAAGATGGTATTGATCTTTCCACCGATGTTTTGGTCTTCCTTGGTCCCTATGTCCAGTTGGGGTATATTGGAATGCCAATTTTGGAAGTCTATTTCTTGCCATTCTCCTCAGATTATTTTTCCATTCTTGTTGGTATCTTTGTATATCTTCATTTAAACTTTTTACTCCAAGTTTTCCTCTGATAATAGTGTTCCTTTGGTGATCCAGTCTATTAACTCCTAACAATGATCGTAAGAAGCGCATTTGGCTTACTTGAAGTTTTTGAGAGTTTCTTTTATTTAAAATCCAAATTTCACTTCCGTATTTTAGAGCAGTTTTTGATGTGATGTTATGTAATCTTAGTTTTGTCTCTGTCCTCATCTGTTTACCAAAATGTCTTCGTATTACCCCATTCATTTTATTATATTTTTGTAATTTTGAATCAATGTCACTCTTATACTCTGCAAATACACTTCCTAAGTAAGATAAATCTGACACTTGTTCTATAATTTTTCCATCAATCTCAATTTTCACCCGTTGTATGTTTTTTCCACACATTGCCATTGTTTTGGATTTTGAAGTGGAAATTTTCATATTATATTTGCTGGCAATTTTGAATAATTGATACGCTGCTATTTGTAAGCTATCTTCGGAATCTGATAATATTATTTGATCATCAACATATAATATTGTTTGAATTATTTTATTCTTAGTTATTGAAATTAATATTAAATGTATTAAATCTATTTGTACCGAAATCACCTTTTCGGTACGTAAAACTACGTAATACTACGCAACTACTACGTCATTGCGTCTTCCCTCTTCAGTGATCTTATAGAACAGTGCCAAATTCCTATCTTCGTTGTCCTCTCTGCTACGTACCTCCCCTCTCCTTTTTATGCGCTGCGTGTCTGCGCATCTTCCCCTTGCTAGCGAAGTCCTCAAATAAGCTGTGCAAGTGAATATCAGTGTCGTCATCAATTTTGGTTTCGTCGGAGTCAAGTCGATAGTAGCTCGAAGGAGCTGTTTGGTTTTAATCAGTCCCATAAGCCAGGGTAGGGCTGCGTACCCTAACCCTTGTTTGTTTGTATGTATGTTTATTATTATTGTTATTGACTTTTTTTGGATGACCTATTAATATTATTATTTCTTTCATAAGTTATTTTTCAATGGTCAAGAAGATAATATTTTGTTATATTATTTGTATTTCACTTATCTGACTCATGACTCTAATTAAAGTTACATTATTTTAGTTACCGTATGTTTACTAATTGCGTAGCTAGTCATGTTAGGTATTGATATAAATTCCAAAGCTTTCTCAAGCCAAATTAATCCCCTTTTTCCTTCTAGCTTCCACGATTATAATACTGTTTAGCATACAGTACTATATGTTTAATAATTTACTAAGGAAAGGTGGATTAATCTTTGCCTTCTATGGGCCCGGCAAAGGAATGTTGATTTACGCATTCAATGCTTTCAAACTCAAGGTAATTATAAAAAGGTTGGTATGATCACACGCACGCACGCGAGTGGTTGCAAAAATGCTAGCAGAGAGTGATGCAATTAATGGTAGCAGAGCGTGGTACATATTGAATTAATATATTTTGTAGTATTGGTATGATGTGTAGTGCTGGTCTTCTTCTATGCAACTGCTGGAATCTCACCAGATTATTCGTCCAGGACCCTTTATTTTTCTGAGTGGTGTTATGATTTTTCTTGTGTAACACCATGTATTCCCAGTAAATAAAAAGCTATTGTTTCCATTCACTAGTAATCATAGATACTAAATGTAAAGGGGGCACGCCGTAGCGTAGTGGTTAAGGCACTGCGCTACAAGCCGGAAAGTTGAGAGTTCAAGTCCCGGTGGGGTCAGGATTTTTAAATTCACCCAAACCTTCTGGCGGCACTATGGCCCTAGGGTCGACTCAGCTTCTAACGAAAACGAGTATCAGACGCTTGTTGTGGGGGTAAAGGTGGCCTTCACGCAGGGCTGACAACCCTGCTGATTGTCCAGAAAAACTGGGAGCCTTAACCTTCCACTACCCCGAGGGCCTCCTAAGGCCTACAGTGGGAACACTTTACTAAGTGTAATGAATATGAGCACTACACAATATATTAATTGAGTAGATTCAATAGAAATTTTGGAAATATAGTGAAACTAAATTTTGATTCTCTTGAAGCTCTGTGAAATTAAGGCACTTTCAACGGTTTTAAGCAAACATTCATCTATTCATTACACAGGAATTATTTTATTTCACAAAAGCCCAAAAAGTTATAACCCTAGTGTACAGCCTTTGAAATAATTGATGGCGTGCAGATAATTTTTAGTCTCAGAACGAAGCAACTGCGGAGGTCAACTACTTGGTTCTCAAGTGCACAACTATTTGAGAAATTAAAATTCGTTCAGTATCGCTGGGTGTCGTACAAGGGAAAACGATTTCGCGTAAATATGTAGTGTGGTAAATAAAACAAAGCAAAACAAATAAAATAGATTAAAATTAATTTAAATGACGAGAGAGAGAGAGAGAGAGAGAGAGAGAGAGAGAGAGAGAGAGAGAGAGAGAGCATGACATCTGGATCGAACACGGAACCTCATGCATGAGAAACAGACGTTCTCTCCACTAAATCACAACCGTCCCTGCTAGAAACAGTCTGTATGAAGCGATGCAATACCCCAGGACTCTCTTATATATTGAAATTATATATTAATTTGACTTGGTTTAAATTAATCAGACGCGTTTTGTATTAGTTTTATTTATTTAACGAATCCCGATAACGTGTACGCATTATGGAAATTAACGACGTTGTTAAAAATCCTTCTTGCTCAGGATCGAACCTGGGTCCGCGTCGTCGCAAGAGAGCATCTTAGCGACTGCTCCACTGAAGCGAACGATACGAATACTGCATGAAACACTTACGCCGCCCGATTTGAACTTAAAGCAGACAGCATACGTAACAACTTACTGGTGTGAATCGCTCTTCAAAACTCTTAACTTTCCATCATCAAGAGTTGAGCCATCAATTCAAATAGTACAAGTTCCAGGTTTATATAAAACCATATAAAGTAATGAAATTAGACATTTTATTAATCATGACATATTTTTTGAAAAAGTGTTACTTTATATAGAGCCATTGAAACTTTTTTTTTTACCTGGTTTGAATAACACAAGAGCTTTAAGACACGCAAACTCAGTGTGGTCCACCCTTAGTACTACAAATCGGGAAATAGTGTCTCTCAGTCTTCTTGCATCCTCTTCTAGGGCACTGTGTCTAGATACTGGGGCCACCGCGCCGCTTACTAGTGATTCTGAAAAAAAAAAAAAAAAAAAAAAGGATAGTTACTTTGTTAAGGACATGCGATCAGGTAACATTTCATAAGTAATGTCACGAGTGATTTCCAAATTATCGATAAATTCACGACTCACGAAGTGAGGAGTGAATTTATCTAGAGAATTTGGAAATCAAGAGTGGCATTTGTTAGGACTATTTAACGAATAAAATTAAGCTGTTTACTCACAAATCATTTTTTAAATATAGTTATTTTAAAATATTTATTTATTTAATGTAAACGGCGATGTTTGAAAACAAATGAGAAACGTTATGTTTCGTTTCTCCTCACCACCTGCAAACCAAATCATATAATGGGGGGTATAGATTGCCAGTCGGGTCGTGGGAAACTTGAAATATCACCGCAATATTATAAGAATGCATCCTAGTGGAGAAAAAATTAAACACATCAAACTGTATATTATAACCAAAATTATAGGTTATTAATTTATTTTTTAGTAAACAACTCGGTAAAATCATTATTTAAAAACACAATTATTGAACACAGAATTATCAAAAAGAACTCGGTAATATCATTATTTAAAAACACAATTGTCAAATTTGTATTTCGTCTATATCTTCATTTGAAGCGCAGCCAAATCTTGTTTCTGCCATTTTGAACATTCAAATATGACGGCTTTACTGTTAACTCAGTCACTGCAAAATAATGGTCAGACCTGTTCAGAATATTAAAAAGGAGGAGCTTTCTTTAATATGGTAATAATAACACTGATAAATATTTCGTGAAACACGACTCTGATTGGTTGTAAAACAGAAATAATTGAAACGTGATTGGTCATTGAATCCCATTTGGGGCATGAGTTAAATAGTCCATGTAATTCAATCAGGCTATTTATGTGCATTGCTATTATACATAACTTTAAATATTTCAGTATTTTTCACATAGCAAATCAATGGTAAAGAGAAAAATGTTTGCCTGAACCGGGAATCGAACCCCGAACCTTTAGCTTTCGATTCCCGGTTCAGGCAACAATTTTTCTCTTTACCATTGATTTACAATAATTTAATTGTGTTCATTAATTTACTTATTTCTATCATAGTAATAGCTTTAGCTTCTCAATCTTCTTCTTCCTTCCAAGTATTAGGCCAAGGCCTGTTACGATCCTATAGAAAATTTTCCCTCCAGCGTTTCATAGGACGGCCCAGTGATCTTCGTCCTCTTGGTATATAATTATAAACAGCTTTGGGGATCCGATTTGAACTCATTCTTTCAAGATGGTGTTTCCAATTTAGTTGGTACTGTTTAATATATTCCAAAATTGGCGTAGTCTTCAATTCTTTTAAGATATCGGTGTTCCTTTTCCGATCCCATCTGGTGTAACCCGCTGTTTCTGCGCATGAATCTCATTTCACAAGCCGTTATTCTGCTTTCATGTTGTCTTTTTAGTGTCCATGCTTCACTACCATAGGTCAACACTGGTCTAGCCAAAGTGTTATATAAACGTAATCTGGTGTTTTTTTGTACAAGGGATGGTTTCATAACTTGATTAATAATTCCTAAACTTTTATTATAACTAGTAACTTTTTCAGGGATATCCTTTTCATCCCAGATAGAGAGGTAATATCCAAGATATTTAAATTGATTAGATCTCTCTAAAATTTTATTCTGGAGACAGATTTTACTTTGTATGGGGTCCTTCCCATGAAATGCCATAATTTTAGTTTTGTTAATTGATATTTCCATATTAAATTTGGCACCTATTTTTTGTAAATTATAAATTGATCGTTGGAAATCATTTTCGGAAAGTGTCAGAAGAGCTAAATCGTCTGCAAAAAGAATAGCATCGAGTTTGAGGTTCCTATTGATAGGTATATATCCTCGTTGTGTTTTCCTCCATTAATTTATTAATTTATTCATGTATATAATTAATAAATAATGCTATAGCTGTGTGGAGTCCCTTCATGTCTTCTTCAGGTAGAAGCCATTCATTGTATATTTGTGAATGATGATTCATCGCAATTGAATGTGGGACCAGTAGAGTATGATAAAGAAAGGATTTCTGGTTGGATGGGAATGAACCCGAATTAGCTCAGTGGACAGAGCATTAGCACGGAAAGATAAGGGTTCGGTGTTCGATTCCCGGTTCAGGCAAACATTTTTCTCTTTACCAATGATTTACAATAATTTAATTGCGCTCATTAAGTTACTTATTTCTATCATAGTAATAGCTTTAGCTTCTCAATATTAATTTAATTTTTTACATTGCCTCTTTCTCCTTACAGGGTGCAGCATAAGTCAGTTAACCGAAAATACAAATATATTATTTTCTATAGCTTACAACATTTATACAAAAACAACTACCGAAATTCTTCCAAGTGGCCTCCATTATCGTATAGTCTATACCAGTATAACTAAGCCTTCGACATTCCGCTCTCTGGTTTTTATATTTGAAATGTTGGTAATGGACACTGTCATTAATGTTAGAATGATCACGATTTAGTTTTAATAACAGAAGTGATGATAATTGTGCCACAAACTTATGTCAGTGTTGTACTTACGCTAGAAGGAGAAGAAATAGATATATTTCCATCTGTGTCACTTGGTCTGTGGCGTCAAGTGGCAACAGCGTTCCCATAAGAGTAATACTATTTTCTAGACATATAGGAGAGAATGCGAGAATCGTCTGATGGCATTAGAAAGAAGAACTAACTATAGTATTGTTGAAGAACTCACCTTCATCCACAGGTAACGCCCATTGTGCGGAACTTAGAACAAACAGTTCACTCCAAGCTTCCTCCAATAAGATAGCTTGATCTCTAAAAGAAAGCTGTAAAAAGAAACAGTTATTACTATAAAATACTTTGTTTATTAAATTACAATTCATGAGCCTGGTAGAGAAACAGTAATGTGTGTTTGTTTGTATGTGTGTGTTTTCTAATGCCACCCACTGCACTTTACGTACATCGGGTTTCGCTTTTGGCGTATAGATATGGTCAATTTTCAATTCACGAACCACTTTGGCAGATCACTTTGCATATATAAAGTATTTTATATTGTCTACAAGACTGCAGGATGAGAGCATGTTTATGTTTGTCTTGTGTAAAGTGTTGTATGAGACATGCCGATGAAGAGAAGGGAGAAGGTGAAACCCGGTGTCGGCACGTAGCCTACTCCTATCGAAAAGCACCAAGGGGAGCCGCCATAGTTAACGTCCTCATCCGACGGACTAATCGCTATGAATAGTGCCACATGCCTTCTCAACATATGCACTGGGGAGAGGTTTGCAATTTAATGCAGGAATCTGGTGCACAATCTAGCGATTAAAAATTGCACAATACCACATCTTGTGGCTTCTAGATTAAAAATATTGGAATTAAATTAAGTAATCTGAACAATTTAGATTTTCAATCGCATAGGGTCTCGGGCCTGGGCCCGTTAGTAAAGTAGCAGGCATGTTACCAACTGAGCCAGTTCGGCAACCAGACAGAAATGAAAAAGTCATGGTTTAAAGGGTATTGTTTATTATTTGTGCAAATGTGTGTTTGATTTGGAGAGTTTTAGGTAAATTGTGACCTAATAAAATTTACTTTAAATTGCATTTGAGTAACGTCCGCCGTTCTGCTCAGGTGCTTGCGAGACCGGGATCCATACCCGGCGGGATTGAAACATATTATTGTTATTATTATTTTATTTTATTTTATTTTATTTTATTCCAACATTTTCAATCTCGAAGTCAGGAGGGCGTGTGAAATTTTTAAGTCAGAGGAGTTATTAGGAGAATTTTTTGGACCAAAGGGAGATGAATCTTTATAGGAAACCAGATATAATAAGAACAGTTAAGTCTCGTAGACTTGCGATTGGCTGGAAATGTGGCGCGAATGCGAAATGAAAGATGGAATGGAAAAAACTTGTAGGGAAACCAGAGGGAAAACGCCCAATAGACAGGTCAAGAATGAAGTGGGAAAATTATATTAATAATTATTTAATTGAAGTAGATTATACAAGGGATAATTGAAAACATTAGCACATTTTAAGGACGCAAGGAGAACTTATGTCTGGCCTTGAACTTACGGATTTGATAGCGCAGTGAGGTAGTTAGTTAGATTGTGCACTAAATTACTGCATTAACTTGCTACCTCTCCCCAGTACATATGTTGAGAAGGCGTGTAGTGCTATTGGTAGCGATTAATCCATCTTGTGGGGACGTCAAACGTGGCGGCTTGTTTGGTTATTTCCGATAGAAGTACGCTACATGCCGCCACCTTCTCCCTTCTTTTCATCATCATCCCTCATACAACTTTCTTTAACGTAAACATACATTCGTCCTATACTCTTCTCTCTACATAATATTTGGAGGAAAGTTAGTACATAGAATCCGAGTGTATCCACAGTGTATCGCTCACCCTGCAGTCGGAACTGAAACTTTCGTGGGGAAGGGAGAAGTATATTGACTCTTTGGATGGGGATGATAGAAATGCTATTGCATGGTTTGATTTGGGGAGTTGGATGACCCATAATTTATCAAGTGGAGAAGGCATTAAACTATGCCCGCTGTGCGAAACTGGCAGCATATTACAGCATTCTGTAGAGAGACAGAGCAACTTAGATTACAGTTGCTGCCGGAGAGATTTTTCAGGTCGGATCGCGTGGCGTGTTGGGATCTATTAGGACGGATCAAAGTGAGGTGAAAACATGCACATTTTTGGGTACAGTAAGGAAATTAATTGGAGTTCAATAAATATGTTTGTATTATTAATAATAAGAATCTCAATATGGTTTTTGTTTTCGATCTTCAATTATATTATGTAATACGTAGTCTTTATAAGTTGAATAGCCCGATAGTGCACTTGATGGCCGCAGGGTGGAGAGGGGGCATGAGCGCGCGCACATTTGTGTGTAGGTGAGGGTGTATGTATATATGTGTGTTTTTCTCTCTTTTTTAATTTGTTTTGTAGCAATTTTTAAAATTATTAATATACAAAATGAGACTCTTTTTAAATATCTATCCACATGATATTTTTATGGATGAGTGTAGATGTGTATTATTGCGTTTATACTGTATACATAGAATATATATATGTTGTTTTTATACATTTTTATGTAGGTGTGTAGCCATCTAGGTATTTGTTTATATTATGTTTATTTTTATTTTTTAATCATGGGAAAATAATGCACGTACGGCCAAGCAGGCCCGTGCGCAATGCAAATGCATTTCCTTTCATTTGAAAAAAGACAATAAATTCCATTTATTTATTTAATGTAAGAATATATCCACGAAAAGTGGTGTGTAAATTTAAAATAGACCACATTAACGGTATATATCCGTCCAGCGCGAAACCGAAGCACAAAAACTAGAGTGGACACACATATTTGAAAGAACATCAGGTTGATATGAGTGACGTGTTTAATGTCAGACGAGTAAGAGCTGTGTCAGCTCGTCCTTAACTCCTTAACTTTATCAAGATTCATTACATATTCGCTCCAAACCATCCTTTACTTCTCTACATTCAAAATGTGTGTTCCAATATTTTTTTAATTTTTATTTTCAAATGCCCCCAGTTGTCTTTCGACATTCCTGGTTTCTCTCCTGGCATGGCGTACTTGTAACCCACTTCTGAGGTTGGGGCGCCTGGAAGGCGGAGTTACGTTGCCCCGATGATATGATGGGTGGTGGTGATGATAATGGTGCGCCAGGAGAGTCCCTAATCCTAAGCTTAACCTAAAATGAATATGAATGATGATGATTGCGATGGCCATATGATTTGGAGGACCGTTTGGGCCTTAAAGTTTTCCTGACATTTGTCTTACAGGTGAGGAAAAACCCCGATAAAAACCTCACCCAGAAAAACTGTCCCGACCGGGGATCGAACCCGGGCCCGCTGCATGACAAGGCAGCACGCTACCCCGAGACCACAGCGGTGGACGTGTGTTCCAATACAACACGTAGAATTTTTCGTACGTCGGAGTCCGCGCTATGTATAGGGTGTTTCAGAATAAGTATTACAGACTTTTACGGGTTGTACAAGGGACTTAGTAGATAAAGTTTTGATAAGGAACCCATGTCCAGAAACGTACCATTTCGATGTAAAATAAGTTTCAAGATCGAAACACAATGGACTGAAATTGTTTGTCTTGTCTTTGAGAATAAGTCTTACAGACCTAGAGGTTGTACTACACCTGTCGTGTCGGAGGATCTTCTTGCACGAATTCTGGCGACAGCAGAAATTATTGAGCACACACCAGGTCTTGTTGGGCGTATGTGTGAAAAAAAACATGCGTCCCAGTTACACTTTGTGCAACGAACAACAGGGTCGCCACGTGGTACCACACTTGTAGTACAACTCCTAGAAGTCTGTAATACTTATTCTGAAACACAACACACATGATATCACCCCATTGTGTTTCGATCTTCAAACCTATTTTTCATCGAAATGGTAAGTTTTCGGACATGGGTTCCTTATCAGAACTTTATCTACTAAGTCCCCTCGTTAAAATATAACCACGTGTTTATTTAGTTTTCATTTTTATTGTAAATATTAGTATTAACTTAATTGATGAGTGTTTGTTGTAATAATTATTGTAAATATTAGTATTAACTTAATTGATGAGTGTTTGTTGTAATAATTATTGTAAATATTAGTATTAACTTAATTGATGAGTGTTTGTTGTAATAATTATTGTAAATATTAGTATTAACTTAATTGATGAGTGTTTGTTGTAATAATTATTGTAAATATTAGTATTAACTTAATTGATGAGTGTTTGTTGTAATAATTATTGTAAATATTAGTATTAACTTAATTGATGAGTGTTTGTTGTAATAATTATTGTAAATATTAGTATTAACTTAATTGATGAGTGTTTGTTGTAATAATTGTTAATGATCAGGCTCATGATGCTGACTACATGTTGAGAAAATGATTATAAGGGTTGGGGTCTGAACATGAACGAGGTGAAAACAGAACATCCGACAGTAGGAAAAGGACAAGAATACTTCGGATTATCAGGGAGTGCACTGAATTTAAATATCTGGGAAGCATTTTTCAGCAAAGGGAACAACCTGGAAGTACAAGGGAAGTTATCTTTTAAATAAGGTGTAATGATTGAATAAAATGAGCATTACTACAAATACGAGGTCTTACAGTACTGTGGTGGAACCGATATTGCAATACGTGTCAGAATGTTGGCAACTGTGGGGAACTATAAAATGGTAATTTAAACACTAGAAATGTCCTTCCTAAGGTCAGCATAATATGGGATCTCTATAGTACGACATGTGCGGAATGCAGTAACTGGAAGACGAACCTAAGGGATTTTCACAAGTCTTGAGAGGGTAGACAAATTAATTTACATATCTTGTAATATAATACCTGTGAATGGTGGCTCAGATGAAGACGTTGATGCCAGAATGAAGAAAGCAAAATAAACTTACAGTCAATTGAAATTAATGTTGAGGTCGAAACAAATCTCCTTAACCCATTCGCTTCAAGTTTAAATGCTCAATGCATTTACCCAGAAACCGGATTTAAGTCATCGTAAATTATATTGTATATTTTCAGACATTCAAAACGAACAAAAGATAACAGTACTTGAGATCACAATAAGAGCGAAGCCCAAAATACATTGCTCTACTATTCATAAATGTTAACAAAACATTTCCCTGCCACAAAATATTGCAAAATAGATAACAGGCAGAGTTAAGCAAGTGCACCTTATCTTCTGAGTTGAAGGCCATTTAAAAACCTGCGATTACATCTCGTCTTCTGACGCGAATGGGTTAAGACTTAAATTCAGATTATTTAATTCAAATGTCAAATCGAGGTAAGGTCTTCGTCAAGGTTGTTATCTATCACCGACTCTGTTTAAAATATATGTACATGAAATATTAAAGAATTGGAGGAGAAAATGTTCAAGCTTGGGAATTCCTATTTCAAACAACAAAACTTTATACAACTTACATTTTGCAGATGATCAATTGTTAATTGCACAAGATTACCGTAGCGTAGTGGTTAAGGCACTGAGCTACAAGCCAGAGGGTCGAGGGTTCAAGTCCCGTTGGGGTCAGGATTTTTAAACTGACCCAAACCCTCTGGCGGCACTATGGCCCTGGGGTCGACTCAGCCTCTAACGATAATGAGTACCAGGCGCTTGTTCTGGGGGTAAAGTCGGCCGTCACGCAGGGCTGACAACTCGGCTGACATAAAGCCTTAACCTCCTACTACCCCAAGGGCCTCCGGGCCTGTTGTGGGATCACTTTACTTTCGGCCATGAACCTACGGGTTCGATAGTGCCAGTGAGTACAAGATTATGAAGATTTAGAATATATGACTAGAAAATTAATAGAAGAATATGAAAAATGGGGATTAATTTTGAACATGAAAAGAAAAAAAATTATCAATTGGTGAACCAGAACAAAATTTAATTTTGGAGACTGGAGAAAAAAATAAAATCTTGTAGTGAGATTACATATTTAGGAATAAAAATAAATAAAAATGGGAGTTATGAAGAGGAAATAAGAAATAGAAATAATAAAGGAAAATTCGCAATTGCTTGCCTCAATGGAATATTGTGGGATAAAAATATAAGTAATAAAAATAAAATGAATATATATCATACAATTGTTAAAAGCATCATTACTTATGGAGCAGAACTTTGGCCATTAACAACAAAAACAAATAAGTATATTTTGGCAACGGAAATGGATTTTATAAGAAGGGCAGGAAGAATTACAAGAAGAGAAAAAAAATAGGAACTCAGTTATAAGGGAGAAAATGTAGAATGAAGACACTATTTTAGATTATATTAAAACTCAGCAATTAAGATGGTACGGACATGTCCAGCGAATGAAAGAGGATCGACTACCAAAATGTGTTTTGGAATGGAAACCTGAGGTAAAGACGAGGCAGAGGAAGACCTAAAACCTCGTGGAGTCAGGGAATATGTTTATACATGAAGGAGAAACATCTACAACCAGGAGATTGGATGAACCGACAAAATTGGCTATTAGGAATCGGACGATGTCAAAGACATTAATCAACCGATGATCCATCTACTTAAATGTCAAATCGATTTTATTATACGGCTGTGAAACTTGGAAGGCTACAAAACAAACTGAAAAGATATTGCAAATCTTTGTAAATCGCTGCCTAAGGAATAGCCTATCTCGGGTATATGGTGACCAGATATTATAACAAATAAAGAAATTTGAAATAGAACGAATCAAAATGAAATTTGTAATGAAATTAAATTTAGAAATTGGAAATGGATTGGCCATGTGTTAAGGAGAGAGAATGATAACATCACAATCATGTCATTTGGTTGCAACCCCCAAGGATTGAGGAAGACCTAGAGCAGCATGGTGTAATGCCATCAGGGATGAAGCTGAACAGGCAGGGATGAGTTGGAATGAAATTAAGGCATTGGCAAACAACAGAGTGCATTGGCGAACTTTTATCAAGGCCCTATGCTTCCCAGCGGAGTGACCAGGACTACTACTACTACTTGAGAGAATAGAAACCGGGTAGTTATTTTGGTATTGCTATATGGAAAGGATGAAAGAGAATAAATTACCAAAAAAAGTGTTTGAATTATAATCCAGGGAACAAAAGGAGAGAAGGCATTACAATGTCTATATTCAGGGAGTAGGTGAATGGAATGACAGGGAGACATGCAGGATGTGGCAAAGTATGTAGGCCCACCGTTTGAATAACATCATGATATTTATGGAGCAATGGAATTTGGAGGTTCCTGCTACCACGGTTTCACGTTCCTCAGGTGACGGATCAACGGTACTTCATATGTGGAGGATAGCTGAACAACCAGTCGAGAACATGTTCCTCAGGTGATGGATCAACGGTACTTCACATGTGGAGGATAGCTGAACAAGCAGTCGAGAACATGTTCCTCAGGTGACGGATCAACGGTACTTCACATGTGGAGGATAGCTGAACAAGCAGTCGAGAACATGTTCCTCAGGTGACGGATCAACGGTACTTCACATGTGGAGGATAGCTGAACAAGCAGTCGAGAACATGTTCCTCAGGTGACGGATCAACGGTACTTCACATGTGGAGGATAGCTGAACAAGCAGTCGAGAACATGTTCCTCAGGTGACGGATCAACGGTACTTCACATATGGAGGATAGCTGAACAAGCAGTCGAGAACATGTTCCTCAGGTGACGGATCAACGGTACTTCACATGTGGAGGCTAGCTGAACAAGCAGTCGAGAACATGTTCCTCAGGTGACGGATCAACGGTACTTCACATGTGGAGGCTAGCTGAACAAGCAGCCGAGAACTTCCCACCATGCAATTGTGAGGTTAACAGCACCCTCTGACAAAAAAACTTGTTTAGGTTTTGGAAGAGGTTGCATAAAGTGGCACGACAACAGGGAAGTGAATAGGAAGTGATATTTATACTAATTCCGAGCTAAGTTCCAGTTGCACTGTAAAACAACCCACATAAGTTATTTCCTCGCCGACACCGTCTATTGGCAGAACCGTGGGTTTCTACCCGTCATGAGACTGAATTAAAGGTATTGCACAACATTTGATTATGGCTATACAACGTTTATATGTAAATAATAAAATTGTAATAGACAACAGGGCTTTTAAATCTAAACAACAAAAAATGGTAATAATAAATCGTGGTGTCAGACAGGGGTTTCCTTTATCACCTTCTCTTTTTAATTTATATATAGACAAGGTTATGTTAAAGTGGCAGATTAATTTAAATAAATATTTTAAAATAAATAATAAACTGTTGGATACAATATTATTTGCTGATGATCAAGTAGTGATTTCCAGTTCAGAAGATGATCTACAAAGAGCTATTTTTAATTTGGAAAAAGTAAGTGCCAATTGCAATTTAAAAATTTAAAAGAATAAAACTAAAATTTAGCATTTAAAGGACATGATACCTTAAGAGCAAAAATAGTAATTGATAATAAAATTTTAGAGCAGGTGAACAGTTTTAAATATCTAAGGCTTCAATTTATCATATGTTGAAACTGAATATATTAATGACAAAATAAATAAATTTAATCTAATGTGTAGCACTATTAAAAGAACCCTTAAAAACACAAGAAAACTAACAAAAATGAAATTTTACAAAGTAATGGCTGTTCCTGTATTGATGTATGAATCAGAATGTTGGACAATCACTAAAATACAAGAACAAAGATTGCGAGCAGCTGAGATGAGATTTTTAAGAAATTATAGCAGGATATACTCTGCTGGATAAGAAAAGAAATGAAGATATAAGAATGGAACTAAATATTTTCAAACTTATAGACCGAATAATTAAATATAGGAACGACTGGAAAGAACATATTGATAGAATGCCAGAAGAAAGATTTCCAAAATTATTGATAAATATTATAAACCGCACGGAAAGAGAAATGTTGGACGCCCACACAGAAGATGGTCTGAACAATTTAACAATTGTAGCTTTCATGAAACCAGAAGGAGCCAAAGGCTTATAACAAAAAATTATGTATGGGTCTACCTAATCAGACGTTGAAGTGTTTTTCTATGACGTCAGTACATATCCTTTATTTACAATTTCATTATCAACAGTATTCGTGCTCCATTCTGATTTACCTGCAAGTTCTGTTGTTATTTTCACATCACCAATGACTAATGTAGAATATTTTTAACTAAACTATTAGGAAAAAATTGAAATAATTTGTTTCTCCCCGCTATTAAAAAATTTTCCATTTTGGTGCTTTAAAAATTGTTTACGAGAAGCAGCCATTTGGGACAATTGAAACTTTAATGTATTCTGCCTGCATTGTGGATGCGTAAATAAATTATACAATTAATTGCTTATTTATTTTATATATTACAATTGTAATCATATATTTTAAGATTTTCGCATATAACTTATACAGACATAAAATAAAATAAGTTAAAATGTACCTTCTTAGGTAAAATCCGTCGTCCCCAACTTATAAAATATGTAATCTTTATGCCTGTAGGCCTTTCAGAACATCCGTTCCATCTTCAGCAGGTCACTTTTCGCTACCATCCAGTATGATGGTTGATGCTGCTGGTCCTAATGTGGCTTTGTATCGACATTAATAATAATAATAATAATAATAATAATAATAATAATAATAATAATAATAATAATAATAATAATAATAATATTATAATAATAATAATAATATAAATATGATACATTATACCAGAAACAGCAATTAATATATATACCTTACACTGGATAATAATGAAGTCGAGTTTAGAGCAAATATAAATTTAGATTTCTTTTAAAAGATACCAATGTCCGGCAGCCCCTTATTTCTTGTGGTAGGGAATTCCAGTTGCGAGAAGTGAAGATGGTATATGACATGGAGTGATGTGATGTCCTATGTTGCGGTATATTAAGCAAGAGACTATGTTGTGATCTTGTGTTTAAGTTATGGTTTGAGGATAGATACTGGAAACGGGATGATACATAATTGGGAATCGAGGTATGTAGGATCTTAAATAGGAGAATTAGACAGTGCGATTTTCTTCTCTCTTTTAGATGTAGCCATGACAATTCGTGGAATAATGGAGAAATGTGATCGTATTTTCGAACATTAAATATGAATCTGATACACATATAGGACATTAGGACCAGCAGCATCAACCATTATACTGGATGGTAGCGAAAAGTGACCTGCTGAAGATGGAATGGATGTTCTGAAAGGCCTACAGGCATAAAGATTACATATTTTATAAGTTGAGGACGACGGATCTTACCTAAGAAGGTATATTTTAACTTATTTTATTTTATTAGTCTCCATCTCAACGGTTTTAACAATGAATTTTATTAGTATTGATTATACAGACATGTCCACCGCTGTGGTCTCGAGGTAGCGTGCTGCCTTGTCACGCAGCGGGCCCGGGTTCGATTCCCGGTCGGGGCAGTTTTTCTGGGTGAGGTTTTTATCGGGGTTTTTCCTCATTTGTAAGACAAACGACAGGAAAACTTTAAGGCCCAAACGGTCCCCGAAATCATATGGCCATCATCATCCTTATCCTTATCATTATCATCATCATCCTTCACCGGTGTGGAAAGCAACGGGAAGCTACCACACCTACACAATTCCCTAGTAAAGCTGCTAGCATAGCATGAAAATGCTGTGATTGCAGTGAAGGACCTGCCTTCGGGCAGAATTACTATGGATGGATACAGACATGTGCTACATAATATATATTCTTTTTTATTATTTCTACTTTATTTATTTCGTCTGTTAGAGAACGATTTACATTTTCTTATACGCTTAAAGGTTGTTTGGTTGGTGCCTAATGTGCTGCATCTAAACACTCAAATCATTACCAATCTTGCCCCCCACTACTTTGAAGTTTTGAAAGTTACCTGTTTGACGGCTGTACAATACACGCCTAAAGGTAAAATCATTATTTGACCAATGAAAATGCAGCCATACATCTGGTTTATTTACATTAGAACTGGAACTGAGCTCGGTAGAGATAGGTATAGTATTTTACTCGCTGTGTTAATGTTATCAGGAGAATTAGATGGCCAGTCCATTCAACTCGAATTGGCGACAGTTGAAGAGTTTTAAAAAAATTAATGGGAACTCCTTGGGAAAAAGAAAATTAGGAATACTTTGGTGTAATTGGGAGGATAATATTCGGATGGATCTTAGGGAACTGAATTCAGTTGGCTTGGGATACATCTTCATTGTATAATTTTCAGATTTTCTCCATTCTAATGTGATGCATTGCTTCTCCCTGAACATTAGACATTTTTTAGAACACTCTGTATATAGTAAAAGTAACCTTTTGAACTGGTGATTAAATACAGCATCAATTGATGTAGAATAATAAGTTATAAAATGATATAATGCATTAATGTTGTGAAAACCTGTAAAAATGAAGGGATGCTCCTTGCCCATTTGACGGCCAAGAACAGCAGCTTAGCAGCCGATTCATAAACGTTCTCAGCCGGCAGGAGAGTGAGGCAGGTTAGATCTAGTGGACGTAGTGCGTACTGTCTGCTCACAGATGGCACTGGAGTTGCTCTTCCTTCGTTCGAACGGTAGTCACTATTGGATATTCCGTCACAAGCGTCTGTAAAATCCACAAATTACAAAGTACACTTTCTTCAGCCAGTATTTTTTAAAAAAAAGTATAATGAAAACAATAAGTGATTGTATTTTTGTATAAACAAAAGTAATACAACTGTTCTATTATTAATTTATTAAAACACAGTATTAGAGACAGGATATTAAGGTTAAGGAAAATGCCTACAGTTATTTATTATAGATAATGTAAAAGTGACATCCCAACACGCACACACTATTGAGTAACACTAAGAAATTAGGACTGGAAGTAAATATCAGTAAAACTAAATATATGGTCACACGTAGTAATTAAGTATATAATGGAAATGGACAGCTAATGACAAATGAGGGAGATTTTGAGGAAGTGGCTGAATTCAAATAGCTGGGGGCACGCCGTAGCGTAGTGGTTAAGGCACTGAGCTACAAGCCGGAGGGTCGAGCGTTCAAGTCCCGTTGGGGTCAGGATTTTTAAACTGACCCAAACCCACTGGCGGCACTATGGCCCTGGGGTCGACTCAGCCTCTAACGGAAATGAGTAACAGACGCTTGTTCTGGGGTAAAGGCGGCCGTCACGCAGGGCTGACAACCCGGCTGACATAAAAGTGCCGATTGTCTAGAAAAAGTGGGAGCCTTAACCTCTTACTACCCCAAGGGCCTCCGGGTCTGTTGTGGGATCACTTTACTTTACTTTAGGAACAATAATCACAAATAGGAATGAGATGCACAAAGAAATTAAACATAGGCTCAATTCTGGAAATGTATGCTATTATGTATTGCAGAGACTCTTGATGTCCCAACTCCTTTCAAAAAACGTTAGCTGAAAATATATAAAACTATTATTCTACCAGTTATATTATATGGGTGCGAAACATGGACTCCTACTTTAAGGGAGGAAAGGAGATTACGAGTATTTGAGAATAAAGTTCTTAGGAAAATTTTTGGACCAAAGAAAGATGAACAGACATGTGAATGGAGAAGACTACATAACAATGAACTACATGGTCTTTATAGGAAGCCAGATATAATAAGAATAGTTAAGTCTCATAGACTGCGATGGGCAGGACATGTTGCACGTATGGGGAATGAAAAACGTGCATGGAAGCTTCTTGTAGGAAAGCCAGAGGGAAAACGCCCAGTTGGTAGACCAAGAATGAGGTGGGAGAACAACATTAACTATGATTTGAGGGAAGTAGATTATACAGGGAATGATTGGAAAGCATTGGCTCAGGATAGGGATGTATGGAGAGTTTATGTCGCGCGGCCATGAACCTACGGGTTCGATAGTGCCAGTGAGTAAGTAAGTAAAAGTGACTTCATATAAGTTCATACCAACGACCCTAGAGTTGTTTTCATTCTAGTTCATCTTCTTCTTCTTCTTCCGAATGCAGTATTGGGTGATGATGCCCGTTCTGCGACTACAAAAACTGATCTTTCCATCGGTTGAAGGGCCTTCCGAGGTCTCTTTTGCCTTTAGGGTTGAAGTGGTAAATCATCTTTGGTAAACGGGAATTTGACATTCTCTGGACGTGTTGGAACCATTTAATCTGACTATTTAACTCATGCCCCAAACGGGAGTCAATGACCAATCACGTTTCAATGATTTCTGTTTTACAACCAATCACAGTCGTGTTTCACCAAATATTTATCAATATTAAATTTACAGGTCTGACCATTATTTTGCAGTGACTGAGCCTGTGAGAAATACTGCTACCAGATTGTATATATAGTGCATAGATGTCAACACATAGCGCTTGCAGGAGTTAATATAAAAACATTTGTAGCAATTTATTATACCACAAAAAAACACTGTTTGCACTTTCTTAAATGTATTTTTTCCCAGGTAATCCAGAAAAATATAATTGTCATATTTACATCATACATCAGAAATTAATTAATATACAGTTTGATGTGTTTAATTTTTTCCCCACTAGAGAGCATTCTTACAGTATTACGTTCCTTTGGTAATAAATAGTATGATCTGGTTGCAGTGATAAACAAAAGAAGCAGATGAAGCGTAGCAATCGTTTCTCATTTGTTTTCAAACATCGCCGTTTACATTAAATATATAAATATTTTAAAATAACTATAGTTAAATAATGATTTGTGAGTAAACAACTTAATTTTATTCGTTAAATAGTCCTAACAAATGCCACTCTTGATTTCCAAATTCTCTAGATAAATTCACTCCTCACTTCGTGAGTCGTGAATTTATCGATAATTTGGAAATCACTCGTGGCATTACTTATGATAATTTTGTATATGTTCAACCATTTCCCTACTATTCCACTGCATCCTTATCTCATCACTTTTCATTCTATCCCTTAAAGTTACTCCACTTAGTGATCGGAAGAATCTCATTTGTGAACTATTAATGCGGGATTTATCTTTTGCTCGAAGTGTCCAGCATTCACTTCCGTATAGTAGAGCAGGTTTGGCTATGGCATTATGAAATCTCAATTGGATTTCTTTCCTCATTTGTTTTCCAAAATTTCTCCTAATTATACCATTTAATCTGTTATATTTTTCTAAATTTATTTCCACATCTTTTTGATTATGAAACCGTGATATATTATTACTTAAATAATTAAATTGTGCTACTTGTTCTATTGGTTTATTATTTATTATTATTTTTACTCTCGAAAGTCCCTTTCCAGTGATTGCCATGGATTTGGTTTTATTTTCAGATATTTTCATGTTGTATTTTTTCAGGGTGTTCTGCAATTTAAACACTGATCTCTGCAAATCATCTTCATTCTCCGCATTCAAGTTCATTTTGCCTATAAATGCCTATTTCAGTTTATAATGCCTATAAATGCCTATTTGCCATTTTTTTCTCGAAATTAACTTAGTATTTCAATGAAATCAATTGAAATGGACAAAATTCATGTCACATATCATTTCATAGAAAGTATCTAGTGTTCTTTTTATTAATTCTCTTAGAATATTTTAGGATAAAGGTGTCAATAAGCCAATAATCTATCAGGGTTCCAGCTAGAGGCACTTCTGTTAGGTAAATATTGCATTTTTCCACCTCATGCAGTCCCGTTAAGCGAAATAGTCCTAAGCCCATTGTATTATGCTCCGGCTCTAAGTCATGGAGAAAGTTCTATAGTACAGTTTTGCTTCTTTTCAATACAAACATTTCTGAGTGACAAAGAGAGTACATGGCTCAAATTTTCTTTCTCTGTCTCACACCTGGTGCTGAAACCTTTAAGTGACTGACAATATTATTTTTGATGTTCCATCCATCCGTAGTAATTCTGCCCGAAGGCAGGTCCTTCACTGCAATCATAGCATTTTCATTCTATGCTTGCAGCTTTACTAGGGAAATGTAAGTGTGGCAGCTTCCCGTTGCTTTCCACACCGGTGAAGGATGATGATAATGATAAGGATGGTGATGATGCTGATGGCCATATGATTTCGGGGACAGTTTGGGCCTTAACATTTTCCTGACATTTGTCTTACAGGTGAGGAAAAACCCCGATAGAAACCTCACCCAGATAAACTGCACCGACAGCGGTGGACTTTTTGATGTTGGTAACGCTGAATTCAGTCTGTAGTCCTCATTCACAGACAGGTGCTTCAAAGACAAATTGGTGCGACGAATATTAGGCTGTAAAAATGTATGATATAGTCTAGTTTTTGTAAGAGCCTATTTTGAATTGTTAGTGCCTATATTAATGATTTTAGTGCCTTTTTGCCTGCCTAATTTGAATTTTTTAAGTGCCTAACGCCCGAAATCTACACATTATTTCTGTAAGAGTACCAAGTGATTTTTCATTGAAAAAGTTTCTAATATTTTCGTTTTTCGAGGTTATGTCAAAGGTGATTTGAACTCAATAAAAAGAAAATATTCGTACCGCCTGAGCATTCGTACACAACTACAGGTTGTCTCAAATTTAGAGTCAAAATTATACAGATGGCCTTGGACTGTAAATTGACTATTTTGGGATAAGGAATGAATAGTCGGAAATATATACTTAGCTTTATATACAAATAAGTTACACCTCATAGCTATGAGCATGTGTTTAAAATGGCGGTTGATTCAATACATGCACTCTTTCAATCATCCCTTGTGACTTCTGTACAACGACATAGGTAGTAGTTCGTAATCGGTATCTACAGGGGTTTCATCCACCAGAAATTTAATTTGACCAATGTCAACGCAGCCGGCAGGCAGGTGTTTCGTGTTAAATCGAAAGTAGCTTACAAAGACTTTCTTAGCATAAGATCTCGTGGAGCCTGAAATATCCAGTTCAGATCATAGATTCTATATCTCAAAATGGCCACTTTACAACCTTCTATCATCTGTATAATTTTAACATCAGGTGTAAATATTTTATTTACACCCCCCTCCTTGTAACATCAGTATGTAGTTTAATTCGTGGCAGTAATTTATCTGGAATGGCCAGATCAAAATATGTTAAACATGTTAATAAACGTCTTACCAGATACGTCTAATTAAAAATTTATGACAAGGAATAAAAAATATGTTTTTTCAGAAATCAGAATATAAAACAATACTTTAAATTTCATTAATACAATACCGGTAATGAACCTGTTATCGATAATACACAAACAGAATACCAACCCAAGAGTTAATATACTCCGAAGAGATCGAAATACTAAAATCAAGAACATAAACTTACTTAATGAGAACACACCCAGTGACCTGAACCATCTATACAAAATTCAGGCAAGCAACAGTTTCATATGCAGAACATGTAACATATGTATCCGAAAGGCCTCCTAAATATTTCACAGCATTTCATATTCTTGAGAACGAGTGAGACGCAACTGAGAAGGTGTTAATTTTATTTTTAAATTTTGATTAATATAAAGATTGACAATTTTAAAATAGAACAATTTTCCTACCTAGACAGTATATTTAGCAATGATAACCGAAATATAGTAGAAATAAAGAAAATTATTGCATTGGCTAAAAAACATTTATGAGAAAGGACATATTAATGTATCAATTTCCGTACAATTAAGATTGCTATTTCAGACAAAGTTTAGCAGAACACAAGAAAGAGCTGGACACCTAATATATAAAAATGTTTGTTTGTTTGTTCGTACTTTATGCGCGGCCATACTGTTGATCCGATTGTGATGGGGGTTTTTGCAAAATTATCAGGAGATTCCCGGCATGAACATAGGCTATTAGAGAGTTGAGATACCTTTTTAGTGAAAAACGTGAAAAAGTCCCTTTTTTACCATTAAATGGCCTACGCTGTCCGAACCAAAACAAATACACAAAATTGAATATCTCAAAAAAACTCTACAAAAAGTCCGCGACAGCTTATGTTTATCTTTTATAGATATCACACAGTAGCCATTTTTGTCTTTCATTGATGCCAAGGAGATCGGGATAAGTAGATTCGCGGGCAAGCATGTGCATTCGATTGTCATGGGGCTTTATGCAAAATGTTCAGCATTTTCCCTGGAAGGTTATAGGTTATAAGAGAGTTTTAATGCTCAAGCCCTTCGCCCTTAAAATCACCTCCTGTAGTGAAAAACGTGAAAAAAGTGTATTTTTATAAGCTTAAATGGCTTACGCTGCCTAATCCATAACAAATACACAAAATTGTTATACTTACTTACTCATGGCACTATCGAACCCGGATGTTCATGGACGCGCGGACATAAGCTCTCCATACATCCCTATCCTGAGCTAATGTTTTCCAATCATTCCATGTATAGTCTACTTCGCTCAAATCATAGTTAATATTATTCTCCCACATCATTCTTGGTCTACCAACTGGGCGTTTTCCTTCTGGCTTTCCTACAAGAAGCTTCCATGCAAGTCTTTCATTCCCTATACGTGCAACATGTCCTGCCCATCGCAGTCTACGAGACTTAACTGTTCTTATTATATTTGGCTTCCTATAAAGACCATGTAGTTCAGTGTTATTTTGTCTTCTCCATTCACCTGTCTGTTCATCTCTCTTTGGTCCAAAAATGTTCCTAAGTACTTTATTCTCAAATACTTGTAATCTCCTTTCCTCCCTTAAAGTAAGAGTCCTTGTTTCGCACCCATATAATATAACTGGTAGAATAATAGTTTTATATATTTTCAGTTTAACATTTTTTGAAAGGAGTTGGGACATCAAGAGTCTCTGCAATGCATAATAGCACGCATTTCCAGAATTGAGCCTATGTTTAATTTCTTTGTGCATCTCATTCCTCTTTGTTATACACAGAATTAAATATCTAAAAAAAAAACTCTACAAAAAAGTCCGCGACAGCATATGTTTATCTTTTACTGATAACTCACAATAACCATTTTTGTCTTTTATTGATGCCAAGAAGATCGGGATAAGTAGATTCCCGGGCAAGCATAGCAGCGTACGGCGGGTATTCTTTTATGGATAACTCAAAATAACGAATTTTGTCTTTCAGCTCATTTGTGCCAAGTACATCGGGATGCGTAGATTAATCAGCACGGGGCATCTAAAAATAATAACGATATAAATTTGTATTCATTTTTCCTTTTACTTATTCAACTAAATGCAAAAACACATTATCATTTATTTAGGTGCAGCAGCGCAGCCGGGTATTAGCTAGTGACATAATTGAAAGTATGAAATATCAACGGAGTGAGAAAATACTTAAAAACATAGCATCATTTATCCTGATAAATAAATAGGCTTCATCATCATCATCATCAACAACAAGGATTAAGCCCAATGGCCTGTTCCGATCTCATTATAGCTCGAATTGGTCCTTCCATCTCTTCAATGGTCTTCCCAACATTATTCTCCCTTTTGGTTTATAATTATACATTCTTCTTGGTATGCGCTGTTCATTCTTTCGTAATACGTGCTGAAGATAAGCATTTTGATAATATTTTATTCTTTCACAGAGATTAAATATATTAAGTTCTGTTCTTATATCTTCGTTTTTTCTTTTTATCGGTCCTTTGGTATCCTGCTATTGCTCTCAACATCTTCATTTCAGCAGCCTCTATTTGTTTACTATCTGCCTTTGTTAATGTCCAAGTTTCACATCCATAGATAAGAAATGGAACTGCCAATACTTTGTAAAACTTCAAAATAGTTTATTTTCTAGTCTTATTCAATAAAGTACGTTTAATTGTGCCACATAGATAATTGAATCGTTGTATTTTAGTGTGTTTATCTAAATTTCTGTCATTGCCTAAATGACATCCCAAATAATTAAAATTCTCAACTTGGTCTATAATTACATTGTTTATCATTATTTTTGTTCTTCAGATACTTTATTAATATCGTATAGAACTTGTGTATGCTTTCACGGCCGGAGTCTTTCAGACTAAATGGCCGTGGTCACGTTTTGTTCAAACTCGACGTAGACTGCGATAGACACCCTCAGGAGATTCTGTGTGCTCTATGTGAACTCCCCAATTGCCCTCTTCAGCCGAGAGCTGAGTCCACAGAGAGCACTCAGTATTTCTGAGTATTATAAAATAAAATAAGTTAAAATTTACCTTCACAGGTAAAATCTGTCGTCCTCAACTTATAAAATATGTAATCTTTATGCCTGTAGGCCTTTCAGAACATCCGTTCCATCTTCAACAGTTCACTCTTCGCTACAGCATCAACCATCATACTGGATGCTGTAGCGAAGAGTGAACTGCTGAAGATGGAACGGATGTTCTGAATGGCCTACAGGCATAAAGATTACATATTTTATAAGTTGAGGACAACGGATTTTACCTAAGAAGGTATATTTTAAGTTATTTTATTTGATGACTCTCCACCTCATCGGTTTTAACAATGAATTTTATTAATATTTCTGAGTACGTATACCGCAGTAGTAGACGAAACGTCGATATGTTGGAAGATCAATTGCACAACATAACTGCAGCAGGAAGTTAAGTATAGTTCCTCTGTTACAATAGCACTATGTAATTTATCTTTGTTTTTGTAGGGGCACGCTGTAGCCTAGTGGTTAAGGCACTGCCTTAGCCTTCCACTACCCCAAGGGCCTCCTGAGGGCTGTAGTGGGAATAGTTTACTTTACCTTTTTGTATTAGAACACCTTTGGTTCAAATGTTTATTTCTTTTCGTAGTCTGTCTCTTGCGGTTGATTGAAACCTGACTCATAACGTTTGGTTTGCAAATAAAAAAACTTAAATATAGAGAGCAGGAGGCAAGTTATACAATATGATTTTTGTATTGTGCTGATTGTGCCTGTGGTAGAAGGATCTGGACAAAAAATGACAGAAAGTTTATGGACACGATTACCAAAGATAATTTTTTATCAGAAACTAACAAGTATTGCATGAAATAGAATAAGATAGGCCAATCTTCAAAAGCAATGGTAGAATAATGTCCTTTCTCGCCATCACAATATGTAATTTCCTTTGACACATTTTTTAAGACAAAATTTTGAGAAAAAATTAAGGGCACACCAAGAAAGACAGTGTACGATGTTACAAGAATTATAGGGTACAAGACTACCAAGAAATGAAAAGGGTTTCTGAAATAAATAATAATTTAAAAAAACTAAAACAACACGCTTTATTAGAAAACCGAATTAAAATATTAAAATTTAATTTAATTTCCAACGCGCTTGGGATTAAATTAAAATGGTCAACAAAAAAATCATCCCCTACACATCTAAAATAAAACTAGAGTTATCTACAAAAAAAATTACCATCAAAAGTGTGGGGTGCTCTTTATCTTCTTCTTCACGGTTTAGGCTTATTTACTAGCCTGTTCCGGCTCCAAATTGCTGCTCTTTCCATCGTTTTCTTGGTCTTCCCAAACTACTTCTTCCTCGTGGTGAATAGTTGTATGCTGCTTTGGGTATTCTATTCTCAGTCATCCTTACCAAGTGTTCTTTCCAGTTTGTTCTGTATTTCTCTATTGTTGTGTTTAATTCCTCTACTTTTAGTTGATGTCTTATTTCTGTGTTGTGTTTTTTGTCTGTTCTTTGATATCCTGCTATTGGTCTGAGGAATCTCATTTCAGCAGCTTGTATTCTGGCAGATTGTTGTGTTGTCACTGTCCATGTTTCGGATCCATTAGTAATAATAGGCACTGCCATTGTCTTGTATAATTTCATTATAGAGTCTTTCCTGACTTTATTTTTCAAAGTTCTTTTTAGTGTTCCTGTTATATAATTAAACTTATTTAGTTTGTTATTTATATCTGTTTCCGCTGTGTATGATATTTCGCAACCTAGGAAGTTATATCTTACTACTTGTTCTATTGGTTTATTTTCTAATATTATCTTTGTCCGAACTGGATGAGCGCCCTTGAAGGACATTGTTTTTTATTTTTGTGAGGATATTTCCATGTTGTATTTTTTTGATATTTCATTTAGTTTATATAGCATTCTTTGTAGTTCGTCCTCTGATTTTGCTATAAAAATCTGGTCATCTGCAAAGGCTACTGTTTTTATTACTATATTTCCTAAGTTAATTCCCCCAGTCGTCATTTGCTTCCATTATCTTATGTCGTCGAAATAAATGTTAAAAAGCGTGGTTGATAGTGGACAACCTTGTCTAACTTCTCCTGTTATATGTATTGGTTCCCTTTGATTTATTTTTATTTTTGTTTTCTCATACATTTTCTTAATTACTGCTGTCAAGTGTAGTGGAATTCCCTGTGGATTATCACCTTGGCGTGGTAGGGAGGCTTAGTACCAATGACCCAGACGATCATAACCGGGAAGCCTTGGCTTGAGGTTAGATAAGAGGAGAGGGAACTAAGAATAATCCGCAACGTGGGAGCAACGACCACACTGGAAGCTGCAAACACGGAAGACCACAACGGCAGACACGGCGGAGATAGAAATATCGGAACTGCAAAAATGGCGGAAGTGGCAACCCAATCTCTGGGGATGAAATAAGAGACCCATCTCGGGGAAACAAGAGTGAAGTCCTCAACGGCAGAAGTGCGGAAGAGGCAACCCTCCTTGTGGGGATAAAACACAAGGAAGCAAGTCCAAAGGCTTTAAGCAGGCAGCCCCTCCAAAGGACTAACCCTGCAGTACGTTAGTAGCGTACTCAGGGGACGCTTCAAAATGCTTACAAGCTCCAAAGAGATAGCAGGACTGCTCTTTATCAATTAATATATTTGATAATAAACAGATATTGGTAAAAGTAAAGTCTCTAAGAAGATAACGTAAAAATCATAAAAAGCCGCCCACCCGCTTTTGAAAGCAATTTTTATTTGTAGATAACTCTAGTTTTATTCTAGATGTGTTGGAGATGATTTTTTTGTTGACCACTATAATTTTATCCCAAGAGTGTTGGAAATTAAAATTATTTTTTTATTTTTGGTTCGGTTTTCTAATAAAGCGAGTTGTTTTAGTTTTTTAAAACTATTATTTATTTTTTATTTTTTAAGTTTGGTTTTCTAATAAAGCGTGTTGTTTTAGTTTTTTTAAAACTATTATTTATTATTTTAAATTTTTAGTTTAATTTATTGTGATAAACCGGAATCCCATGGAAATTTAATTGTTTACGATATTTTTAGTGTCTAGGCACGAATATAATTGTATATTTTTTTAAATTATTATCATCTAACATTATTATAATATTTTTGAATACTTTAATATAGATAAATAGTTACAGTTAATCGTATCCTTCTCATATTTTTTTGGGTAAAATGTAATGTGGTAAGTTTACAAAATTGTCATTAATATATTTTACAGAATAAGATAAAAATGCAAATATCTTTAAATTCGATACTATTGTAGTATGAGCTAAAAGTAATACTCTTCTAAAAAAAGTCCTCCGGGCCGGATTTGAACCAACGACCTATGGATTACTGAAATTATATACCACTACAGTCCACCACTCTACCAACTGAGCTACAAGAGGATATAATATTAATTTCTTACAACGATGGACTAAAAAGTCGATAAGTCCGCAACCTATTATATGTTATTTATGAAATTATTGTATTGTCATTGGTCCTTTACAAGTATACAACATTTCAAGTCGATCCAATGTTTTTAAGTGTGCGAAATAGTGTTGAAAGATTCCGTTACATAGACAGATATAGGTCAAGCTAATATAAAGCGTGTAAAAAGAGAAGATTGATTTCACTCACAAGGCATTCCGTTTAAAAGAAGAATAAGAAGAATAAACAAAAGAAGACCAGATGAAGAACAAATTTAGTAGTTTGACAGATAAAGCGAATGGGACAAAAATTTGTGAGACAACTCTTTCATACGTACTTACTTACTTAGGCTACTCACTGGCACTATCGAACCCGCAGGTTCATGGCCGCGCGGACACAAGCTCTCCACACATCCCTATGCTGAGCCAATGCCTTCCAATCATTTCCTGCATAATCTACTTCCCTCAAATCATAGTTAATGTTATTCTCCCACCTCATTCTTGGTCTACCAACTGGGAGTTTTCCCCTCTGCCTTTCCTACAAGAAGCTTCCATTCAAGTCTTTCATTCCCCATACGTGCCACATGTGCTGCCCATCGCAGTCTACGAGACTTAACTGTTATTATATCTGGCTTCCTATAAAGACCACGTAGTTCATTGTTATGTAGTCTTCTCCATTCACATGTCTGTTCATCTCTCTTTGGTCCAAACATTTTCTTAAATACTTTATTCTCAAATACTTGTAATCTCCTTTCCTCCCTTAATGTAAGAGTCCATGTTTCGCACCTACTGGTAGAATAATAGTTTTATATATTTACAGTTTAACGTTTTTTGAAAGGAGTTGGGACATCAAGAGTCTCTGCAATGCATAATAGCACGCATTTCCAGAATTCAGCCTATATTTAATTTATTTGTGCATCTCATTCCTATTTGTGATTATTGTTCCTAGGTATTTGAACTCAGCCACTTCCTCAAAATTTCCCTCATTTGCCATTAGCTGTCCATTTCCATTATATAATGAATTTCTATGTGTGACCATATATTTAGTTTTATTGATATTTACTTCCAGTCCTAATTTCTTAGTATTACTCAATAGTGTGTGCGTGTTGTCCTTTAGTATCTCCTCGCTATCGGCCAACAATACTACATCATCAGCATAAACTAACAGCTTATTAATACCATTGAGTTGTAAGCCTTCTTCACCCTCTAAAGATTTGAAGGCATGCTCTAGTACAAAATTAAATAGTAGAGGAGATAGTGCATCTCCTTGCTTCAACCCATTCTGGATTTCAAAAGTGTCCGAAAACTCTTTGCCTACACGCACCCTACTCTTTGTGCCATTTAGACACATTCGTATAAGTCTAACTAACTTTTTAGGAATTCCGAACTCCAGCAGGATGCTATATAACTTCTCCCTCTTAATTGAATCATGTGTTTTTTTGAAGTCTACATATAGTTGATGTACAGTACCATTATATTCCCATTTCTTTTCTAAAATCTGTTTTATACTAAAAATCTGATCTGTTGTAGAACTGTTTCTTCTAAACGCACATTGATGATCTCCTAGAATGTCATCAATATAGGGAGTAAGTCTGCTTATTAATATATTTGTTAGAATTTTGTACGAAGTTGAAAGTAATGAGATGCCCCTGTAGTTGTTGCAATTAGTTTTACTCCTTTCTTATAAATTGGTACGATAATTGATTCTTTCCATTCATCTGGAAGAGCTTCTTTTTCCCAAATCATACTAAACAACCAGTGTATCTTGTCCATCAATTTTTCTCCCCCTGATTTTATCAGTTCTGCTGGGATCTCATCTGAACCTGATGCTTTATACATCTTCAATTTTTCAATCGCCATTTCAACCTCTAATGCACTTGGCTCTGCGACTAGCATTTCTGCTGTCTGTAAATTATCCTCCTCAATGTCCTGTTCTGTATGTACATTTAATAGCTGATTAAAGTAACTTTTCCATCTATTTAATATACTCCTGGAATCTGCAATCAGTAGGCTAAATACTTCTGGGAAAACGTAAAATGTACAGATGAAAATGTACTGTGTTCTTATCAAATGGCATATAGGAAGAATTGAGGCAAAATAATGAAGGATAGAACCATAGAATCTGATTCCTATTATAAAACGCGAATGATGTTCCTTCTACGACATGTGGGGCTGCATGATCACACTCCTCTGGTCTTCATAAATCAAGGGATTGTGGGCCGTAAAGCATTAAATTATAAACAAAATAATAAATTTACAACAACGTGACCAACAAGAGGACTTACTGTATATAATCCACAAATGCGCTTATTTTTGAACACATGTAAACTGTTTAATACATCTCCCCGTTCAATCGAAATCAGTTCTATCGAGTACTTGTAGAAAATTTTAGAGAAAAAGATAATAAGGGTAATTTGCAACACGCATGATCTGAAACGAGTTTTGAGTATTGAGATAATATTTGAGGTTTAGAAATCAAAATTCCTGTACACTGAGACAATGGTTCAATTCCTGTACACTGAGACAATGGTTCAATTCCTGTACACTGAGACAATGGTTCAATTCCTGTACACTGAGACAATGGTTCAATTCCTGTACACTGAGACAATGGTTCAATTCCTGTACACTGAGACAATGGTTCAATTCCTGTACACTGAGACAATGGTTCAATTCCTGTACACTGAGACAATGGTTCAATTCCTGTACACTGAGACAATGGTTCAATTCCTGTACACTGAGACAATGGTTCAATTCCTGTACACCGAGACAATGGTTCAATTCCTGTACACTGAGACAATGGTTCAATTCCTGTACACTGAGACAATGGTTCAATTCCTGTACACTGAGACAATGGTTCAATTCCTGTACACTGAGACAATGGTTCAATTCCTGTACACTGAGACAATGGTTCAATTCCTGTACACTGAGACAATGGTTCAATTCCTGTACACTGAGACAATGGTTCAATTCCTGTACACCGAGACAATGGTTCAATTCCTGTACACTGAGACAATGGTTCAATTCCTGTACACTGAGACAATGGTCAAAACTAAAGGAAATCCAACTAAATATTGAAATGTCGTTGAATCAATTTGATTTTTATACAACGCACCCGGCGTGCGCTGCTGCGCCTAACAATGCACTAGATAACACCCGGCGTGCGCTGCTGCGCCTAACAATGCACTAGATAACACCCGGCGTGCGCTGCTGCGCCTAACAATGCACTAGATAACACCCGGCGTGCGCTGCTGCGCCTAACAATGCACTGGATAACACCCGGCGTGCGCCTAAATAAATTAAAATTGATGTGTTTTTATGTTTAGTTGAATAAGTATAAGGAAATATAATTATAAATTTGTATTTTTTAGATACCCCGTGCTGATTACCCGGCGTTGCCCGGGAATCTACTTATCCCGATTTTCTTGACATAAATGAGCTGAAATGCGAAAATTAAAATATTTTATGTTTAGTTAAATAAGTGATGGAGAAATTTATATCGTAATTATTTTTAGATACCACGTGCTGTTTACTTGGCGTTGTCCGGGAATCTACTCATCCCGATCTTCTTGGCATATATGAGCTGAAAGACAAAAATTAATGTATTTCTTATGATTAGTTGTATATGTGTAATGAAAAATATTATAAATGTATCCATCCATCCATCCATAATAATTCTGCCCGAAGGCAGGTCTTTCACTGCAATCATAGAATTTTCATGCTATGCTTTGAAGCTTTACTTCGGAATTGTAGGTGTGTTAGCTAGCGTCCCGTTGATTTCCACATCGTTGAAGGATGATGATGATGATGGTGATAATGATAAGGATGATGATGATGGCCATATGATTTCGGGGACCGTTTGGGCCTTAAAGTTTTCCTGACATTTGTCTTACTGGTGAGGAAAAACCCCGATAAATACCTCACCCAGAAAAACTGTCCGGATCGAGGATCGAACCCGGGTTCGTTGCGTGAGAACGCAGCACGCTACCTTGAGACCACAGTGGTGGTCTATAAATGTAGGGCTTATATTTTAATTATTTTAACATTCCTCGTGCTGATTATTACCCGGTGTTGCCCGGGAATCTACTTATCTCGATATTCTTGGCATAAACGAGCTAAAAGACGTAATTCGTTATTGTGAGTTATCCGTAAAAGAATATCCGCGCCATGTACTGCTATGCTTGCACAGGAATCTACGTACTTGTCTCGATCTTCTTGGCATCAATGAAAGACAAAAATGGTTATTGTGAGTTATCCATAAGAGATAAACATATGCTGTCGCGGACTTTTTAATAGAGCGTTTTGAGATATTCAATTCTGTGTACATTAATTTTGTGTATTTATTATTGTTTAGGCAGCATAAGCCATTTAAGCGCCCAAAGAGCTATTTTTTTTTTCACGTTTTCCACTACAAAGGGCGATTTTTAAGGGTGTAGGAGTTGAGTATCACAACTCTCTTAAAGCCTATGTTCATTCCGGGAATCTCCTGAACATTTTGCAAAAAGTCCCATCACAATCGGATCAACGGTATGGCCGCGCATAAAGTACGAACAAACAAACAAACAAACAATCATTCATTCATTTTTATACAATGTACTAGCTAATACCCGGCGTGCGCTGCTACTCCTAAATAAATGTTAATGTGTTTTTACCAGCAGCCGTGCGCTCTTATGCTTGCCCGGGAATCTGCTTATCGCGATATTCGTTAAAGACAAGAATGGTTATTGTGAATTATCCGTAGAAGATAAACATATGCTGTTGTGCACTTTTTTTGTGGAGCTTTTTGAGATATTCAATTCTGTGTACATTAATTTGGTGTATTTGTTATGGTTTAGGCAGCGTAAGCCATTTAAGCGTCAAAATAGGAACTTTTTCACATTTTTCACTACAAAGGATGATTTTTAGGGGTGAAGGATTTGAGTATCACAACTCTCTTATAGCCTATGTTCATCCCCGGAATCTCCTGAACATTTTGCAAAAAGCCCCATCAAAATAGGACGAACGGTGTGGCCGCGCATAAAATACGAACAAACAAACAAACAAACATGCAAACAAACAAACAGACATTAAATTTTATATATCAGATTGTGTGTACGAATACTTCTTGTACCGATTACTGAACATAAATGTACCGTTTTTTATACAGAAGTGACAGTATAATATATATCCATCCATAGTAATTCTACACGAAGGCAGGTCCTTCACTGCAATCATAGCATTTTCATCTTTGCTTGCAGCTTTACTAGGGAAATATAGGTGTGGTAGCTTACCGTTGCTTTCCACACCGGTGAAGAATGATGATGATGATGATGATGATGATGATGATGATGGCCATATGATTTCGGGGACCGTTTGGGCCTTAAAGTTTTCCTGACATTTGTCTTACAGATGAGGAAAAACCGCGAGAAAAACCTCACCCAGAAAAACTGCCCCGACCGGGAATCGAACCCGGGCCCGCTGCGCGTGACAAGGCAGCACGCTACCTCGAGACCACAGCGGTGGACTATAATATATATAGGCCTAAGTTTTAATATTTATGTTAAAAAATAACATTGTGAGGCAAGTAACTGTCATTCACCCTACGTAGCCTATACAACATTCATTATTAGATTTTTATATAATTTTTTGACAAAGCCTAGGAATGAACTTCCTTAGAAGAAGAAATGGCCGCACAAGATTGGATCGGATAAATAATGAATATATAAGAACAGAGTTTACTATATACCCACTGATTGAAAAATCAAAGAATACAGAGATAAATGGTTTAGACATGTAGAAAGAATGAATGTAACAAGATTACAGAAAGCAGCCTTTAACTACAAGCCAAGATAATGAAGGAATGGAGGAAGGTCAGTGAAAAGATGGACAGAACAACTGTGAGGTGAACAGGCAATTTGCCTAGCCCGTGAAGTAAAGAAGAAGAAGAAGTTTTTTGTTTTAATGTATGCTTTTTTTTTGTAAATATTAATGTTAGACGAGATTAAAATTATGTATTGTTTAATATATATCCGAAATTAATTGAATGAACTTTGCGTTACTTTATTATTCACTTCGTTGAATAGAGTTATGACCTTAATTCTGCCAGCTTATTATTATTATTATTGTTATTATTATTCCTTAAACATTAATTATAATATCAGAATACGTTTTTCTTTAATAATTCTAAAATTCACTGTGAATCTCTGTTGGGGTCATGAAATAAAATGTTAAAATCTTAAAACAACTAGGCCTATGCTTATACATCAGTCGTCTCAGCTAAAATTAACTTTTGTTTAAAAACTTCGTCAAATTACACTGAGCAACAAAAAAACTTTTTTTTTTGTCTCAGAAAGAAAAATATGTGATTCTGATAGTTTTTTTTTCTGAATTCAAATGTGATATCAGTTTTTCTCCGTCACGCAAGGTTTCCGAGAGACAGGAATTTATAATATCAAACACTTTAATATTTTCTACATTCGTAACTACACAATATTCGGAAATTCGGACTCACCTAGAAAGTAAGAAATGACGATTTTCTCCTATATTCGCCTGTGGAGCAACAACAATCGGCCAGCATATTAGGATTCCATTTGCCGTGATATCTCTTTTCTGTAGCTGAAATCTCTTGAGTTAGTTCATTTGGTTTTATTTTACAATGGACAAATAGACAAAAACACGTTTATTAAAAATAATTATTTAAAACCATTAGTTGAAATTGAAATAAAAAACTGTGGGTGATGGACAAATTCCGAATACATATTTGAAAACACGATAAAAAAACTGCATTAAGTACAACTATTGGTACTCATGAGACAAAAATCATGTTGACCAGTGTTATTAAATCATGATTCTGTTTTAATTATCTGACAAAGTTTTTGAAAAATAAGTTAATTTTAGTTGAGACAACTGATGTATAAGCAAGCATACTTATTTTAAGATTGAAACATTTTTTTTCTTTAAAAACTTACAAGTGTACGAATACTAATTTATTCTCACTGCATCCATCGTGTCAAAATTTAACATGCCGTATTTATTTTATTTTGTGTATTCATACTTTTTTTTTCTAGTTAAGCAATTTGTAGCTAGAGGAGACTCTTTGTACGGCATACATTGATTTTCATAAGTAATGCCACGAGTGATTTCCAATTTATCTAGACAATTTGGAAATCAAGAGTGGCATTTGTTAGGACTATTTAACGAATAAAATTAAGCTGTTTACTCACAAATCATTATTTAACTATAGTTGTTTTAAAATATTTATATATTTAATGTAAACGGCGATGTTTGAAAACAAATGAGAAGCGATAGGTACGCTTCATCTGCTTCTTTTGTTTATCACTGCAACCAGATCATACTATTTATTGCCAAAGGAACGCAATATTGTAAGAATGCTATCTAGTGGAGAAAAAATGAAACACATCAAACTGTATATTAATTCATTTCTGATGTCGTATGATGTAAATATGACAATTATATTTTTCTGGATTGTTACCTGGGAAAAAATACATTTAAGAAAGTGCAAACAGTGTTTCTTTTTTTTTTGTGATATAATCAATTGCTACAAATGTTTTTATGTTAACTCCCGCATGCGGCATGTGTTGACATTCATGCACTATATATATACAATCTGGTAGCCGTATTTCTCACAGGCTCAGTCACTGCAAAATAATGGTCAGACCTGTTCAGAATATTAAAAAGGAGGAGCTTTCTTTAATATGGTAATTATAACACTGATAAATATTTCGCGAAACACGGCTCTGATTGGTTGTAAAACAGAAATCATTGAAACGTGATTGGTCATTGACTCCCATTTGGGGCATGAGTTAAATAGTCATAAGTAATGCCACGAGTGATTTCCAAATTATCAATAAATTCACGACTCACGAAGTGAGCCTGACGAAGAAGAAGAAGAAGAAGATTGTAAACATGCAAATCTCCCTTCAAACGAAGATTACAAAATTTACCGCATTTTTTTAAAGAATGCGCAATTATTGTGAAGCGGAAGAGGAACTGCCGACAGAACGTGTATAAAATTCGATCCGTAAAAAAAAGTTAAACATGCCAGTGTTAAGAAAAGTTATTTTTTTAAATAGAGGTGTATACGAGGTTGTTACGACAGCGAATATAGATGAAAATATTACCTTTGGTCTCGGTATTGTCGCTTTCCGTGAATGCTTTCGCTTCTTCAGAACTCGTGACTTCGTCTTCTTTTGCACTCGTCGTCATTTGTCTGTTGTGTTGTTGCGTTTGTTGGAAAGTAGTTGTGGCATTGTTAGGAGACAAAGGCTGTGATCCTAGTGTCTGCAATTGGAACTGCAAACCTATAACAATGGAATAACAAAGTCACGATTGAGAAAAATCAGTTCGAGTCTTGTTTTCAAACAAAATTACTCATTTTATTCAGATTAAAAAAAAATGCTCTGTCACCTGTGTGACAATTGAAATAAATATGTTTGTACACCGCTGTGGTCTCGAGGTAGCGTGCTGCCTTGTCACGCAGCGGGCCCGGGTTTGATCCCAGGTCGGGGCAGTTTTTCTGGGTGAGGTTTTTATCGGGGTTCTTCCTCACTTGTAACACAAATGTCAGGAAAGCTTTAAGGCCCAAACGGTCCCCGAAATCATATGGCCATCATCATCATTACCATCATCCTTCACCGGTGTGGAAAGTAACGGAAAGCTACACACCTACAATTCCCTAGTAAAGCTGCAAGCATAGCATGAAAATGATGATTGCAGTGAAGGACCTGCCCTCGGACAGAATTACTATGGATGGATAGGCCTCTATATATATATATATATATATATATATATATATATATATATATATATATGAGTGTGTGTGTGTGTAGACCCTGTAAAAATATAGGCCTATATATATATATATATATATATATATATATATATATATATATATATATAATCTCTTCTTCTTACTTCCAAGTATTAGGCCAAGGCCTGTTACGATCCTATAGAAAATTTTCCCTCCAGCGTTTCATAGGACGGCCCAATGATCTTCGTCCTCTTGGTATATCATTATAAACAGCTTTGGGGATCCGATTTGAACTCATTCTTTCAAGATGATGTTTCCAATTTATTTGGTACTGTTTAATATATTCCAAAATTGGCGCAGTCTTCAATTCTTTTAAGATATCGGTGTTCCTTTTCCGATCCCATCTGGTGAACCCGCTGTTCTGCGCATGAATCTCATTTCACAAGCCGTTATTCTGCTTTCATGTTGTCTTTTTAGTGTCCATGCTTCACTACCATAGCTCAACACTGGTCTAGCCAAAGTGTTATATAAACGTAATGTGGTGTTTTTTTGTACAAGGGATGGTTTCATAACTTGATTAATAATTCCTAAACTTTTATTATAACTAGTAACTTTTTCAGGGATATCCTTTTTTCATCCCAGATAGAGAGATAATATCCAAGATATTTAAATTGATCAGATCTCTCTAAAATTTTATTCTGGAGACAGATTTTACTTTCTACGGGGTCGTTCCCATGAAATGCCATAATTTTAGTTTTATTAATTGATATTTCCATATTAAATTTGGCACATATTTTTTGTAAATTATAAATTGATCGTTGCAAATCATTTTCGGAAAGTGCCAGAAGAGCTAAATCGTCTGCAAAAAGAATAGCATCGAGTTTGAGGTGCCTATTGATGGGTGTATATCCTCGTTGTGTTTTCCTCCATTCGTTTATTAATTTATTCATATATATATATATATATATATATATATATATATATAATGAAAAGCACCGGTGAAAGTCCACATCCCTGTCTTACTCCAGTGTTGATCTTTTCCCAAGAAGATAATTTGCCATCTTGTTTAACAGAGATTTCATTATCTTTATAGATGTTGAAGATATTAGTAATATATTGTTGTGGAACGTTATCATCAGCTAAAATTTGTAGTAATATAATTTAGGTAGTAATATAATTATATATATATATATATATATATATATATATATTACATACATATATACATAGAGTAATTCCCCCCCCCCGCTCTGTACTTATTCACCCTTGCGATAGCTAATGAGCATATGTTTTAGCCAAGTTGGCAGCAGATTCTGATTTTTTCACAAGATGAGTATGAACTCTTAATTACTTACTGGCACTATCCAAACAGTATGTTTATGGCCGCGCGGACATAAGCTCTCCATTCATCCCTATCCTGTGCTAATGTTTTCCAATCATTCCTTATATATCTACTTCCTTCAAATCATAGTTAATGTTATTCTCCCACATCATTCTTGATCTACCAACTGGGCGTTTTTCCTCTGGTTTTCCTACAAGAAACTTCCATGCACGTCTTTCATCCCCCATACGTGTCACATGTCCTGCCCATCGCAATCTACGTGACTTAACTGTTCTTATTATATCTGGCTTCCTATAAAGACCATGTAGGTCATTGTTATGCAGTCTTCTCCATTCACCTGTCCATCTATCTCTGGTCCAAAAATGTTCCTAAGTACTTTATTCTCAAATACTCGTAATCTCCTTTCCTCCCTTAAAATAAGAGTCCATGCTTCACATCCATATAATATCCATCCATACATCCATAGTAATTCTGCCCGAGGGCAGGTCCTTCATTGCAATGATAGCATTTCCATGGTATTCTTTGCAGCTTTACCAGGGAATCATAGGTGTGGTAGCTTCCCGTTGCTTTCCACACCGGTCAAGGATGAAGATGATGATAAGGGTGAGATGAGTCATTTGAACCGTTTGGGCCTTAATGTTTTCCCGACATTTGTCTTACAGGTGAGGAAAAACCCGATAAAAACCTCACCCAGAAAAACTGCCTCGACCGGAGATTGAACCCGGGTCCGCTACGTGACAAGGCAGCACGCTACCTCAAGACCACAGCGGTGGACCCATATAATATCCATCCATCCATAGTAATTCTGCCCGAGGGCAGGTCTTTCACTGGAATCATAACATTTTCATGCTATGCTTGCAGCTTTGCTTGGGAATTGTACGCGTGGTAGCTTCCCGTTGCTTTTCACACCGGTGAAGGATGATGATGATGATGATGGCCTTATGATTTCGGGGACCGTTTGGGCCTTAAAGTTTTCCTGACATTTGTCTTACAGGTAAGGAAAAACCTCGATAAAAACCTCACCCAGAAAAACTGTCCCGACCGGGGATCGAACCCGGGCCCGCTGTGTGACAAGGCAGCACGCTACCTCCATATAATATAACTGGTAGAATAATAGTTTTATATATTTTCAGTTTACGTTTTTTGAAAGGAGTTGGGACATCGAAATTCTCTGTAATGCATAATAGTTCTTAGTGTTACTCAATAGTGTGTGCGTATTGTCCTTTAGTATCTCCTCACTATCGGCCAATAGTAGGCCTACTACATCATCGGCATAAACTAACAGCTTATTAATACCATATAGTTGTAGGCCTTCTTCATCCTCTAAAGATTTGATGGCATGCTCTAGTACAAAATTAAATAGTAGAGGAGATAGTGCATCTCCTTGCTTCAACTCATTCTGGATTTCAAAAGTGTCCGAAAACTGTTTGCCTACACGCACCCTACTCTTTGTGCCATTTAGACACATTCGTATAAGTCTAACTAACTTTTTAGGAATTCCGAACTCCAGCAGGATACTATATAACTTCTCCTTCTTAATTGAATCGTATGTTTTTTTGAAGTTTTCGTATAGTTGATGTACAGAACCATTATAGCCTATTCCCAATTTTTTTTTGTAAAATCTGTCTTATACTAAAAACTGATCAGTTGTAGATGTCTTTCTTCTAAATCCACATTGATGATCTCCTAGAATGTCATCAATATAGGGAGTAAGTCTGCTTACTAATATATTTGTTAGAATTTTGTACGAAGTTGAAAGTAATGAGATTCACCTGTAGTTGTTGCAATCAATTTTATTTCCTTTCCTATACATTGGTACGATAATTGATTCTTTCCATTCATCTGGAAGAGCTTCTTTTTCCCAATCGGCTTATCTTGTCCATCAATTTTTCTCCCCCTGATTTTATCAGTTCTGCTGGGATCTCATCTGAACCTGATGCTTTATACATCTTCAATTTTTCTATCGCCATTTTAACCTCCAATGCACTTAGTTCTGCGACTAACATTTCTACTGTCTGTAAATTACATTCCTCAATGTCCTGTTCTGTATGTACATTTAATAGCTGTTTAAAGTAAAATTTTCCATCTATTTAATATACTCCTGGAATCTGCAATCATATCCCCATTTTCATTCCGAATTATGTTTGTTCTAGCCTGAAACCCTTCCTTCTCTATCCTAATTCCCTGATATAATTCTATTATGTTCCTATTTTTGGCATTAATTTCAAGATCATTAATCTTCTCTCTCAAATATTCCCTCTATTAACTATTTGGTAATCTCATGGTTTCCCGTCTAATACTATCCAATTGTTCTAAATTTATTTGATTTGGCTCGTGTAACCATTTCATTTTTGTTTACTTTCTTTTCTTTACAATGTCGGCACATTCCTCATCAAACCATTTCTTGTTTTGCCTCTTTTTTAAATAACCAATGCTTTGTGATGCTGACAATTTAATAGTATCTTTAATAGCCTCTCATTCTTTATTTATATCAGTTTCTTCTTCGTTTGCCACATTGTCATCGGAAGATTCCAGTACTTCAAATCTATTAGCAATTTTGATTTTGTATTCCTGCCGCATTTCATCATTTTTCAAGTTTTTTAATTCAAATTTTTCAGAATCATCTTTAGCGTTTGTTCCTTTCATAAGCGATAGCCGTTGTCTGATTTTCACTCTGACCAGATGATGATCCGAATTGCAGTCTGTCCCTCTAACTGATCTAACATCAATGATGCTACTGTGCCAGCGTTTATCCACTAATACATGATCTATCTGGTTCCGAGTTTCTCCATCTGGGGACGTCCAGGTGTATTTATGTATATCCTTATGCTGAAATGTTGTGCTCTTAACAATGAGATTCTTTGATGTGGCAAATGTGACTAATCTAACACCGTTGTCGTTACTATCTTCATGATGACTAAATTTGCCTATTGGTGTTTTGAATATATCTTCCCATCCCACTTTTGCATTAAAATCTCCTAAGACAGTTTTCATATGATATCGTGAAAGGCTATCAAATATGCATGTTAATTCCTCATAGAGAGTATGAACTCTGCCATATTTATTTCAAATAAAGGAACACATAATAACAAGGTAGAGTCCGGTGACCTGCTATCATAAAATGATGTGCAGATTTTAAATACAGGCACAGAAATCTACTACTACTACTACTACTACTACTATTATTATTCTAGTAGTATCGTCAGATGCATATTTCGGCAGTTGATCAAAATCATCAAATGATCGTCAGTAAATACCGGTTTGGAATTTAACTGACAATAACCATTGTGTCATTACATCCAATCTATAAACTTCCTTTCATCATCCTCCCTCATAAAACACGTTTTACAACACACAAACACACAAACATACACTTATCCTACACTTTTATCCATCCATAGTAATTCTGCCCGAAGGCAGGTCCTTCACTGCAATCATAGCATTTTCATGCTATGCTTGCAGCTTTACTAGGGAATTGTGTAGGTGTGGTAGCTTCCCGTTGCTTTCCACACCGGTGAAGGATGATGGTGATAATGGTAAGGATGATAATGATGATGGCCATATGATTTCGGGGACTGTTTGGGCGTTAAAGTTTTCCTGACATTTGTCTTACAGGTCAGGAAAAACCCCAATAAAAACCTCACCCAGAAAAACTGCTCCGACCGGTGATCGAACCCGGGCCCGCTGCGTGACAAGGCAGCACGCTACCTCGAGACCACAGCGTTGGACTTACACTCTTATAATAATAATAATAATAATAATAATAATAATAATAATAATAATAATAATAATAATAATAATATTAGTTTTATTTATTCTGGCAGAGTTAAGGCCATAAGGCCCTCTCTTCCACTCAACTAGCACAAATAGAAATAAATATTTGACGAATATAGATATACACTATACTAATTATAAACAGTTAAAGATACATTAAATGTAGCAATGTAAATGTCATGTACAAACAACATTTTATACAATATTAACGATAATAATACTTACGATAATAATAATGATAATAATATAATAATGATAATAATAATAATATAATAATGATGATATTAATAATAATAATAATAATAATAATAATAATAAAAATAATAATAATGGTATGAATATGGGGGGCACGCCGTAGCGTAGTGGTTAAGGCGCTGAGCTACAAGCCCGAGTTGTTGAGGGTTCAAGTCTCGTTGGGGTCAGGATTTTTAAACTGACCCAAACCCTCTGGCGGCACTATGGCCCTGGGGTCGACTCAGCCTCTAACGGAAATGAGTACCAGGCACTTGTTCTGGGGGTAAAGGCGGCCGTCACGCAGGGCTGACAACCCGGCTGACCTAAAGTGCCGATTGTCTAGAAAATGTGGGAGCCTTAACCTCCCACTACCCCAAGGGCCTCCGGACCTGTTGTGGGATCGCTTTAGTTTACTAGTATGAATATGATAAATTATACGAGAAACACCAATTAATATATATACCATACTCTGGGTAATGATGAAGTCGAGGTTAGAGCAAATATAAATTTAGATTTCTTTTAAAAGTTGCCAATGTCCGGCAGCCCCTTCTCTGTACACAAAACATTAATACATCATTATCTACGAAGTGGTCTGCCGGAGTGGTGCGTAAATTGAAAATACATCACATTATCGCCATGTATCTATCTAGAACGTAATCCGAAGCACGAAACGTGTAGTGGGTGGCATTAGAACACACTTCGTTAGAAAACACGTGACGAACACAATACAAGCATACTTACTTACTCACTGGCACTATCGAACCCGTAGGTTCATGGCCGCACGGACATAAGCTCTCCATACATCCCTATCCTGAGCTAATGCTTTCCAATCATTCCCTGTATAATCTACTTCCCTCAAATCATAGTTAATGTTGTTCTCCCACCTCATTCTTGGTCTACCAACTGGGCGTTTTCCTAACTTCTCCTGGCCACCTAACTTCCTGTAAAGCGACTATATCCAAGGGCGATTTATCCAATTCCCGCGTTAATATCTCTAGTGCCCCGCTATTGTATAAAGTCCTAACATTCCATGTTCCTAGGAACATGTCCCTGTGTTTGAGCCTTTGGCATGGGTTCCCTGAAGTAGTCCCCGCCCGGAGAACCGAATGGGGGACTATTTGACCTCCGGAAAATTTTACCCCAGTAGAACCCATGTCCGCATTTCTTGACGGTTGTATTTTTACGGTGAAAGATCGTCACTCTTTCGACCAAGGTACTTATTTCGTCTGGCTTATCACCTTCGACCAGCCGGCATGGGTAACCCTATCGGCAGCAATGCTACCGCCGGCATAGCTCTCAGGATCATTTAAGCACACAAGCCACTCCACCACGACAAGGTAAAGATACCATGGAAGGCAATACAAGCATACAGTAGGCTATATTGGATTAACCTAATGATTCTGAAAGCGACATAACGTTGGATGTTAAAGCGGCAATAAACAACAATTACATTTTAAAATACATAACAAAAGCATGTCCATTTTCCAAATAAACTAACCATTAATTTTAACCTAAAAGCATTTAAAGAATGAAAAAATACTCTGCATATTATTTTGAAATATTGAGAGTTTTAGAACGTTTCCTTTCCATATGAATGCCGGGAGGGATCTTAATGTGTGCCCGGTTGACGTATTGATGGAAAATTAAATAATGTTTCACTTATAAAATAAGCATTCCATCTGCGATAAGGTTAATAACTGTAAATTCATCTGAAAGGATATATATGTATATAAATGTATGTATAGCCTTTGAAATATTTGATGGCGCACAGATAATTTTCTCAAGTCTCAGAACGAAGCCACTGCGCATGACCAGAGATCAGCTATTTGGTTCACAAGTATACAACTACTTGAGAATCTAAAATCCGTTCTATTCCGTTGTGTGTCGTGCAATGAAAATTAATTTCGCGTAAATATGTAACGCGGTAAATGCTGTAAATACATCAAAGCAAAACAAATAAAACAAATCAAAGAAAATTAAATGAAATAAGGATGAGAGAGAGAAAAAGTAAGCGTGGCAGCGGGATCGAACACGTGAGCACATGCATGGAAAACAGAAGCTCTCTCCACTCGCTTACAACCGTCCCTGCTAGAAACTTCCGGTACGAAGCGATGCGACTTACTTGTATGATGATCATATATTAACTTGACTCAATTTAAATTAATCAGACTCTTTTTGCATTAGTGGGGGAAGTAAACAATCTTGTTATGCCTTGTGTTTTTTAAACAAAGTTATGTGACGTTACTATTGTTATTAATTATATCCATTCATTGTAATTCTGCCTGAGGGCAGGCCTTTCACTGCAATCATAGCATTTCCATGCTATGCTTTGCAGCTTTACTAGGGAATTATAGGTGTGATAGCTTCTCGTTGATTTCTACACCGGTGAAGGATGATGATGATAATGATAAGGATGATGATCGGGTGATTTTCGGAGACCGTTGGGCCCTAAGCTTCCTGAAATTTGTCTTACAGGTGAGGAAAAACTCCGAAAGAAACCTCATCCAGCAGCCTGTCCCGATCGGTAATGGTACCCGGGCCCGCTGCGTGACAAGGCAGCACGCTACCTCGAGACCACAGCGGAGGACTATTAATTTTATATATATGAGCTGTTTCCTTTAATTTATTTATTTCCATATATACAGGGTGAATCATAAAGGATGGCACAAACTTATATGGTTGAAATTACACGATAATAGAAGCAACAATGTCCCAGTAAACATGGGTCCGCAAACGAGCCGTTTGCGAGATAATTACGAATGTATGGTTACAAGCCGCCACTGACTTCATTGTAAACATCGTCCTAGTTAGTAGAAATTTATTTGAATTTAGACTTTACTATTAATTTTTCATCTCATTTAGTTCACAATTCACAGTTCACTTCACTTATGGGTTACCTGTTAAAGGAGATGTTAAAGTGTCTTCCTTGCATCTTGATGCAATCCTGAGCTCGTCTCTGCAATGAATGTCGAATTCTTTCGAAAACCCCTGGATCATTTCTGAATTTTTGACAAGCATGTAAAACTCTCTGCTCCAGTTCTTCAATCGTGTTACGGGTGTGCTGTGCACTTCGCTTTTGAGGTGACCCCAGACATAAAAATCCAAAGGATTTAGATCAGGTGATCTTGGAGGCCAAGGTACAGATCCGCCTCGACCTATCCATCTTTGGCCGTATCTGCGCGTTAGATGCCGTCCCACAGCAGCAGCAAAATGTGCCGGAGCTCCATCATGCATGTACCACAAACTCCGACGTTGCTGAAGGGAAGCATCCTCAAGCAAACCTGGAAGATTACGCCGCCGAAACCTAAGGTACCTCCGTCCATTAAGTTTTCGTGGAAGAATGTGGTGTGATCCAATGAGATAATCACCTAGTATGATGTTACAAAAATGACGTCAGTGGCGGCTTGTAACCATACATTCGTAATTATCTCGCAAACGGCTCGTTTGCGGACCCATGTTTACTGGGACATTGTTGCTTCTATTATCGTGTACTTTCAACCATATAAGTTTGCGCCATCCTTTATGATACACTCTGTATATATATTTATTTATATAACGAAGCCTGGAAACGTCTAGGCATTATGAAAATTAACGACGTTATTAAAAAAATCCTGACTAGGATCGAACCTGGGCCTGCAACGTCGCAAGAGAGCTTACCGGCTGCTCTACTGAAGCGAACGATACGAAAACTACATGAAGAAAGACTTACGCCGCGAGATTTGACCTCAAAGGAGACAGCACGCGTAACAACTTACTAGTATGAATCGCTCTTCAAAACTTCAACTTTCCACCATCAAGAGTTGCGCCATCTTTTTTTCAAAGGCTGTACATATAATATGACGAATAGTGCAACAAAACGTACCAAGAGGCGCTGTAAACGCTGAAGTCTGCTTGATAGCTGCGAAGGGCAGTGCAGATGTCGCTACAGTAGCTGGGTTGTACGACAACAGCTGCTGCTGAAGATAAGCGGCCGCTGCAGCTGCTGAACTGTGCTGTAATCCGCCACACATTGCTGTTCCGCCAGGCTGCATACTTCTACGAATGCATTTTAAAAATATTTAATTCCATTAACTTAGTTTAACCTCTCACCTTATATGTACTTTTTAAACGTCACATGCCATCTGGGATTTCTAAGGCACAACCTGTCGGGAGAGAGATTTTAAACTATGGATCACATAATACTTTTTTGAACACACAAGGTCATGGAGGTCTCCACAAATGAGTGATCAATTCAATATCAGGGCCTCCTCCGAGACAACACAACATTAATACCAAACACACCGTACACACACATTCGTACTAAACATGGCGATTATGAGAATGGTAATTATGATGGTCAGATAATGTTCGGGGACCGATTAGGCCTTAAAGTTTCCTGACATTTGTGTAACAGGTGAAGAAAAAACCCCACCCAGGAACTTGATGCAGATTTTCGGGCTGTAGGCCGTGGTCGTGAGGCTTGTAGTTCCCCAACGTTTCGCCAGAGACTGCGTCTGGCATCCCCAAGGGTTGTCTTGAGGATGCCTGGCGAAACGTCGGGGAACTACAAGCCTCACGACCACGACCTACAGCCCGAAAATCTGCATCACGATCATCATAGCAACTCCGGCCGTGAAAGTCTACGTGAATACACACACCCAGGAAACTTGTCCCTACCAGGCTCAAACCATAGGCCGCTGTGACGCTATTCCGAAACCGTAGCGGTGGACATAAATAATTAATTATTACAAAAATCAGACAAGTATTGCTGTAGACCTATATCTTTCCTCTTATCTGGTTATAGAGAACTTGAGGCAGACAGTTTGTTACAGCAGGCCCAGGGTCTCAGAAATGTATCCTATGTTATCAGTTGTCAAATTTGTTTGAATTTGCTAGATCTGCTAATCATCCGTTTAAAAAAAAAACGAAGTCAGATGTGGTACATGCTCAACTGTGGAAATGTATGCATTACGAATTGTAGGAAATCTTGTCGTCCTAAATTCTCTAAAAAAAATCAAGCTGAAAATATATACAACTGTATTCTTCTAGTCATATTTTATGGTTGCGAAACATGTGCCCTTATTTTAAGGAAGAAGGAAATATTACGTGTATTTGAGAACAAAGTTGTTCGGAAAATGTTTGGACTAAAGACAGATGAACAGACAGCCGAATGGAGAAGACTACGTAAGAGTGAGCATGCTCTTTATGAGAAAACAGATGTAATAAGATCAGTTAAGTTTCATAGAATACAATGGATAGGACATGTGGTACGAATGGGGAATGAAACAGGGGCGTGAGAACTCCTCGTAGGAAATCCAGAGGGTAAACACCCAGTAGGTAGGCCAAGAATAAGATGGGAGAATAACAATCATTATTCGAGGGAAGAAGACTAGACAGGAGATGATTGGAAAACATTAACTCAGCATAGGGATGTATGGACGGATTATGCCCGCGCAGCTATAAACCTAAGGATTCCATAGTGCCAATGAGTCAGTTATGGTATAGGATGACTTCAGATCTTCATTTGCGATTGATGAAGTACAATAATAATAATAAATAATTAATCAAATATATATTTTTCAATTTAGGTTTTAGCCTTTTGGGAACATGAACAAAAATCTATGCTAAAATATTATCTAGAAGAATAGGAAAGATAAGTAATGAAATTATTTTAAATGAACAATATGGGTTCAGAAAAGGCCACTCTATAATTGACTGTATTTTTTCACTCCAACAGTTGATAGAAAAAAGAACAGAATTTAATCTTGAGAAACACATATTGTTTACAGACTATGAGAAAGATTTTGATAAATTTATGCGCTCTAAATTATGGGATACAATAAAAAATAATGGTTATCCACCTCATCAAATTAAAGCTATAAAAAGTTTATGCGAAAAAACAAAAAAATATTCGTATAGATAAAGGAAATCGTCCTGGAGAAACTTGCGCAGAAACCAACAATGCACTTCGACAAGGTTGCCCTCTTTCGCCAATACTATTTAATATAATTATATTTAGATGATATCATTAGTACACGGCAAACTTTTTTAGATGAACAGTTAATGATAAACGGTACGAAAATGAACTGTCTTTTATTTGCAGATGACCAGATCATTGTAGCTTCCTTAGAAAATCAGCTACAAATATCAGTTTATAAATTGTGAAAACTAATAAACGATTATAATTTAAATATATCAACAGAGAAAACAAAGTCAATGGCATTTATTGGAACTCAGCAGAAAAGGACAAAAATTGTAATTGGAGCAAACATAATTGAACAAGTAACTTGTTTCAATTATCTGGGATGCAAAATTTGGACGTGGAGAAGAAATTAGGGAAATTTCAACAGATATGTGGTTCAATAAGAAGATATTTGAGAAATAAGACCACAAGGGAAACTCATTGATAATTTTACAAAACAGTAGCGGTTCCAACATTAACATACGGGTCTGAGACTTGGCCTTTAACGATCTCTGATAAACATAAAATTGAGACAATAGAAATGAGATTTCTCGGATCAGTTGCAGTTGTATCTCTAAGAGATCAAAAGAGAAGTCAAGATATCAGAGATGAACTACAAATATATAATATAAACGAGAGAATACACACAAATAAATGTAATTGGTTTGAACATATACAAAGGATGTCAAATAATCGTTTATCAAAACAGCTGCTTCATTATAAACCTCTAGGCCGACGAAATGTAGGAAGACCAAAACGTCGTTGGAAAGTCGACCTGCACCTGCAGCATATGGTGCACCGGGGAGCGGAACGGGCCAACAGGTCCATACCTTGAAGATGATGATGATGTAAAGAATCTGTCGAATAGTTGACATAAAATGACTGAACAATTTTAGAGTTTGTGTAAAAGTTAAATTTTGAAAATAATTGACAGTAGTTGGGCTTCTTCTAATGCTTAATTAAGTACCAGCAAAGTCTGACTCAATTAGCAGTCTGAGTTAATTATAGTAGCTTAATGCTGTTGGTCCCGCGCGGTGGACAAGTGGTTATGCTCCCCGAGGGTCGCGGGTTTAAACCCGGCTGGGGTCGATGGACTTTTTTAAGATGGAAAAATCCAAGAAGCAAGTTGTTCGGGAGGGACTTGAAGCCGTGGGTACCGAGTCTGAAGATTTTTAGGCTCGTTAAAGATCCTTAAGCCTGAATAACGGGGCCTGTTAGCAAACTTTACGACCTCCTTCATCCTGGTATAATACCTTAACTCCCAACTAGTTGTCTCATTGGGTCTGTATGTTGACCGCATACCATTCATGACATCTCTTGAGAAATAAGAGTAATTAGGCCTATATTGACTTGTTCTAGTAGGCCTAATTCCTAACAATGGGGAGGCTAAGGCCCAACATTGGGCTATATATATATATAGGAAAACAAAACATTATATTAATAAAGCACCAATAGAGACTGTCTGAGTGAAATTAAACACTGTATTCAGAATATAAAACAGCGATTTTAGCAATAGAAATTACTATTTAAGAACTCAAGATAATTTTCCGATTATAAAAGACTCAGAAATATAGGGAAGACAATAAATAATAATGTATAGCGCACAATGTGCAAAGATTAGTTAATCTATATTAGTTTATCTGTCCATACAGAATCCTGTCAGAGATTGCCCTCTGTTTTTGCACTTTAGCACATGGTATCTCTCGCATAACATGCCGCATCGCTCGCACACGCATTCTGGTCCCGGGTCCACAGTATGTGATGGAAGCCGTGTACTGCTAGTCGGGTCACTAGGTGCCGTAGTTCGTAGTTCTGCTTCTTCCAGTCTTCTGAGTTCATGGCATCGGTGTTGTAGAAATCGGTCCAAATGGATTCTTCTTTCAGCTGCAGCTCTCTTAGTACAGTATTATAGCTCGCTGTAGATGGCAGGAATAGTTTCAATCGGAGCTCTTCTATGAGAAATAGCTCCTTTGTCAGTTCATAGACCGTGCGGGAGGGTGCGAACTTTGTCAGACCCGCTGCCTTTTTCAAATACATGGATTTCACTTTTTCCAGGAGTCTAAAGCTGTTGATAGGGAAGACAATAATATAATAATACAAATTCTGAAAAGTTCTGAAAATCAGTGATCGACGATAGCTAAAAATACATACATCTTCAATTGGACGCAAAATTAATGAAAGAATCGCGGCAGACCAAGGAGATCATGATACTATGGAATATGACGGTTGGAGTGGCTGGACCACATCATCAGGATGGACAATAATAGAATTCCTAAAATGTTATTAGATGCCAAAGCAAGTGGTAAAAGAAGAGTCGGAAGACCCAAATTACGGTGGTTAGATGATGTCCAGGATGACCTTGTGAAGACAGGAATTAAGAGACGGAGTTAGAGAGGTTTGTAAAGAGAGGAGGGCAGCAATTCTAAAGGAGGTCGAAAGTCTAAACTACAAATAAAATGTACTATAAAAATGTACTACAAATGTACTATAAAAGGATCGTAGGGCTACAGATGATGATGCGAAGGGACTGCAGGAATACATGTCCTGTAAAGAGAGATATGACCATTAGGATGCAGGAGGGATTTGTTTGTTCATTTTCTGAAAAAAAATTCTATTATAATACTTATTTATAGTCTTGTCACTCAACGGGCCCGCGTTCGATCCCCGCTCTGGGCAAGTTTTTTGAGTGAGGTTTTTTCTGGGTTTTCCTCACCTGTAAGACAAACGTCAGGATACTTTAAGGCCCGAACGGTCCCCGAACATCATCTGGCCATCATTACCATCAATATCATATTCACCTCGTTAGATTAAGTTTAGGCTTACACCCGCCTTCCAGGCGCCCCAACCTCAGAAGTGGGTTACAACACGCCAATGCCAGGAGAGAATACCTGAAATGTCGATTGACAAACAGGTGCCATTGAACAAAAAAAATATGTATTTATTATGGATTATTCTCAAAATTTGTAATAGGCCCTATTTCTTTTCTTTGTTTTTTGAATTCTCATCACCTTAGAATGTCGATTGCTTATAAAACTTTGATTTGGATTATTTTTATCAGTTCAAATCACTTAGACTAGTAGCCACACTTACCCTAGCCCGGTACACAGCGCCGCAGTGGCAGGCGGCAGATCTAGAAGTCCTGGAGGCGGCCCTCCTGCGTGGTACAGGGCTCTTCTTGTACTCCCGTAGTGGTGGTGATGATGGGACAAGGGGTTTCTAGGGGCCCGTTCGTGCTGTACAGCTGTTCAAATAAAAAAATAGGCTACATTTTCTCCCAAAACGGATATGATCCAACGTATAATGTTATTGTAACAGACCATGCTTTTATTATAATTTTTCTTTATAGAAGAAAAGTTCTAAAATAAAATTAATTCCCACAAAACCAGATATACTGAATTAAAATTTAAATTTCATTATAAAAAAAATTTACCATTCCCAATTCATAACCAAGAAACAACAAGTTTTCTATTAATCCAATATATAAAAATGAATGTTTGTTTGTTCGTTCGTTCGTACTTTATGCGCGGCCATACCGTTGATCCGATTGTGATGGGACTTTTTGCAAAATGTTCAGGAGATTCCCGGGATGAACATAGGCTATAAGAGAGTTGTGATACTCAATTCCTATACCCTTAAAATCGCCCTTTGTAGTGGAAAATTGAAAAAAAGTAGCTCTTTGGACGCTTAAATGGCTTACACTGCCTAAACCATAACAAATACATTAAATTAATGTACACAGAATTAAATATCTCAAAAGCTCTACAAAAAAGTCCGCGACAGCATATGTTTTTCTCTTACGGGTAACTCACAACAACCATTTTTGTCTTTCATTGATGCCAAGAAGATCGAAAAAAGTACGTACATTCCTGTGCAAGCATAGCAGCACATGGCGCGTATTCTTTTACGGATAACTCACAATAACGAATTTTGTCTATTATCTCATTTATGTCACGAAGATCCCGGTAACACCGGGTAATCAGCACGGGGAATCTTAAAATAATTACGATATACATTTATAATTATTTTTCAGTTTACTTGATCAACTAATCATAAGAAGTAGGCCTACATTAAGTTTTGTCTTTCAGCTCATTTTATGCCGAGAAGATCGGGATAAGTAGATTCCCGGGCAACGTCGGGTAATCAGCACGGGATATTTAAAAAAATATAAATGTATAATTATTTTTCCTTGTACTTATTCAACTAAACATAAAATCACATTAATATTCATTTATTTAGGCGTAGCAGCGCACGTCGGGTATTACCTAGTTAATAATATAACGATGTTCCCATTAGTAAGAAGTAAGCCGACATCTCACGAAACCTGTAGAGTATGTCAACACAGAGTTCTAATGCGAAAAAATTGATATCATATGAGTAAAAATGTTTTATTTCATGTACTGTATTGTAAGTGGCTTTATATATGTATAGGTCATGTACTTAGCTTGTAACTTTAATAGTGGCAACTATTTATTTATTCACAGTAATATAATGTACGGTTAAAAACTATAATATAGTTACCTTGTAGGTCCGTCTCCTCAACTTAGGTTCTTTTAAAACTCTGTAGGCCTTTCGGGACTAGTCCCATCATCAGCAGAATGCATTAGGTCCGTTCTTGTTGACCCTTGTTGAAGCACTGACTTGGTTGTGAGAATTTTGTACAGAGGATTGTGTGGATTAGGTGTGTATTCATCGAGAATCAGGTTGCTGTTGATTTCTCTTAGGATTGCGATTTCTTCCAGTATATTTATTCTCATTGGAATGTTTTCTCTATGTACTATTGTGAGGGTGTTATCGATGTTATGCATATGGTGTCCAGCTTGAATTACATGTTTTGCGTAACTTGATTTTCCTCCATTGTAAATGAAATCTCTGAAATGTTCCTTGAATCTAATGTTGAAGCTTCTGTTAGTTTTCCCAATGTAGAATTTATTGCAGCCTGTACATGTTAATTTGTAGATGCCTTTATTGTCGAATTCATCTATTTCTTCGATGTTGTTGTTTATTAAATTGTTTAGTTTGTTGTCAGTTCTGTAGGATATATTAATATTCTTATCGAGCTTTTTTAGTGTGTTGGCCAATTTTAATGTTTCTTTACCAGTGTGCGTGAGAGTTATCCATTTCTTGTTGTTGTCATTGGATTCTATTTCAAGTTTGGTTATGTTGGTAATGTTGTTTTTTCTTTTTTTGTTTATTTATAATGCTATTTATTATTTGTTTGTTGTGAACTAATACCTCAACGGAAAATCACCATGAATTTTACAAGTATCTATTTATTTAGTACTGGTATACATTTAATAGACCTGTAAAACTTCTACAGTCCTTCAGTGTAGTACCCAACATTGTCTACAACTCGTTGCCAGCGATGTGGAAGTCGTAGTATCCCTGTAGCAGCTCCTGTTCTGTTGATGTTTCTGACTGACCACCTTAATGCCAGCAGAATCTCGGGAACAGTCTCGAATCGAATGTCACGAAGTAGTTCTTTCATCTTAGGGACCAAATCATAATCACAGGGGCTTAAGTCCAGTGAATGTGGTAGATGGAAAAGCACTTCCCACTCTCAGCGATGGTACAATCAGCTACAGAGTGTGCCGTTGCGTCCGAGCAGTCCTGTATAGTAATGCCGTCTCCCCACATGCTTACACAAGACCTTCATGTCATTGTCGTGCTGTATGGCCATGGCACCTTGAATTTTTAACAAAAATCGCTGTTCCTGCTTTGTAAACAAGGTGAAACACAACAGCTTGTAGCGGCAACTCAGAGGAGACTAACTTTGTCTCTCCACAGCACATGCGCTTTGAGACGTACAGAGACTCCATTTACTGTAAGATAGGTCAGACATATATTAACATGTAACAGAAGTTACAACAATTAATTCAGTTTCGTTTCGCTTCTACAGCAGTGTTGCCACTATTTTTGTTACAGCCCACGTATTTATCCCTGATAGAGACATGGGAGTTTCTTGACCAAGCATAATTTAGTTATGCTTACTTCTCTTCAGATGTCAGTGAGTGACGTGTGGTCAGTATATCGCCTCAATGTAACATCTAGTAGGCAACTAAGATATTACTTGGATGGCGAAGATCGGTTAAATTTTACTCACAGACACTAGTTTAAACTTGAGGCTTTTCACGAGCCCGGAAATCCTCGCGAATCAAGATCTACTGCTAAAGGTCCCTCGATGGGGACTTCTCCCTAGGATTTTCCATCCTAAAATGCATCAACCTCGGCCGGGTTTGAACTCGTGACTCACGGGACAAGTGGCAAAGAACACAACCACTATACTACCGCGGTGGACTTTATTTTATTTGATATTATAATCCAGCCGCTGAGTCTCCGGCCTGATATTTTCACGACAGTGTTGCCGATATGGATATTCAGTGGGAGGGGCCGCTTTATGTATCACGCGAAATATTAAATCATGGCGTTTAGCAGAAATACAGCCGACAACATAGCAACAGTTTCAAATCTTACTAGCGGCGTCAAGCGCAGTGATTGGTTGTGGCAGACGTCCACAACCACTTCAACGATTTCCTTATTAGCAGTAGAGAGCGAGTTTCTCCATTTACCCCTCGTACAACCTAAACGTTAGGGCCGACGACTCAACGGCTGGACTGTAGACAATTATTTCAGTATGTGGCCGACAGATGAAACATCATTGTATCATGTACTGTAATATTCATACAATTGATTCAACTTTCATCGACATCAGAACAAAACACGATCATTTAATCAGTAACTTTTCAAGTAAACTAATGGGTTCTTAATCTTAAACAAGTGAAGGTACAAAATAAAATACAGGGTGCAGCATATGTCAGTTAACCGAAAATGCAAAATATATTATTTTCTGTAGCTTACAACATATAAACAAAAAAAGTACTGAAATTGTTCAAAGTGACCTCCATTCTTGTACAATTTCCCATAATAACCAAAAGTGTTTTCAAATTCCTGTTCAATCGAATCCCGTAAATGTTGCAAGTTTAGTGGTTGTTTTGTACTGAAAACTTAGCCCTTCAAAATTCCCCACAATGAAAAATCACATGGTGTGATGTCTGGCGATCTAGGTGGCCAATCGATTTAACCACGCCTCCAATCCACTCGTCAACAAAAATAAAAATAATTGACTTAAGTTGTTTATATACACCCTGGGGGTCCGATTGTCGGGCCCCAGCTGTGCAACAGCGCTAGCGGATTGCATTTACATTACACACGGGCCTGCTTGGCCGTACGTGCATTATTTTTCCATGGGTAAAACTATAAGAATAAACATAATATAAAAAAATAGCTGCATGGCTCACCCTAAACAAAAATGATAAAACCAATAAATAAATAAATAAATAAATATATATATATATATAATCTATGTCTACACAACGTACACAATAATACACTCATCCACTAAAAGAACATGTGTATAGATGTAAAAAAGTCACATTTTGTATATTAATAATTTAAAAAATAGTACAAAACTAATTTAAGAAAAAGAGAGAAAAAACACACACATATACATACACACACCCCCACACATATATACGCATGCACGCTCAATCCCCCACCCTGCAGACATCAAATGCACTATCGGGCTATTCAACTTATCAAGACTACTTATTATATTATATAATTGAAGATCGAAAACAAAGACCATACTGAGATTCTTATTATTGATAATACATATATCCTTATTGATCTCCAATTTTCCTACACCTCAATTTCCTATAGTCCATTGTTGAGCCACAGCCTCTCCTTTGTAAGGAGTTACTACACCAAGTTAATTTTTAGTTACCTTATTTGCTCATAGAAGTCATGGATGGCATGTGGTCAACACATAGACCCAATGAGACATCTAACGGGCAACTAAGGTATTACTAGCACGTTGAGGATGGTAAATTTTCCTTAGAGGCCACTTTATTCAGGCTTAATGATATTTAACTAGCCTGAAAACCTTTTGATTCGAGATCCAAGACTTACAGACACTCCCGGAGGACTTGTTCCTTGAATTTTTATTCCCTCAGATCATAGTTAATGTTGTTCTCCCACCTCATTCTTGGTCTACAAGAAGATTCCATGCACGTCTTTCATTTCGCATTCGCGCCATATGTACTGCCCATCGTAGTCTACGAGACTTAGCTGTCCTATATTGAGGAAGCCTAAATAGGCCTAAATGTTGATATTTATGTACTAAAATAACGAAACTCGGTATTATATAAAACAATTTACAATTTTGTGCGTTGCAATAATTGAATATATATTTCGAATTCGATAAGACATTTCAAATCCTCGTTAAATCCACTTTCATTCCTTGTAACACAAATAAATGTTGGCAATGGAGTGTATTTCTTATTGCTTTTAAATACAATAATGAAATTATGCTTAAAAATATGGACGAATGTATCCCAGGAGTGTGTCTACTTAAATTAAATAATAAAAAACAGAACCCCCCACAAAATATTGTAGCAGTTTGCGAATAATTACTTAAGGAAAAATAAATAAATGTTGATTTTTTATGTGAAAATTGCCTTGTAATTGGATGAGAAGTTGAGGTATAAATAACTTAAAAACGTCATATTTACAAAGAAAATGTTCATTGCCCATTACTCAAACAGAATAGCCATAATATGAGAGACACACTAACAAAGAAATCAAGGTTGCAGACATGCTAAACCACTCGCTACTGCGTTAAAAACTTTTCATCTAAACAACACATAATCTAATGTTTAATTAAACTAACCTGCTTAACTAACCTAATCCCCTTAACCTAACCTAACTCAATTGATTATAGAGGAAACGTATATTATCATGTTGGTAAACATGATGCTAGCATTCATTTGTCTCCGTTGCAATATTCGCAGAATCTGGCGTACAATAGCAGAACTATGTTTTGAGAATTTTATTATTAATATTATTGAATACAGGAATAACAGATTGGCCTACTTAAATCTGCCGAAATGATGTATCTTCGAAGGACTGCTGGATACACATTACTAGATCATAAAAAAATAGGATATCTTTGAAGAATTAGACATGGAACCTTTATAAAACAAAATGTCTTATTATAAATGAAGAAGACGAACTTCAGAGGAATATTTTTAAACTACATAATATATGTGAACAATATAATCTCAAAATATCCATAGAAAAATCTAAGGTAATGGCATCAAGGAAAAAATCAAATCAGATCCAAAATAGTAATAGGAAACAAAATCATAGAACAGGTGAACCATCTTAAGTATCTAGGATGTGACATTTCATTTAATTATGATAATGATATAAATAATAAAATAGCAAAATTCCAGGGAATATGTGGTACGATAAAACGAACACTAAATAACATAACAACAAGAGAGACCCAATTGAAATGTTATAAAACGTTGGCAGTACCGGTACTGCTCTATGGTTCAGAAGCCTGGATACATAAAAATCAAGATCTAAGTAGGATAACGGCGGCAGAAATGAAATTTTTGAGATCTGTTAAAGGGTGCACTAAGGAAGACAGAATCAAGAACACAGAAATAAGACAGGAACTTGAAATATTTGCAATAACTTATAAAATGGATACATATAGACAAAAATGGAAGCAACACATAGACAGAATGAATGAAGATAGATATCCAAAACAAATAACAAAATAGGCCTACAAACCTAAAGGCACCCGAGATGTGGGCAGACCTAGAAAGAGATGGGCTGAAGTCGCAACGGGTCAACAGACCTAATCCATGAATGATGATGATGATGATGATGATGATAAATTAAGATGGATGTATCATGTTCATCAATTGGAAGATCACAGGATGCCCAAGCACATGTTAACCTGCAGGAAGAAGAAGACCAGGACGTCCACTCAAAAGACTTGTAGATGGTGTTTCTATTGATACCGTAACAGGTCAACAAATGCCTTACATTCGTGAATGGACTGTGATGATGATGATGATGATGATGAATACAATAAATAATATAAATTAAATTAACTATAATATTATGTCATTGTATGTTCTCGTATGTGTCACAGACAGATGTCAACATGTCAGTTTTGTTAAGATGAATGAAATATAAAACTAGAAACATAAGAACGTCACATACAATCTCCAAGGCCTCCTGTTAAACAAACAGAGGCAAGAATTTGTGATAATGAAATATAAAATGTTGGCATGAGGAGGGAGCACTCGGCGCCCTTTTGATAAGACGTGATCCACCCTCTTAATGGCGAGAGGGTAACCATTGTTGTTGCATCATTTGGCGCGCCTGGCGTGTTATTGTACCCCGCAAAGCAAACAAGTGACTATCTCGAGCCGTCACTAACAGAAGCTGCATTTCCCATCCTCTCAAATACATTGAAAAGTGGCATAAATACACTATAAAAAACTTTAATTCGATGACATGAAAGTTATAATTTAATAACGGAGAGGGGGAACTCTTTAAAAATGAAAATTTGTGTGTAGGTATGTACATTTTGGATGAGAATATTACTGACTATTTATATATATCACGTGTGTGTTTTTAACCCTTAAATTCGTAATGTATCCATTTGAATACATCAGTTGGTTTAATTGATTTAATATTTTAAATAAATCAGAAGAAAACGAAAATAATAAACCACTTAAATGTGTGTCTAATTATACAATATACCTAATAATAACAAGATTCCGTTTTCACTGCGGTCCGCCACATTTAAATAACTGACAGAAGAAATTTCTGTTTTGCCAATTTAAGGGTTAAAGACATTCACTGATATAATTATTAAATTATAATTGTTAATGATAATTATCATGATGATGAAAATTATTCAAGCAATGATATTCCACCCAGCGTGTGTCTTTACAGTTGAGTAAAACCAAAATAAATAACTCCAAGCAGTTGATCGCCACAGGAATTGAACCCGGATTTCGAGTCCCAAACGCTACCTCGTCAGTCCACTTGTTCTGTGCATGGTTTATTATTATTTTTATTTGATTAACAAAAAACAGAATATATGTGTTTGGGAAACGATGTGGATGACCTCATACTCGAAACAGGGAAAATAAAAATACAAATGTGAATTTTTTTAAATATCTTGGGTCAATAATTACAAGTTTAGGTACCTGTGAGAGAGATGTACAAACTAAAATTGCAATGGCAAAAAATGCAACTAAGACATTACATGGAATAATTTGGAATACAAATATTACAAAGGAAACTAAAATGAAAATTTATAAGAGCATAATACAGAATAGTTTGTCATATGGAAGTGAAACTTTATCTTTGACGGAATTACAAAAGAATAAAATTAGAACAGTTGAATTTGATTATTTTAGAAGAAGCCTCCAAAAAACGAGACAGGATAAAATAAGAAATGAATTCCTTTGGAGAGAAATGAATGTCACCACATCTGTTGTTAAGAGGATTGAAAATCAAACGCTTAAATGGTATGGCCATGAACAAAGAATGGAAAATGGAAGATGGCCAAAAAATATATACCAATGATCACCCCATGGAAGAAATAAACGTGACAGACCAAGATGGAAATGGAAAACCTACGTCAGAACCATAATGGAGGATAGAAATTTGGAAGAGGGAGATTGGAATGATAGAGATAAATGGAAACTGAAGACGGCAAACCTCTAAGTGGGGGAAAGCCGAAGAAGAAGAAGAAGAAGAATTTGATTAACATTCATTGTGTTTATTTACTCTCTCTCTCTCTCACTCTCTCTCTCTCTCACTCTCTCTCTCTCTCTCTCTCTCTCTCTCTCTCTCTCTATCTACTAAATAAAACTATCAGTTTTATATTATTTTCGTAAATGTACAGGGTGCCGTATAAATCAGTTAAACATTACATATGGTTGCAAGGGAAAAAAATCAGATTGGTTAAAACTGGGGTTTGAATACGGGACCTTCAGAATATAATCTCAAACACTACTGTTTAGTAATGTTGCAACCATGTGCAGTGGTAACTGACTTACGCCGCACTCTATATTTATTTCTCTGGTGACAAATTGTAATGGGTTTTTTCTTGATTGCCTAATTGTATCGTATTTACAGCTAATAAAAACAATTAAAAAATAATACAATAAAAATCTATATTGCGAAATGGATTCAAATAGTATTTCATGCTTCAAGGGCGGAATGAAGGTTTATTGGGTTGCACCTGAGAGTGCAAGTTGCCCGAGGTTTGGACGAGGTTCATACAATGTTTTGTGATGCATTTATCCGTAATAGAACACCCTATATTAAAACACCTCATAAAAACTTATTGATACGAGTTTAAAGTTAGAAAATCAGTTTTTGTACTTAATAATACATTACGATGCGAGATTAGGAAGTGGTTTTTACAGAATCGAGGAAAATGTCTAAAAACCGAGTGATAGCGAGGTTTTTTTAATTTCCGAGATTCTGTAAAACACCTCACAAATGTGCATTGTACATTTTTTTTTTTTGCGCGATGGTGTTTTCAAAATAATAAATTAAATTAAAATAATATCTTTATTGGACATATTTGCGTTCTTCATAAACAATTGACTAACGTTAACAGTGTGGGCAATGTTTATTAGTTGAAACAACAGGAGGCCTTGAGACGAATTTAGTGATAAAATGGCGGCAAGTACGTACTTATTGTTTCAAATAAAGTTCAGTTAATTTAAAATGCAGTTATTGATTCCGTATAGTGTATATTAACACTACCTTTTGGATAATTTTTGTCTATACATTGTATGTAGTATACATTAAAGGCAGTGGTTTTACTTCGCACACGCGTGTTTTAATATGTAATAATACAGTAGGCCTATAGTTATTTTTATTACAGTATAGTTATTTAGGTGGCAACCCCGAAATGTAGACAAGTTGAACTTTCAATCATGGTTGGCATTGCTATAAATATGACAAGACGCAGCATCGCGCAAAAGTATGTTTTGTTTGTTTGTGGTGTTTAGTTTTCGTATCCAGGGAACTGTGTGTATTGTAAAAAAAATTCTTGGGGGAGGCCATGCATAATGATATTGTATTGTTATTAAGTAACAATCTCTAAATTTATAAAACAATGTACAGTAAAAGCTCCTTATTCACGGTTCCGTTATTCGTAGTCCAAGATCCGGCTGCAAGATTCATCGAGTCTATGAACAAAATCTATTTTTTTTCATAAAATTGTGAATTACTGAATACATTTTTGCCGAGTTGCCTATTGAAATTCGGCCGCCAGTATGTTTAATTAAAATATAATTTATTTATTTATTCGAAATAATTTGATTCACTTGTTATTAACATAAGTTATAATCCAGTTCGCAGAAATCAATGTATAGAGCTTGAAAAGTTTTGGTTGCCATTGCATACTTAGCCGTAAACCTCCTCGCAGTACAGCAGGCTGTGACACCAATCAGTAATAAAATGGCGGTAAGTACGTATTTATTGTTTTATATTGTTCTCTCGCAGCGGGAAGTAAAACCACTGCTCTTTATGTGTACTACGTACAATGTATATACAAAAATATATCCCAAAGGTAGTGTTAATATACATTATACGAAACAAGTCACTGCATTTTAAATTAACTGAACTTTATTTGAAACAATATAAAGCAATAAATACGTACTTACCGCCATTTTGTTACTGCTTGGTGTCACAGCCTACTGTAGCCGCGAGGAGGTTTACGGCCAAGTGTGCAATGTCAACCAAAACTTTTCAAGCTCTATACATCGATTTCTGCGAACTGGATTATAATTTACGTTAATAACAAGTTAATCAAATTATTTCGAATAAATAAATAAATTATATTTTAATTAAACATACTGGCGGCCGAATTTTAATAAGCAACTCGGCAAAAATGTGTTCAGTAATTCACAATTTTATGAAAAAAAAATAGATTTTGTTCATACATTCGATGGGCGAAGTAATCTTGCAGCCGGATCTTGGTCTATCGCGTTTGCATTATTCGCGGGACAAAAAATTGCGACACAGTTCCTGTATTCGCGGCTAAAAAATTCTTTATTCGCGAATACAACGGTTTTATGTGAAGGATTAGGTATACTATCCTTTATCAATTCATCGGAAACTTTTTTTTTACTGCAGACTCGTTCCAAGGCGGTTTTTAAAAAGAGTGATTCAAAACAAATGGACAAATGCATATGAAACTAAAACAAAACTTGTTGTCACTAAGCCTAAAGTCCGTTCTTAAATGCCACCACCGCCCTATTTCACGTGCCGCTATGTCCTTTGATAAATGCGCCCTCGCCACGATCGGTGTTTTATTGTTTCAACTAGTCATTCATTGCAATAATTTTGATTGAATAACACGTGCCTCGTCTAATTTGTTCCAAATTTATAATGCCTAGTAAATGGAAAGAAAATTAGTCGTGAAGCGGAAAAAAGTAGTGTTGCCGCTTAAAGTAAAAATATAAATGCTTGACGTTTACGCGTTGGCGAGTCGTTTGCGTTCACATCACACTATTTGAATGTTAATCAATCAACTGTATGATTCGTCAAGAAATCCCAAGACAAAGTAAGGAATCATAGTAATAGAAAATATTCAAAATCTCACATTAATTGATTTTATTTTGACTATTTAACTCATGCCACAAATGCTAGCCAATGACCAATCACGTTTCAATGAATTTTGTTTTACAACCAATGACAGTCGTGTTTCATCTCGCTCTTTATCGATTTCTCTTTATCAGCTCCTGCTTTTGTGATAAAGAAAGCTCCTCCTTTTTAATGTTCTGAACAGGTCAAAGCATTATTTTTCTCCAACAAATACATTGAATATAGCAAATAATGAAAAGATTCCTTGATTTTACTGAGTTGTTTACTAAAAAAATAAATGAATAACCCGTAATGTTGATTATGATATATAGTTTGATGTGTTTCATTATTTCTCCACTTGGGTGCACTCTTACAATATTGCGATCTTATTTGGCAATACATAATATGATCAAGCAGCAGTGAATGAACATAACCTCACATTTCTGATTTGTTTTCAAAACATCGCCGTTTACATTAAATACATACATATTCTAAAATGAAGATAGTTAAACAATGATTTGTGAGTAAACAGCTTAATTTTATTCGTTAAATAGTGCTAACAAACGCCACTCTTGATTTCCAAATAATACCATTCCATATTCACGGTTTCTGTATTCGCGGCATATTTGTGGAATATGCTCCCGAATAAGGAGCATTTACTGTACGATATGTTGGAAATGGTGTTGAGATGTGTTGAAACCGATGTTTCTCCTGGGGATATTAATAAAGTCGAACAAACTGAAGATTGTAGTCATATAAATCTAGATTTTGTTTAATCATTGTGACAATTTTGATTGTTGGATGAGACAACAACAAAGCCGAATATGTCTTTATCAGTTGTTGAGTATTGTAAGTTAAAAAACGACTTTTTTTGCTCTAGGGCAGAAAGAATATCCCGTGGTTTAGGTCATTATGCTTCAGTGAAGAGCTACGGGCCTTCCGTTGGTTTGAGTCTCCATGGGGGGAAGAAATTTTCTCATGGAATTTCTGCTAGTATGGGACCGGATGCCCACCCAGCATTGTGAAGAATTTAGGCAATTACAGTAAGTAGTGGCTCCAGGTTGAGAAAACCAGCTATAACGCAAGAGAACCCGACATTCTGATCACGTATCATCATATACAGGCTGGATGATCGTCCACACATGTGGATGTGAGGCCAGTTCCAGGCTGGTAGCCTAAGGCCTTGTAGGTATTTCACGTCGTGAGTTATGGAGGGCCGATAGGTTGTCTTTTTACAACGAAGGTTTAATGGTTTGTACTACTTAGTACATATCTCGTGTCCGAGGAAAAAATTAACTCTTACGGACTAACTAACTCACTGGCACTATCGAACCCATAGGTTCATGGCCGTGCATAAATAAGCTATCCATACATCTCTAACCTAAGCTAATGTTTTCCAATCATCTGTATAATCTACTTCCCTCAAATCAAGGATAATCTTATTCTCGCACCTCATTCTTAGCCTACGAACTGCTCGTTTTCCTACAAGAAGCTTCTACGCCCCTATTTCATTCTCCAATCGTGCCACATGTCCTGCCACCGCAGTCTTCGAGGCTTAACTGTTCTTATTATATCTGGCTTCCTATAAAGATCATGTAGTTCACTCTTCTCCATTCGCCTGTCTGTTCATCTCTCTTTGGTCCAAACAGTTCCTAAGAACTTTAATTTCAAATACTCAAGCACAATTTTATAATTTTATATTATCTAACAGGTCAACGGAATTTTATATTATCTAACACGTCAACGGAATTTTATATTATCTAACACGTCAACGGAATTTTATATTATCTAACACGTCAACGGAATTTTATATTATCTAACACGTCAACGGAATTTTATATTATCTAACACGTCAACGGAATTTTATATTATCTAACACGTCAACGGAATTTTATATTATCTAACACGTCAACGGAATTTTATATTATCTAACACGTCAACGGAATTTTATATTATCTAACACGTCAACGGAATTTTATATTATCTAACACGTCAACGGAATTTTATATTATCTAACACGTCTACGGAATTTTATATTATCTAACACGTCAACGGAATTTTATATTATCTAACACGTCAACGGAATTTTATATTATCTAACACGTCAACGGAATTTTATATTATCTAACACGTCAACGGAATTTTATATTATCTAACACGTCAACGGAATTTTATATTATCTAACACGTCAACGGAATTTTATATTATCTAACACGTCAACGGAATTTTATATTATCTAACACGTCAACGGAATTTTATATTATCTAACACGTCAACGGAATTTTACCATGAATCTTATTAGTGTTGACAACTAACGATAACAGAAATAGGAGAATCTATATATAAATAGGCGAAGAAAAAACAGTTAAGTGTCATTTTCTCCTCTGTTTATCAACCGATTTTTTAGTAGCTATTGACGAGCTTTTAGTGTTATCAATAAAAAAAATGGAAACTGTTAGCTCTGCCGTTTTTAACTGCAAATCAGTGTTTATGGAAGATCTCCGTGGTGCAAGAGTTAAATTTCTTCAGAGAAGCATGTGATGTACAAAGGCCATGCCCAAAAAATATCTGCCGTTTTTAACTGCACGGCTGAGGGTACGCCATAGCGTAGCGATTAAGGCACTGCGCTACAAGCCGGAAGGTCGCGGGTTCCAGTCCAGGGGGTGAGGATTTTTAAACTGATCCAAACCTTCTGGCGACACTATGGCCCTGGGGTCGACTCAGCCTCTAACGGAAATAATACCAGACGATTGTTCTGGAGGTAAAGAAGGCCGTCAAACAGGGCTGACAACCCAGCTGACATCAAGTGCCGATTATCCAGAAAAATGGGAGCACTAACCTGCTACTACTCCAAGGGCCTGTAGTGGGATACCTTTACCTTTTACATGTTTAACTGCAAGCGCCAAAGTTCCAATTTAAACTATAGGGAAGCAATACACGTGCATGTGTTAATAACAGAGGTAGACGATCATCCTACCAGTGAAGAGATGGCAAGTGGTTAGCACGTAGGTTCCACCAGCCGTTCTGGCAGATTTTGTAAACGTGAAGCCACTATTTATTGTAGCTACCCAAATTTCTCACGATGCTGGAAGCTAATTTAGAATACTATCACCCCCATCATCAGTTACACTCCAACATAAATATATACTCTGTATTTTTATGATTATGGTCTAATACAATTTAAAATTAGCAATGTATAACATAATAAAAAGTGAGAAGCCTCATGGGCTAGTGGTCAAGCGTTTCTGACTACTGTTCATGAGGTCCCGGGTTCGATTTCCGGTCAAACCATAGGCTTTTTCCTGTGGTTGTCCATGGGCTGGAATTTAGGTTATGAACTCTGCTGGTGCTTCATTATCATTTATCATCCATCATATCATCTGGGTGACGTAACTCCGCCTGAACTTCAGAAGTGGGTTACAATTACGCCAGGGCCAGGAGAGAACCACAAATGTCGGAATGACAACCTGGGGTACGAATAAAAAAATGTATAATGTAACATGTTAGTTATGATCTAATTTCGACCACTTGGTGAATAATAATAATAATAGTAATAATAATAGTAATTATGCTGGCAGAGTTAAGGTCATAAGGCCTTCTCTTCCACTCAACCAGCGAATAGTAAAATTATACAAAAATTACGTACATATTACAATTTTAAGATATTATTAAAATACAGACTAAACAAAATACAATGATGATGTGATCTAATACTAGCTAATACTAACAAAATCATAGAATATAATAAAATTAAAATGATATAAAATAATGAAGAATCGAGAGAACTAGGCCTTTATACAGAACCTAAAAATTCTCCAAGTACCAAGAAAAGTCTTAGAGCGCACATTGAAGGAAGGAATACAGTGGGATGACCGAGAGGGGGATGGGAGGACGCAGCATGTACAATCACCACTTCTGAGAGCAAGGAATTGGAAGACGGTTGCTAAGAACAGGGAAAAGTGGAAGATGAGGTAGATTGCAGAGGCCAGGCTCCGACTTAGGTTGTAGAGCCTTTGGATGGATGTGTGTTGTCCGGGCAGATTATTTTGTTACATGAACGCCATCTTCTTTCATTTTGATACTCAAAATAGATACGCAGCATCTGTTACGAGTTCTCTGCTCGGTATATTTTGATTGTTAATTTCGAGCTTATATTATTCTCATTGGAGCTAAGCCGGCGATAGAATTGCTACCGAAAGAGTTACCCATGGCGGACAGGTCGAAGGCGATAAGCCAGGTGAAAATTCATTGATCGAAAGAGTAACAATATTTCAGCGTAAAAATACAACATTCAAGAAACGTGAAAAATGGATTCCACTGGGATAAAATATTTCGGAAGATGGATGCAAACATGGACTATTACTTTAAGGCAGTGGTACTCACTAGAAATTACAAGAGAGCCAAATATAAGAAACTATATCTGTTCGAGAGCCGCACCAAATTTCACAGTTCTCAGTCTTGGTAATATGCAGCTTTTTTTTTACATTTATGGACAAAACACAATTTCTGATTACTGTCATTTAATTTTTGTTAATAATTAACTGTTTATTTATTATTATTATTATTATTATTATTATTATTATTATTATTATTATTATTATTATTATTATTATTACGGTACTGTACATAATTGAATTACCTATGATTTAGTTCACGTGATCTAATGAAATTAACAATGTTAATTACTTTCTTCATCACAGATCTGAAAGTTTCGTCAAATTTAGCAGCAAGATTTTCTTGATGTAAAATGCAATGGTATGTTAATAAGTGGTCTCTATTTAAATGTTTTTTGACAGAGAAATGAATCCTGTATGACAACCTACCATTGAGGGACAACCGTCAGTGCACACTGAGAAAGTTTGTTTAGGTCAATTTTGTATTTGTCAAAAAAAGATTTAACTGCTTCAAAAAATCTATTCCCCGTGTCTGACCCGTCATAGGTATTACAGTTAAAAATTCTTCCTTTATAATCCCTATCTTATTACGATATTTAACAAATAAAAGCAACTGAGAGGTGGAACTAATATCTGTGGACGAATCCAGAGCAAGGCTGAAATAGTCACATTCACGAATTTCAACGAGAGTACAAAGGAGCATGTCTACAGACAGTTCGTTAACTCTCCTAACACAAGTAGAAACGGAAAGTTGTAACTTTTGTATGCCACTTTTTATCTGTTTTGCATTTGGGAATTTAGAAAATAATGTGTCACAAACGACTAGAAAACACTCTTTAAAAATTTCTGCATCAGCAAACGGTTTCATTTTGCGTGCTAAAATTTCTGCTACTTCATATGATGCTTTTGTTATCAATGTATTTTCACTTACGGTATCCAACATCATTTTCCGTTCAGACACTATTGACATGTTTAATGTTTTTAGTTTCTCTGCTCTTAATTTAGAATCTTTAGGATATTTGCACTCAAAATTTGAATGCACCGTTTTATAATGCCTTTTAAGATTAAATCGTTTATAACCTTGATCTACGTCTCGACATAATAAACACATCGCACTGCCTTCCTTTTCAGCAGGTATGAAGAAAAATTCATGCTCCCAAGTATCTTGAAAAACTCTTCCTTCATCTTCGAGTTTTCTCTTTTTTCCCTTTCGAAAAAACACCAGCCATTATTAAACACTGAAATTCACTTCACTTCACTTCAACTGATTAGGTAACACACAGTATGCAGTCGCTTGTCATAGAAACTAAATTGTATAATATTTCATTGTGAAAGATTCGGACGACAATGTAGAAGTTTAAACGGTTTTAAAAACAAACGTACACATATTCAAAACCAATAACACTAGCCAGGACATTGCATTGCATTGTTGAGTACGTACGGTACTGTACTGCTCGGAATGACACAGGGATATCCAAAGTTTTGTAGAATTTCAATAAAGATAATATTATTTCATACTTAGAATTTAAAATTTAAATGTAATGTAATGAAGGTAAAATTATTCGAATAGCCTTACTAAATATCTTCAAGAGCCGCATGCGGCCCGCGGGCTGCGTAGTGAGTACCACTGCTTTAAGGGAAGATAAAGTATTACTAATATTTTATAATAAAGTTCTTAAGAAAATTTTTGAGCCAAAGACTGATGAAGAAGCAGGCAAATGGAGAAGACTACATAACAGTGAACTACATGATCTTTATAGGAAACCAGATATAATAAGAACAGTTAAGTCTCGTAGACTGCGATGGGCAGGACATGTTACACGAATGGGAAATAAAAGATGGGCTTGGAAACTCCTTGTAGGAAAACCAGAGGGAAAGCGGCCAGTAGGCAGACCAAGCTTGAGGTGGAAGAATAACATTAGCCATTTATTTGGAGGAAGTTAAATTATGCAGGAGATGATTGCAAAATATTATTTTAGTATAAGGATGTATGGAGAATTTGTGTCCGCTCGGCCATGGAGCTGTGTGTTCTATAGCGCCAGTGACTTAGTTATACTATTGTCATACGTTAGGGAGTAACATTTACAACAGAGACTTATGTCCTTCTTGCAAGGAGAAGAATTTATTTATCTTTGCTCTTCATTCCCTTCATTATCAGCTTTTTTTTGAAGAACACTTCACGTCATCAGCATGGATTACTGAGTAACTTGTAACTCTTAAAACTTGAGCTTTATTTACTATCTGCAATTTAGGCCATACGCTGTGCTACTGAAAATAATGTCTTTAATTTTCCCATTTTAAATATGATATTAATTAATAAGTGTAAAGCACAAAATATGCATTATTAGTATATAGTTTATCTATATCATTTGTCACTCAGTTGGGTCAGGGATGATTGTCTGTTCTCGCACCATATGGCGTGGTATCTGTCACACTTTTTCCCGCACCACTCGCACTTACACTCGTTTGTCGGTTGGTGATATGTCTTGGTCTTACACTCTTTGAAGTGGAAACCGTGCGTCGCTAGTCTTGTCACAGCGTGTCGAAGGTCATACAGGGGTTCCAGCCAGTCTTTGTGTACCATCGCGTCCGTGCAAAAGAAGTCATGATATGCATACATTTCAGATTATTATAATTATATAATCAATTGAGTTGGTGTTTACTTGATGAAAATCCATATTTATTAACGAAATAAAAATAAAACGTAGTTTTATTTGATTTTCATATTTATTATATAGTTCAGTGACAGCTGTTTCGGTACACTGTATCTTCTTCAGACATGTTAACAAATTATGAATTGTGTTCCAACTGATCTAAGCAACAATACAACAATATTTATTTAAATTATTTTAATTTAACAAAGGGGATTCATTCAAATCAAGTTGAGAATTTAACAGTTTTTTTACTACTTTTAAATTTATTAATTTCTACAGCCTCCAAAAGATCTCACTGAATTTAACAGTTTTTTACTACTTTTAAATTTATTAATTTCTACAGCCTCCAAAAGATCTAACTTCTTGTTTTTTACTACTTTTAAATGTATTAATTTCTACAGCCTCCAAAAGATCTAACTTCTTTTAAATTTATTAATTTCTACAGCCTCCAAAATATCTAACTTCTTAAGAACTTCTTTTAAATTTATTAATTTCTACAGCCTCCAAAAGATCTAACTTCTTAAGAACTTCTTTTAAATTTATTAATTTCTACAGCCTCCAAAATATCTAACTTCTTTTAAATTTATTAATTTCTACAGCCTCCAAAATATCTAACTTCTTAAGAACTTCTTTTAAATTTATTAATTTCTACAGCCTCCAAAAGATCTAACTTCTTAAGAACTTCTTTTAAATTTATTAATTTCTACAGCCTCCAAAATATCTAACTTCTTAAGAACTTCTTTTAAATTTATTAATTTCTACAGCCTCCAAAAGATCTAACTTCTTAAGAACTTCTTTTAAATTTATTAATTTCTACAGCCTCCAAAATATCTAACTTCTTAAGAACTTCTTTTAAATTTATTAATTTCTACAGCCTCCAAAAGATCTAACTTCTTAAGAACTTCTTTTAAATTTATTAATTTCTACAGCCTCCAAAAGATCTAACTTCTTTTAAATTTATTAATTTCTACAGCCTCCAAAATATCTAACTTCTTAAGAACTTCTTTTAAATTTATTAATTTCTACAGCCTCCAAAAGATCTAACTTCTTGTTTTTTACTACTTTTAAATGTATTAATTTCTACAGCCTCCAAAAGATCTAACTTCTTTTAAATTTATTAATTTCTACAGCCTCCAAAAGATCTAACTTCTTGTTTTTTACTACTTTTAAATTTATTAATTTCTACAGCCTCCAAAAGATCTAACTTCTTTTAAATTTATTAATTTCTACAGCCTCCAAAAGATCTAACTTCTTGTTTTTTACTACTTTTAAATGTATTAATTTCTACAGCCTCCAAAAGATCTAACTTCTTAAGAACTTCTTTTAAATTTATTAATTTCTACAGCCTCCAAAAGATCTAACTTCTTTTAAATTTATTAATTTCTACAGCCTCCAAAATATCTAACTTCTTAAGAACTTCTTTTAAATTTATTAATTTCTACAGCCTCCAAAAGATCTAACTTCTTTTAAATTTATTAATTTCTACAGCCTCCAAAATATCTAACTTCTTAAGAACTTCTTTTAAATTTATTAATTTCTACAGCCTCCAAAAGATCTAACTTCTTTTAAATTTATTAATTTCTACAGCCTCCAAAAGATCTAACTTCTTAAGAACTTCTTTTAAATTTATTAATTTCTACAGCCTCCAAAAGATCTAACTTCTTAAGAAGTTAGATCTTTTGGAGGCTGTAGAAATTAATAAATTTAAAAGTAGTAAAAAACTGTTAAATTCTCAACTTGATTTGAATGAATCCCCTTTGTTAAATTAAAAAAAATTAAATAAATATTGTTGTATTGTTGCTTAGATCAGTTGGAACACAATTCATAATTTGTTAACATGTCCGAAGAACGTACAGTGTACCGAAACAGCTGTCACTGAATTATATAATAAATATGAAAATCAAATAAAACTACGTTTTATTTTTATTTCATTAATATTATAATTATTCATATAATTATGGTAAGATGTGTATTTTTTTATTTAAATATAATATGCGTACATTTGAGGAAGTGGCTGAATTCAAATACCTAGGAACAATAATCACAAACAGGAATGAGATCCACAAGGAAATTAAACATAGGCTCAATTCTGGAAATGCATGTTATTATGCATTACAGAGACTCTTGACTTCCCAACTCCTTTCAAAAAACGTTAAACTGAAAATATATAAAACTATTATTCTACCAATTATATTATATGGTTGCGAAACATGGACTCTTACTTTAAGGGAGGAAAAGATATTACGAGTATTTGAGAATAAAGTACTTAGGAAAAAGTTTGGACCTAAGAGAGGCAGGTGAATGGAGAAGACTTACATAACAGTGAATTACATGGTCTTTATAGGAAGCCAGATATAATGAGAACAGTTAATTCTCGTAGACAGCGATGGGCAGGACATGTGGCACGAATTGGGAATGAAAGACGTGCATGGAAGATTCTTGTAGGAAAACCAGAGGGAAAACGCCCAGTTGGTAGACCAAGAATGAGGTGGGAGAATAACATTAACTATGACTTGAGGTAAGTAGATTATACAGGGGATGATCGGAAAACATTGGCTCAGGATAGGGATGTATGGATAGCTTATGTGCGCGCGGCCATGAACCTAAGGGTTCGATAGTGCAGTGAGTTAGTTAGTTATGCGTACATTTCAGATTATTATAATTATTCATACAATTATTTTTTTTAGAAAAAAATACACACATTACGATAATTGTATGCATAATTGTAATAATCTGAAATGTACGCACATTATATTTAAATAAAGAGAAGCCTGGATGCCCTCCCAGTATAGAGTCATCCGAAAGCCAAACTTGGCAAGATCCCGCGTGATCGACTATTCCGATTGAGGTTTTAAGCGGTTTCCCTCAATCCAAAGAGCAAATGCTGGAATAGAACCCCCAAAAGGTCCGCTTCCGACTTCACTCTGCTAATTAACTTCAAATTTGTATTCAAAATTTAAACCGGGCCTAATGTATTTTACAGGAACCCGGGGTTCTACCTATTAAGGAGGACCAAAATGGATTACTCACCGCCAACACTTAAGTGATGGCCGCAGAGCTTTCCATCTATCTATCTAAATAAGATATCTGTGACAATTATCCTAACTAAACAACTAACTAACTCACTGGCACTATTCAACCCATAGGCTCATGGCTGCACGGACATTAAGCTCTCCGTATATCCCTATCCTGAGCTAATATTTTCCAATCATCTCCTGTATAATCTACTTCCCTCAATCATCGTTAATGTTATTCTCCCACCTCATTCTTGGTATTGTAGCTTCACTATGATCGTTGCCCTATGGCTCGCTTTTTTCCCCGCAGCTGTTATATATATATATATATATATATATATATATATATATGAATACAAAGATGCCGACTACCGCCACTATAATAATTTCGCATGTTAATCATTGTCAAGCATTGTCGCAGCACCCGCTTTTATATAAACCATCATAGTGAGGCGATAATATACCAATTGAGCGTTTTCCCTCTGGTTTTCCTACAAGAAGCTTCCATGCCCTCTTTCATTCCCCATTCGTGCCACATGTCCTGGTCATCGCAGCTATGATACTAAAGCTTTCTTATTACATCTGGATTCCTATAAAGATGATGTAGCTCACTGTTATGGAGTCTTCTCCATTCGTCAGTCTGTCAACTTTCTTTGATCCAAAAATGTTCCTAAGAAATTTTGAAATACTCGTATTGTTTTCTCCTCCTTTAAAGTAAGAGTTCATGTTTCACATCCATCTGGGAGAATAACAATTTCATAAATTTTCTTTACTTAATTAATAACCCGGTAGTATTTTATTTAAAAGCATTTTTCTCAGATAATGTCATAAGGTCAAAATTTAAAACTGGGCGAGAAATGGCCACTGTCTTACTTCAGACTTAAGTTCTTTAACTTGCCGTAAATCTACGACATTGGCACCCATGATATAATTTTTTTTCACAAAAACATGGATTTTTACGCTCTGAAAAATTCTATCTACCTCTGCCACGATCATCGGAACGAGAGGCAACGATGGTAACTACTAATCGGGAATTTTTTTTTTTGTTCCTAACTTAATGTTATTTTACTCCACTTTCCAGACAACATTCAACTGCACGGAGAGAGGACAAAGTGCCCATTATATAGGCAAAACAAGGAGAATAATATTTACATTGTATAAAACATATTATAAGATAAAAATAAAAATAAAATAAAAATATACCTGTTGGCAGGTGCTATCGTCTTCAACTTTCTTAAAATAATGTATTAAAAATATTATTACTTGGATGCCTTTCGGAAGATAGCTTCCATCATCAGCAAGATGAGTATGCGCTACTATTTGATGTATCTAAGATGCTTTAGACTCTGATGCGTCGCCAGTATCAACTAACTATCTCGTATAATAGGTTGTACTTCTGGGTACAAGAAACACGTCAGAGATATGTACGCGGATGCAAATCAAGCTATGCAAAACACGTAATTAATGTTGGTCAGCGAATGTACACAATAGAAAACACTCTATCGATACTTCACAAAGAAATACATCCGGCTAAAATTAATCTTCTAGAAGAGCTTGAAATCATAAAAAAATCAACAACGCAAAGTTACTAAATGAGAACAAACCCCAAACGTACAATCCATTATGCGAGATAGTTAAAAACCAGTCAGTTCCTACTGGCGACGCATCAAGACCTTCAACGTCACAGCGTCTTAAATACAACAGCTAGAGTTATGCTGATGATGTAGTACTACTGGCCGATAGCGAGGAGATACTAAAGGCCAACACGCACACACTATTGAGTAACACTAAGAAATTAGGACTGGAAGTAAATATCAGTAAAACTAAATATATGGTCACACGTAGAAATACATTATATAATGGAAATGGACAGCTAATGACAAATGAGGGAAATTTTGAGGAATTGGCTGAATTCAAATACCTAGGAACAATAATCACAAATAGGAATGAGATGCACAAAGAAATTAAACATAGGCTCAATTCTGGAAATGCGTGTTATTATGCATTGCAGAGACTCTTGATGTCCCAACTCCTTTCAAAAAACGTTAAGCTGAAAATATATAAAACTATTATTCTACCAGTTATATTATATGGGTGCGAAACATGGACTCTTACTTTAAGGGAGGAAAGGAGATTACGAGTATTTGAGAATAAAGTTCTTAGGAAAATTTTTGGACCAAAGAGAGATGAACAGACAGGTGAATGGAGAAGACTACATAACAATGAACTACACGGTCTTTATAGGAAGCCAGATATAATAAGAACAGTTAAGTCCCGTAGACTGCGATGGGCAGGACATGTTGCGCGTATGGGGAATGAAAGACGTGCATGGAAACTTCTTGTAGGAAAGCCAGAAGGAAAACGCCCAGTTGGTAGACCAAGAATGAGGTGGGAGAACAACATTAACTATGATTTGAGGGAAGTAGATTATACAGGGAATGATTGGAAAGCATTAGCTCAGGATAGGGATGTATGGAGAGCTTATGTCCATGCGGCCATGAACCTACGGGTTCGATAGTGCCAGTGAGTAAGTAAGTAAGTAGCGCATACTCATCCTGGTGATGATGGAAGTTAACTTCAGAAAGGCTCCAAATAATATTTTAAATACATTATTTTAAGAAAGTTGAGGGCGACGTCACCTGCCAACAGGTACATTTTTAATTTTTATCTTATGACTAAGGCTGGGATTTGTATGTAATTACATATTCTTTCCCTTTGTTTACACGTGGGTAAAATAGATAAATATCCACGAATTAAAAACTTATCATATATGAAAATTTATCATTACATATTTTTACATATTTGATCATAATTACATATTTTTACATATTTTAAAGTTGTTTTATGTAAATTTACGTATCATGCCTCTTCATTAAAAAAACTATTTTCATAAGCGGAAAATAATTTAAAAAATACATATTTCTTTACATTAAAAATTCAGATAGAGTAGCTGATTGTACACTGATTCTGTTTTTTCCAACCTATACAAAGTCAAAGAAGAATTCCATTTACCAAACACGATAAACATAGATACACCACGACCCGAAGGAGGACTGCAGATGTAAGCTTTGCGACGAGCCATGCTCCAGGTACCACCTAATGAAATGCCAAAGCAGAACTCAGCCTCTCACCAAAATTACAAAAGACTGGTGAAAACTCTAAACGTACACATTGTGTTTAATAAAATCAATTAAATAAACATAGATACAGGGACACTAAAGATTTCAGTATAGGGTTCCATATAGCAAAATCTCTTTTAAAGCCTGAACGATCTACTCTGTGAATGAAATAGTATAAATATATAGGGTGCGCACCATGTTATAGTTGATTAAGGCAATATACTTTCATCTAGAAAATCTAGGATCGATACCCGATGGGATCAGGATTCTTAAGCTGCTTAATCTTTTGGCGGCATCATGGCCCTGGGGTTGACTCAGCCGATAATACCAACTATGTTGTGGAAGTAAAAATGTCTATTATACAAGGCTGAAATCTCTTGCCGATTGTCTAGAAAGATGACATTCTTAACCTCCCTGTGGCATCACTTTATAGTAGAAACATGACACACCCTTCTTACCACGTTGTCAAGTTTTTAACTGTGCCATTCCTTCAAATTTGATCTATCATTTAATATAAATTTATATAAAATTACATTTTAACGT